>OX638310.1:145876243-146254954 GCA_951812415.1 Beris morrisii
ACGCTCCCCTCTCCTTTCCCCTTGTACCCCCACCCCTCAAAAATATACCAGTCGTAGGGGTTCACCCAATCTACCCACCATAAAAATTTCAATTTAATATCTCAACGGGTTTGGGAGCTACGCGCCTTCAAACAATTTTGCGTACGGCGTACGGCGTACGGCGTACGGCGGACGGCGTACGGCGTCTACGGCGGACAGACGGACATTTTTTTTTTTTTTTGCTTTTTTGGGGTTTACTAGTCCTAAAACGTGTAAATACAAAATTTCAGGGTAGCAAACTTTTTTGAAATTTCAGGTCGATAACAATACTTTATTATTAAAAAATAATAAAGTAAAATCGAGGTATTTCAAAACACAGGATTTTAAAAATATTTTTGGTATCTTCTTTTAGAAAGCGTGAGATTTGAAAAGCCAGTTTCGAAGAGTTGTTGTGCCTATATTGTGAAGTTCTATTTAGCTTTAATTTTTAACATTTAGAAAAAAAAATGTTTTTAAAGTTTTATTTGATTTATCGATTTGTAAAGTTTTGTACGTTTTTATAATTATATGTCGTTTTTTTGAGTATTTATCTATACCAGATTAGGGTAGAAAAAAACCAACAAAAAATAAAGGTTCCGAATAGCCTCCTGGTTAATCTTTAGGTTGTCAGTCGCATAGTAACATAGTAGCCTACACTGTAAATCAGCACTAAACGCGTTCCTGACTTCTACCCAAAAATAATTAATTTATTTTTATCGACATAGGGGTTGGTTATGAAAAAATTCTTAAACCGATTTTCAAGCGATTATATATAGAAAGCGCGTAAAAGTAAAAACTAATTCGATATCTCATCAGAATTAAATGATATGTCGGAATTCGTAAAAACGTACACATTCATTTTACACATTCTTAGGGGTGGAACATCGCAAACGACTGGAGATAATTTTAGATCATTATATCTAAAGCCCACAGAAGCAAAAGCGCATTCGATTCGATTAAAGATTTGTCGGAATTCGTGAAAACTTGAACAATACTTCACATCACCTAGGGGGTTTAATATCGAAAAATTCTTAAATCGATTTTTCCGATTACATATCGAAATTCGTGAAAACGTACACAACCGCTTTACACCGCCTTAAGGGCAGGATATCAAAAAATTTGGAAAACGTTTGCTAAGCGCTTATATAAAGAGCCCGCAGAATTAAAAATTAATTTGATACCTCGATACTACCAAAAGATATTACGAAATTCGTGAAATGTGGGAGAACTCTTTTCACGGCTATTTTTTTTACTCCACCTTTGTACGCAAATTAAAATCTGAACTTTTTTTGGTTTAATTTCTCCTGTAGTATATCTACATATACGCACCACGTTTCAACTTTCTAGCTTGAGCTGTTTCTGAGATAAAAAAAACACCCCAACCTCCGTCCTTAACTCCGGCCTTGCCACCTCTCAAAAATTTTATTTGTACAGGATGCCTTTATAGTCGCTCTATTTAGTCGTCAATTATTATTTGCGATTTTCAAGAAATAAAAACAAAACTTTTCCATTCCACCCCTTTCCAACCCCTCCACTACAGGAGCTCACGCCTATAAATTTTTCAAGATCGTACTGGTACGGTTCTAGAGATAGAAAAATGTATTTTTTTTAAAAAAAAATTGCTATCCTATCCTCCAATTCCGAGCTCCAATTTCCCTTTTAAAAATTTTACATTCAGTAGACTCCACTTGTAATTCTGGAAATTTTATATTCTTGGCACAATTGGTTCGAAAGATGTTGTAATCCAATGTTTTATACCCCCAACCTAACAGGGGGAGGTGGGCCCTCCGCTTTCGAAACTGTAGACTCCTAGCAACTCTTAAGACAACCGCAAAGTTTCAACTTTCTGATATCAACCGTTTAGGAGATATGATTCTTAAAATGATTCGATCCCAGCTTTCGAGCGTTTTGGACGCATTGCTTTCCCTCCACTCCTACACCCCATAACTCCTGTCGAAAATTTCTTTGCTAATGGGTTCACTATTATACAGTTCTTCATAAGTTCCAAGAATCAGGCTCTTAACATAAGCCGCCCGGCGTAGGGCGGACGCTGACAGAAAGATTTTTTTTCCTCTTTTGGGGTTTACTAGTGCAAAATTTCTGGGTAGCAATTTGTTTCAATATATTTAGGTCAGCACATTTCTTTATTATTGAAAAAATAATAAAGTAAAATTGAAGTTTTATTCGTCTAAGGTTTTGGTTAAACTGTGTCACGCTGCCAAATATTTGACCACAAATGTTTGACCACAAACAGTTGACCACAAACGTTTCACCACAAACATGTAGCCACAAATAAATAAAAAATTAAGTGAGTGAAATTAAGTAAAATTTTCCAGGCAAAAAGAAACAATTTCGTAAACAAAAATTTTACGAATTCACTAACTGACTACATTTGCTAGAGAACATAGTCAAATATTTGACAAAGTGACATACAGTTTAATCGTTCGATTTAAGTTTATAAGTTTGGTATTGAATTAAACTTGAATAGCTCTCTGTGTTCTATGCAGATTATAAACCCTACATACATAATACTACAGTCACCTCCAAAAAAATAAATACAAGCCATACAATATGTTCATACCCAACTTATGAAGGAACTTTGCTATCGGAACTAACCATATTTCACAACCAAGAACTAATCCTTTCACGTTATACATTATAAATGATTAAACAGAGATTTGGATACTTACATTCATCTGTAATGAAGACACACATGCATAAATATATAATGTATAGAACTGAACCGTTTCAAACATTCTTAGATTTGCATAAAATTTGATGTGCTTCACTCGTAGATAATTCAAACACCCGGATCGGAAAAGGATACACAGAAAATCTCTAGGATAACAACTTCTGATGCACTTTACACTAATTGAAAAGAAATTGCTCTCAAGCTACTGCTGAAGACACACGCCACGAGTAATCCGTAGATCCTTCCCAAATCACACATTAAAATTAATCCTGTACCTTACAGGGCTATACTAGAAACGAAAACAACAAGCAACCGACACCGACAGGTACAACGATTTAAAATTTATCAAAACCATATTTGCCGATTTTAGAGTACGGCAATAATAACTCCAAGTGTTACACGAAAAACTCGATCCTGCCCGGTCTCCTTTTACTAAGTTCGAAATGTGTCTGTGCGATGGGTTACATTAAATTTTCAGGAAAAGCATTTCCTTGCACGGCACCCGACATGAATCACACTTCACCAGGTAGATTCATCTCCGGAACTTTATCTGCCGGCAGGTAACATATCGCATCATACGAGCACTTATAAATTTAACGATTTTAGTATTTTAATCAGAAATTAATTCAAATGAAAAAAGAAAAGTAAATGGATTGAAAAATTACAAAAGGGAAAAATCACTCGAGGAAAACTAGTGGAAGACGCTAGTCTGAAAGTCGCATGTTAGCAATCGAACGAATTAGATAATCGCATCCACTCAATAAGGACGTCAAGCGCGAGACATCGTCGTCCTGTAGCCTATGCTTCCATCACCGAACTCAATTGAAAGCGCGTGGAACGTTCCGAACTGAATTAACCCGACCACGACCGACTATCAAATGCGACTGATAGTCACCCAAGAACTGTTTACAATCGCCTTCGAGGACGAAGGACTCAGCCAGCGACGGCAGCACCACCAGTAGCACAGCCTGGAATTCACACTCGCTCGCCACCACCCAGGCTCCGACCCGGCATCCGATTGGCGATGGAGTGAGCGGGATTTTTTGCCACCCACTGTCGGGATGCAATCCGACGACGACTTTCGTCGAGACGTCAGAACTCAGGACTATAAGAGGATTTGATTGAACCACAATTGCGATGGTATGCGTGTTGTGTTGGTTCCGAAATGAATTCGATGAATTCGTGTTCGGCGGCGGTTCGGTGGATTTCGTGAAGTCTGATGAATTTTGTGCGCCTCGACTTGAAATCGGTTCGAAGCAACGGTTCAGTGTCCTGGTAGGGTGCAAAGGGACAGGATATCACAGACCGCATCACATGTTACAGGTGCTAGTTATTAGATTTCTGTAAGTTCAATGTTAATCATGACAATAGCTCCCACTCTTGCCCAAAAAATATACCTCTGAAACGATATCGATTATTACTCCGAATGAAATTCTGATGTCCCCTTAATATTGTTGTAGGATTGACATAAAAGAACAAGGTGCAGAGAAGAACATACAGTGTGCTATTTTTATAAGAGGTATCCTTTAACCATTCCCATTCTCAAAAAGGTTCAAGTAAACACTTAAACTTTTTAAATTACTATCGTAATGGGTTTGACCGCGTATTTCAAGGACACTTGTCTATGGTAACTACCCCAATGCACACAATCATTTTACTGAAACAACAAAATTTGCCCACTATCAAAAACTTCGTTCTCGAATTGTCGCGTGTTTGTGCGAAAGCATGTACAAACTTTTTATTGAATAACATTTGCATGGTAGGTAAATGGTTGCCTACATTTTATCTCATTCATTGGCATACTTTTATGTGGTGAAAATTTTAAATACAGCTGGGCAGGTACAGAGAAGATGAAGGACTGTCTCCTTTCTCTTCCTCATCCAGGCAGCTTTTACAGAAGCCTTTTGAAAAGAGGCAGAGTCTTTTAGTATGCCGACCTATAAGAGAACACCGACTGTGGTGCCTTTGGAGCAAAGTCAGCCTTTTAGACCGTTTTGGATCCTGCTTCGGCCAGATCTGTCTAGTAGTGTGACATGTAACACCGTCTGCCCATCTTCTGAAGGGTAGTGCCGCGCCGAGCGAGATCGTCAGCCATTCAGATCCCTGGAATATCCCTGTATCCTGGTATCCAGCACAGAAGAATATTGAACTTTTCTGTCATCTCCTTAAGAGATGATCGACTTTCTACGCCGACCTTTGATGTTGTCGAGGTACAAATTTCAAAAAGCTATTATACTTATAGCTTTTTGGGCTATTCGGCCTACGCAAATTGTGTTAGTTTGCTAGTTTATAAAAGAGGCGATTTACGAAGAAAAAATAGAAATATAAAAATTAGAAAACTGAATTTTAGTCGTCTCTTGGGTTAAATCTGCTAGTGTTACCGGCTTAAATACAACGTTTGTAAACTACGTCAGACCCATTTTTTCTAGGGAAATAAAGGGTTTTCCAATAAGGACTTGACAACTTTTTTTCAAAATAAAATGCAAACCATTTGAGATATTTCAAAAACTTTATTATCGGGTTGAAGTACAATCAAAACATTTATGAATGGAACTCGACTTCGTTCATATGGCCACCGCGGGCACGTTTGCAGCGGTCGATTCGTTGGACCCAATTTTCGATGACTCGGCCACACATTTCGGCCGAAATGGCTGCTATTTCGTGTTCAATGTTGGCTCTGAGCTCTTCCAACGTCGTCGGCTTGTTGGCATAGACCAACGACTTGACGTGGCCCCAAAGAAAAAACTCCAGAGGCGTTAAATCGCACGAACGAGGCGGCCAATCGACTGGTCCATTTCTTGAGATAACACGCTCATCAAACTTACTCTTCAATAAATCGATTGTAACGTGTGCTGTGTGGCTTGTGGCACCGTCCTGTTGAAACCACATGTTGTCCAAGTCCATATCTTCCAATTCGGGCCAAAAATAATCGGTAATCATGGCGCGATAACGATTACCATTCACAGTAACGTGACGATCATTATCGTCGACGAAAAATATGGCCCTATGACGCCGCCAGCATGCAAACCGCACCAAACAGTTATTTTTTGTGGATGAAGTGGTCTTTCATGAAGCACATGTGGATTTTCACCGGACCAATAACGCATATTTTGCTTATTGACGAACCCACTGAGCCAAAAATGAGCTTCGTCACTGAAGATGATTTTGCGATGAAATTGATCATCTTGGCGCATCTTTTCCAGAGCCCAATCGGAGAACGTACGTCGCTTCAAATGGTCCATCGGCTTCAATTCTTGAGTCAGCTTGATCTTGTATGGGTGTAAACCAAGATCCTTACGCAAAATTCGCCATAACGTGGTCTGGGCGATGCCCAACACTTGAGAACGCCGTGGAATTGACTGATTTGGATCATTTGCTACGGACGTTTCAACGGCAGCGATATTTTCGACACTTCGACCAACCCGTTGTCTCACTGGCACGGCAACATCACACAACGAATATGTAGACTCAAATTTTTGCACTAAACTTGTTACTGCCTGTCTACTAGGGCGAGAATTACGACCGAAAATCGGAGTTAACGCTCTTAAAGTAGCGGTCACCGACTCCGAATTTCTGTAGTAAATTTTTATAATTTGCAGACGTTGTTCCTTCGTGTACTTTACCATGATAAAAATGTTAAGTTTACTGAATAAATTGACAGTGACAGTTCGATGATTAGTGAAAGGGTGCGTTCACAAATTGAATTCAAAGTTGTCAAGTCCCTATTGGAAAACCCTTTACTAAGGGACTTCGGTATTATGCCTGTTGCCGACAATATTATAGAAATAATATACACCTGACTGAGACACCAAATTTCTTTAATTTCACGATCCAAGGCTGCATACTTTTCCACCTTCTCTGCATACTTTCGTGTAATATTGCTATTGTGAGGAATGGCAACATCCACTATATACGCAGTTCGGTTTATCTCGCCGACAAGGAGTATATCGGGTCTGTTGTGTTCGACAAACCGATCAGTTATAACTTGCCTGTCTCAGTACATACGGAAATCGTCACTCGAAAGTACGCTCCCCGGTGTGTACTGATAACTAGGACAAGTCTCGTTGATTAGTCCATGCTTGTATGCCAGATTTTGATGGATAACCTAACATACAGAATTATGTCTATCCGTGTACTCCTCAGGGGCCATCACAGAACAACTAGATATCAATTGGTCAATTGTTTCCGAATTGTGACCACAGATTCTGCATCGGTCATCATCCATTCGTTCCTTGAGGATATATTTCCTGTAGTTGCGAGTGGGTACCATGTTATCCTGGATCGCAAACATAAATCCCTCAGTTTCAGAGAACGAATTGCCGGCAGTCAGCCATCTGTTGGACAAGTGAAGATCAATGTGAGGTTGCCAAAGAAAATTAACATGTTTACCATGTAACGCCTTTTGCTTCCATGCGTCGATCTTTGCCTGATCTGTACTCAACTCGTCCAAAGGATCAAAATTTCGATCCTTCAGATTGAGTGGAGTAAGATGATTGTCAATCTTACAAACAGCTGCATGCAGAAAACTTGCAGTCTCTGTTCGGAAGAATTATGTGCGTAGTAGATCAACCTGTCGGTGGTAAAGGTTGCTTAAATCGCTAATGCCTCTACCTCCAATTTGACGTGGTAGCGTAACACGTTCCACTGCTGATTTTAAGTGATGCATTCGGGATTTGTTCATGGTGGTGCGGACCAAACGGTTGGGAGACTTCAAATCGGTGTCTGATCATTGTACAACTCCAAATGCATATAGCAAAGACGGAACTACATAGGTGTTAATCGCACATATTTTATTCTTTCCTGAAAGATGAGTCCTCAGCACCAATTTAAAAGTCCGTCGCGTAAGTATCTGACACGAGCTCTATTTCCCTGCAAAATTCCAAGGTACATATAGAGGTCTGTATCGTCCATAGCTTCGATATGAATACCGTCCCAGCTATGTCCGGTATGTGGCTCGCTTATTATTATTATTATTATATTACAATAATAATCATATAAATATACAGTATTATTTCTTAAACACTAGTGACTATGGCCATCGGTTTAAGTATGCATGGTGCTTAATGTTACAATTAAAGAGCTTAGGTTACTATGTTAAAAATTTGCAATGTTTTAAAATTATAATGAATTATATTAAACGTAGTAAGTTAGAGTCCTTATGTGATTTTATGATTTCATTACATTTTGTTTCAATTTCACTCTTATTGCAATTACATAATATATTTTGTATATTTACCAGTGGGCAGGCTAGTAGGTGATTAAAATCTAATAAGACTTTGCAGTGATCGCATATTGGTGGCGGTTCCTTGTTAAGTAGATGTCTATGAGTGAGACTCATATGTGACCCAGTCTTATACTTCACAGGATCATAATTTATTAAATATTATTTTTGCTGGATTGGTGGGTTACAGACATGTGTTGCAAACATTAAAGTTATTTTTACAAGGTTATTGTTACATGTGCACTCTGGCAATCCGAACAACTCACTTATTATTGGTATTAAAGTTTTCAGCGAAAAACAACAACCTTGCAATATCGTAGAGAGGTCCATATTCTTCTCGCATGTTCCAGACATTTCTCGCATGTAGTATTACTTCTTGCGCATTCCACACAAACAACCGAATATGCTGGAAATCTCTCGACTCAACACATGCAGTATATAGGCGCTGCAGAGCCCGAAGATATGTTTTTCTGCTGCGAGAATGAAACGAAGCTCAGTTCTACGCAAAAGCGTATTTTTAAAAAGATTTTCATCGATAACAGCGATCAAGTAGTAAATTAAATCGAACTGTGTTTTACTTGAAATCTCACAACATTAAGTTTAACCGCTTGTATGCAACAATGTACACAGTAAATTTTTTTCAACTAGATTCTAGTTAAACACCACTAGAATTTAGCTCCTAGATATTCCAGTAAAGATCTAGTGAATAAGTACCTACTAGAATATCAGGGAATTGTTTTACTGAATTTCTATCAGAATCCTGTCAATAATCTAGTTCTATTTACTAGTATTTCAGGAAATATTTTTACTGAATTTCTATCAGAATTTGTCAATAATCTAGTTCTATTTACTAGTCCTTCAGTTGTTTTAATAAAGAGGCAAAACACTAGTAATCTACTAAACGAAACTGAGTAGACAATAGAACTTCAAGCATAATCGCCGCTCTAATGCAGAAAGGGCGTAAGTAACATTTTGTTCGAAGCCAAGTTTCTGGTTAATTTTGATAGGTTGCTTACAAAATGCACATCCATTATTTCGGTTGATACATCGTATTTCTGTTAAAGCTTTTTAAAATTTTTAAGGATGGCGTGTTTTAAGAGTAATTTATCATAAAAGACAAAAAATTTACTCCAAAAAAATGTCAGTAACGTCCTTTGAGCGATGATATGTATATGTTTAAATGAATTTCTAATTAAATATGTAAACAAAAAGTCTTCCAAAAATCCAACCATGTATATTGTTCATATATTATATAATGTTATATCATACATATTACATAATATATATTACATTATTTTCGAATATTACATATTTAATTTTAGACAAATAAATGAAAAATATTTAATCATACAAAATTCAAGAAGTAAATTTTTTTTGTAAGATGCTTGCGACTCCTGCAAGTTTAACATTTTTCATTTTATAGACAAAACATTGAACAAAATTTAAAAATTTTTGCAGTGCGCTATCAAATTTGATATTAAGAACATAATGTACTTTAAACAAAGTATCAAAAGCATATAACAAATCATTTTCCATTTCGATTACTTTCATCAAATCAAATTTACTATCGCTCCTGCACAGAATAAACGGCTGTCGTTTCTGCAAATCCACTATAAAACCAGGCAAAACCTTTCTACACATAAAACAATGCATATTTTTTGGTGACTTAAATTAAAACTACATATAACTACAAATTTTATTAATTCTAAATTTTATTATAATAATTTCCGAAGTATCGGCATCCACTCCGTTTTGCAGCAGGAACTGATGAAATTGCTCAATATCCATTATTAAAAATGAATTTCAAAAGAAAAAATCTGCCAACAGTCTGGGCGCAACTTTATTATTTTTTCGGTAGAAGTTCGGAACGAGTTTAATTCTGAGATGCGGTGTAGGTTACTATGTGACTGAAAACAAAAAAAAAATTCGGAAAGCGGTTAAAATGGGGTCGCGCTAGAATACTTACGCCGCTGCCTCATATAACATATTAATTACACAATTGGTTCATACACCGGGACGAGATCTAGTCCTAGTATAATATCAGTTGTTACGCCATTAGAAGGTTTTTCGTGACTTGGTTTCGGGCCATTACATAAAATCGGAAATGCGTTTGAAGACGATTATATAAAAAGTCTGTGGGAGTGCAAACCAATCTAATATCTCATCAATCCTGAGAAATATGTCGAAAGCCTTACGTCCTATTGGAGTTGAATAACAAACATCCCGAAATCAACTTTTTGACGATTATGTAGGAAGCCTTTGGAAGTAAAAATGAATTCGATATCTCATTAGAACTAGAAAAATGTAAGAATTTGTGAAAACATATACAACCCCCTTGCACCCACTTTGAGGTTGAATATCCAAAAATCCTGAAATGAGTTTTTAGATATATATAAAAAAAGGCCGAGGAAGTGAAAACCAATCCGATGTCTTATCACTCCTAAGAGATATGACGGAATTCGTGAAAAAGAGTTCAACCCGTTTTTACCCTCTTAGGGGTTGAAAACGGAAAAACCTTGAAAACAAGTTTTAGGTGATTATTAAATAAGCCCGTGGAAGTAAAAAGTTATGCGATATCTAATCAGACCGGAGGGATACGGCTGAATTCGTGAAAATGTATAATCCCCTTTACACCACCTTGGGGGTCTAATTTTAAAAAATCCTGAAAATACTTTCTAGGTATTTCTATGAAGAACCCGTAGAAAAAAAATTAATTCAATATTTGGAAAGACCTAATAGATATGACAAAAATCGTGAAAATATATGCATTCCATTTTCACTGATAATTTTTTTTGCCCCACTTCCGAACGCCAATAGATATTTGAATTTTTTTTTAATCAAAATTACTTTTCTAGTTGATTTACATACACATACCGAATTTCAACTTTCTAGCATAAGCCGTTCTATAGTTAGGAAAAACACCCCCGACCCCCGTACCATACTACCCCTATAAAAAATTATATTTTTCCAACATGCTACTACTATAGTTCTATCTAAATACTAAGTTTCAGCTTTATATTGTTATAGGTTCTCGAGATATAAAAATCGGAACTTTTTCCTTTTCACCCTCCCCCAGCCTCACCCTCTCCACCCTTACCTTCATTTTAAGCATCTATCTTACATTGTGCTTGAGATATAAGACGTGATTTTTTTAAAAATTGCTTACCCTCTCCACTTCCATGCTCCACCGCCCCCTTAAAAAATTTTACTTTCAGCAAACTTTTTTTGTCAACATTTATACAGAAACCAAATTTTATTTCTCTAGTGCAATTGGTTCGTGAGATATCGTAATCTAAAGTTTTTCAACCCCCACCCCCGTACGTCACTGCCCCCTCTCAAAAATTTGTTTCGAATCTATTCTCCTAGTATACCCACAGATGTTCATTAAGTTTTAATTTCGAGACATTAACCGATTAGGAGATCTGGATTTTAGAATGTCTCGATCTCGGCTTTCGAGCGTTTCGGACGCATTATTATTCTCCCCACTCCCACACCCCTTTACCCATATCATCATTTTTTTTTGCAAATGGGTCCACTATCGATGTTCTATATAAATTCCAAGTTTCAGCCTCCTAGCCTATGCGGTTGCTGAGATCTAGAAACCAAAATTTTTCGTCTAAAACGCTTCCCCCACCTCCCCCCTCATACTCCGACCACCCAAAAAGTGGTCACTTCAAGGAACCTACCCAGTCTATTAATAAAAAAAATTTCAATTTAATAGCTCATAGGGTTTAGGAGTTATAAGCCTTCAAACGTTTTGCGTACGGCGGACGGCGGACGGCGCACAGACGGACTGAAATTTTTTTTTGCTTTTTTAGTGCTTATTAGTCATAAAACGCATAAAAAAAAAATTTCAGGGTAGCAAATTTTTTTTTTTTAAAAATCGATAACAATACTTTATTATTAAAATAATAAAGTAAAATCGGCCAATAAAATAAGGCCATAATTAATTCTTTCCGTTTAAAACACCTATTCTGTGAAAGGGTCTTATCAATTTATTCATTTTGCTGCCAGTCTCCATGGAAACAAAATTTGAAGATTTTTTTTAATTCAGTTTTCATGGAAACTGGTGCAGAAAATCCCATCGTTTAAAAAGTCCCTAAACTGTTCAAACATTTAAACAATCATCAACTAAGTAGCCTTACCGTTATTCAGAGCCGAAACAAGAATTTGCACTTGTAAAGCATTCACACATTCACCTTTACTTTTTAAAATATAACTCACTTTATGATCTCGTGCCTCCGAATGCATAGACAATAATGATGCCTGACCACTTGTCTTTTTCACTGTTTGACATCTAGTTCTATTTTCACTAGATTCACAGTAAATTTATCCAGTTTTCTAGTTGCAATACTTTTTTTCCTAGAAACATAGTGATAAGCACTATAAAAACAGTTGAATTGACAAGTGCAAACTGTACTTCTAGTCATTTTCACTAGATTTTTGGGGGTAGAAAATTTTTCACTAGATTATCAGTAGGAAATTTTCACTAGATTGTCTCTAGTTGAACTTTACTAGAAAAAAGATTTGCTGTGTATGACGCTAATCGGGAGGCGGCTTTATCTTCTTTAGACGCAGGATCTGATCGCTTGGGCGAAGATGATTATGAGGTGCTTACAATATTAATTATTGATGTGCATCTTGTAACATAAACTAATATACATTATTATTCATAAAAGCAAAATGCTATATTTTATTTTTGTTTGGTAACTTACATGTAGGATAATTCCCTGAAGATCTTGATTCCACTGATTTATGAAAATTATAAATTATTTTTCATGAATAATTTGATAATTGCACCTAATATTTTTTCAGACAAGACTTTTAAAATTGTGATAAATGCGAATTTAACACTAATGTAAATATTTACATTAGTGTTTCTTAAGAATTCTGGAGCACAGTTTATCGTCGAAATCGCAACTATGTTCAACACATTTAAGTAGGTCTGATCAATTTCAAAGTTGTCTTCGTGCGGATTTTGGGCTATTTCATAAGCTTACTCGGCGGGCTCTGGAGCGAACTATCTGGCAACCTTGGACACTACATTAGTCCGGGAGACGGTAGGAGCTGCTAATGTTAAGCATGTCAGAGAAAACACCTCCACCTACCCCGCCTTCAGTTTTGGAGCCGTCCGTATATATGTGGACGGACTCTTCCATCCATACCGAATCCCTTTCCTATTCTATCTTCTTACAATAAATAATTAAATTTCACAATTACATCTTCGTCATCGAAATGCATTGAGTTTGCCAAAATTTATAAGAAGGCCACGAAAACCCGAAAGCTACTACGTAGGTTGCTACTTAAGTTTTGAGATATGGCAACACTGATGTGAATACGTCAAATCTGACATTGTCGTCGTAAAGTTTGGCATTTTTAGTGGTGAACGTACTCAGAACGTGTTGTCATATGAGTGCTATTTGTGTTGTTTACAGATACTTGAAATATTCATCTTGGTCGAAAAATGGAATTAAATCGTGAACATTTTCGTGCGATGATTTTCTATGACTTTCGACGTGGATTAAACCAACAGCAGTGTGCCGATCAACTCGCTTCGACTTTTGGTAATGAAGCACCATCTCGAGCCATCGTGTTTCGCTGGTTTTCTGAATTCAATCGTGGTCGCACTTCGCTACAAGACGAATTTCGTGAAGGTCGTCCAAAATCGACAGTTGTGCCAGAAAACATCGATGCTGTGCATGAACTGATATCGCAAGATCGTCATATGACATACCGTGAGATTGAGGCATTCCTGGGTATTAGTTCCACTCGCATACATTTAATATTGCATGAACATTTGGCTGTCAAAAAGATTTGTTCGCGTTGGATACCGCATAATTTGAAAATCGCTCAAAAAAAAGCCCGTGTCGATTGGTGCAAAGAAATGTTGAAAAAATTCAAAAATGTGTTGCTCTTCATGGAGAATATTTTGAAAAACCGTAAAGCCATTTTTGATTATAAATATTTGTTTTTATTTGTCTATCTCAAAACTTAAGTAGCAACCTACGTAGAGGCTCTAACTATCAATGGTTTTGTGTGAAGAAGTTCCGATTTGCTTAAGCTATTTTTACGATAATATATCCATGCCAGTTCGTAAAGAAAGACAATGTTGGTAATACGGTCAAGTGATCCACGTAGCAAGAATAACAGGAAATCTGAAGTACGAGTTGTGCAACTTAGCAAAATTTACTACAACCTTATTATTTTTCAGGATAGGGTCCGGTATTGGTTCCAGTCGTAGTGTCGATTTATGGACTGTGATGCGGTTAAAGTCGAAATATAGTACTAATCGTTTCGAGACAATGGGATTATTTGGAAAATTTATTTTATAAAGAGATTAAAAATAAGGATTCTAATTTCCATGATTCTGATTTCCTTTCCGAATTCTAAAACATAAAGTGAACACAGACCATTCGTCGGCGCTATTCAAAAATAATTTCCAATCAAATGTTATTTTTGCGCATTTTCTCTTGCCTTTTGCTTGTATAGTCGATAAACAGAAAATGAATGAAGTAAGCAGGAGACTTTTAGGAAATCTGCTATTGAAATTTGTATTCAGTTCGATAAGATTTTCGTGCCACCACAAGAACGCCAAAAAGAAACCCCCAAAAACACCTACAACATTCATAACTTTGGCATCTTAAAAAAAGGAGTACGAGTATCTATAGAACGGCCACACGTCTACGACATCTTTCAACGCCTCATCCCAAAAAGAACCGCGAGTGGAGTCCTCGAAGTCGAAGCACAAACAAACACTCCAAAGTTACTTTGCACATCCGACTTGAAAAACATTCTGAAGAATAATCCACACACATTCTTGAGAAAGGTGGGTTAACCTCCGCGGAAGGTAGCCCCATTAAAAATTCTCACCATGCACTTGGGTGTGTTTTCTTTAGTCGGAACAAAGAAAAACGGAAAAAAGTACTAGGGTATAAAACCTACCGAATAGCGTTTATATTTGCACGAGTACTTAAGTTTTATTTCTTTTTCTCTGTCGTTTTTTTTTCCATGCCAAAAGCTTAGAAGGCTCCTACCCTCCTGCACCCTAGATCGTCATTACCTACAACCCCCCTAGGTACTTATCCTATAACAGTCTTTGGCTGAATGATGTCTCGCCGTGAAAAGCGTGCCTTACGGTCCACAACATTTTCTTTCGGAATTTTCCACACTGAGTTTCCTATTCCGGAGTTGTCTGATTTGCAAACATGGGGCGACTAGGAATTATTTAAGCTGTGATGTCCTTTGATCTGCCAAGATTTGCCCTTGGCATAAAAAAAGGTCTTGAATTGGTCGCTGAGAAATGTTGTCATATGTCACCTAACGTGGCAGTCTTAATTTCTTTACAGAGTGGGTAATATGTACGAAAATCATTTTATGCTTGCTTAGTTGAGCAGGGTAGTAATTTGATTCGGAATTTGCCCTTGTTAGAGGGACGCGCGAGGGATCAGAATCATCAATGAGGAATCTGGCGTTCGTAAGAAACTAATGGATAAATGAATCTACCCCATGAAATATGCAGAAAATTCCCCAAAAAGTTTCCTGCTGTGGTTTTATGAATTTAATAATGCAGGAAAAGTAACAGGGCTTCAAATGGCTTCCCTAAAAATCGGTCTTTGAAAACTGTCAATCCCTTAATGTGCCACTAGAATATCTTCATATAGAAACCAAGTTTCAACTTTACATCATTATCGGTTCCTTCAAATATTCAAAATCGATCAACAGTCTGAGCGCATTTTTAATAAAGATGTACCAGACTGTTGGCAGATCTTTATCCATATATTCCTCTAATATACCTCAATTTCGGTACTAGGATAGAGATATTGCTGTTACATCTTTTTTTTAATTAATTTTATATATTCGACTTTCTTTCACAAAAGATAAAAATGTTTTTCTACACAGCAAAAAATCCGGAGTGAATCTAGCTCCGAATCGATGTCGAATAGGGTCCATCCTTTCGGATTAATATTATATTTATCATTTCGGATATAAATGCTTGGAGTTTTGTATTGTATAGAAACGGTGCTAAAAAGTTATCTTATGAGTCAAAATTAATTAACACCAATAAACAACAAAATTTAACCTAGAAATACAGCAATAATATTATCCGTGAGGATTTTCAAATGTACAATAAAAAATGCAAGCAATAAATCCGAAGTATATCCGAAAAGTAATAAAAAATTAAATCAGAAAGAATAAAATAGTTGATTTTTTTTGCGGATTTATTCAGATCTGGCAGGATTGAAAATTTACATTGAAAACAATAATAACGGGGCTGTTTTTTTGATTTCTTAAAACTTTTCCGGTAGATAGTAGGCTAATTAGATAATGTTTTGAACATTTTTCATGTTCAAAAAATCGTCTAATATCTAGTCTACAAGCTGCGTGAAAAAATTACAAAAAATCATAAAAACAGCAACGTTTTTCTGTTTTCTTTGTAAATGTTCTATCCTACAAAGATCTAAATGAATGCATAAAACATACTGCAGTCACGATCGGCTGCAAGCCAATCGTATAATACTCTAGATGAATACTGAACTCCGATTTATATTGATTGTAGTTGGGGATAAAGTAGAATTACGTGTGTGCATGTTGTATGTCCTTTATTAAGGACTGCCATTAGATTGCTACTCAAGACTAAAACACAATATTCAGTGTTTAATATCATATCTTGAACTGGGTAAGTCATCGACAAAAAATGTCCTTTTCGAAGGACTTTCACATGGGAGGTGCAGGAAGGACTCACTCGATTTCTTACATATTTATCCTTTTCCTTGGAACCATTCAAAAATAAACGTGTACAAAATTTCAAATTCGTAGCTTGAAGCGTTCAAAAGTTATTGGAAAATATTGTTGAACACGTGTTTTAAGGATATTTTGTATGGCAGCTACCAGAAGGAGTAAAAGGATTTCGCTGATTAGTAAACTCCGACTTCCTTTTCACTCAAAACTAACCTGTACAAAATTCCGAATTCGTCGCTAAAAGATTACTTGAGTTATTGTGAGTTTTGTAAATTAAGTGAAAACATTTTGACAGGATATTTGTATGGCAGCTACACGAAGGACTAACAGGATTTTCTTCATAATCATATATTTAGCTCAAACTATTGGAAAAATAACACATACAAAATTTCAAAGACGTAGCTTAAACCCTTCTGAAGTTATCGACCAATATTCTTGAACACGTGTTTTAAGGACATTTTGTATGGCAGCTACCAGAAGGAGTAAAAGAATTTCGCTGACTAGTAAAGTCGAACTTTCTTTTCACTCAAAACTTATTTGTAAAAAATTCCAGATTCGTAGCTAAAAGATTACATGAGTTATAGTGAGTTTCGTAAATTAAGTGAATACATTTTGACAGGATATTTGTATGGCAGCTACACGAAGGACTAACAGGATTTTCTTCATAATCATATATTTAGCTCCAACTATTGAAAAAATAATACATACAAAATTTCAAAGTCGTAGCTTAAACCCTTCTGAAGTTATCGACCAATATTCTTGAACACGTGTTTTAAGGACATTTTGTATGGCAGCTACCCGAAGGAGTAGGACGATTTTGCTCGTTAACGAACTTAGCCTTACAAATTCAACCAAACATCCAGATTCAAAATTTCATGATCGTAGGTGAAGGCGTTCTTGAGTTATCGTGCTAACGGACAGACGGACGGACGGACGGACGGACGGACGGACGGACGTCAGGCGGATTTGAGGTTTTTGGCCACAAATAAACAAAAAATAATATATAACTTTTTTTCGTCCGAGGCTTGGTTCTATGCGTTACAAACTTTTGGGCTGGATTAAACTTATAATACTCTATATGATTTCATCTAGAGTATAAAAAGACAGTTAGTATTTTAGTTTATATTTAAGGTGTGCAACAACAATAATATTCTTTTAAACAACGGAAATATAATATATATATATTTATTAATATCTTATTCACTTTTACTGACCAGATGTTCTTATTTGTTACTAATTAAATAAAACAACTTTATTTAAAAAAAAAGAAAAACCAATTTTTGTGAAAGTTTTTATTTAATTCAGAACAATACAGGAGAGTAAAGTAAGTACTTAATTTATAAAAAAATTTAATTCAATTCAAATTTAGGAACTAAAAAAGTCTTATTGATTTTAGATGCATGAAAAATCAGTTCAAATTCAAACGGCTCCTTTCTATGAATTTCGTCTAATGGAACAATATTTGTTTTATCTGCTTCTTCAAGACTAAATGAATTTAAAATATAATCGAATTCAATAGTTTTCATTTCATTATAAATTATAAGTATATAACTATTCAACTATAAGGATATGTACCACAGACTTTCACTAAATGTCCAACAATAACATTAACCAATCTAATTCTAAGCGTTTTAGGGATGCCATTTTTTTGCGCATAACACTACAAAATTTGATTAACCTTTGTTTTATTTTGTAAATATACCAGCAGTTTCTGAAAACAAAATGCGTTTATTTAAAATAATATAAATTTTAAAAATTCAATATATACCTCCTTGAGAACATCCACTTCTAACTTAACTTTTTTGGGCAGAGTCTCCAAAAAACAGTTTTGTTTCCTTAGAGGAGCTGCATATGCTTCAGAATCACCTTCGACTTCTGTTTGAACTCCCGAGAAAATTCTGCAACCAGTTGAAAATTGTAAATCACAAAGTTAGTAGTTGTGTTCAAATTATCGATTGATTAATAATATCGCATTGTGAGATTACAAGATTTCATTGATTCTTATGTATTTTTTAACGCTCTTCTCAATGGAATGCTGTCATATCTTCCACACTGGAGTCAAGAAGTCCTAATAGTCTTCAGGTTAGGGATTACAACTTTTTTGTGACCGGCCGTTTATTCACGCTACGCCACTGTATATTTGTACCATTAGAATATTTTTGTATGTGAAAAATTAGATTCATTTGTCGACCGTGCTGCATATACATACTATAGTCCAGTAAAAATTTTATTTTGGAAGCGTACATATAATATATATACACAGATATACAATTTTTGATAACTACTCATATTTTAAATTGGTCGATAAAGACCGAACTTTTAAAGGGTTACACCTGTGTAGTTCAAAGAAATCGATTTTTTAAAAAGGTGCTTATTCGAAAGTAGTATCCTTTAAGTGTCTACTCTGGAAATTTCATAAAGAAATTCTCTGTAATGATGAAGTTACAGCGTTTTGTAACCGACCTGGTGAACAACGACTAATGGTTGGCGCATAGGTATACGTGGCCTTTGTCACCTGTTTGACTATGAGTTTTTTTTAATTCGGGGTATTTATGACCTTCTGTATAACAAGGATATGTTTTGGAAAGTTGGTGAGGTTCAGGTATACGCGTTCCACAGTTGAAATTCATAGAACCTTATTTCCGTGTAAACTGTACTCTAAACTTTACGCGTTTTTCTCGAAACAGCATTTTCAAAATCGGTACCAGGAATATATACTACTGAAGCGATCGGGACCTAGTTTTGCACAGTTGTGTTTCACACAATACTCTAATGTTTATCGAGCCGATTTTTCGAAATCTTGCATATTTTTTTCTTTTTTCATAATTACTGAACAATTTTGAAGCGAAAAATCGCATTTTTAATTCCAGAGACTGTCATGATCCGACAAAATTGAATTTTGAAATACCGGCTCGGTAAACTTTAGTGTTATGAATTTACTTTCAGAAAAAAAAAATTTATTTTTCGATAAAAAATGGCGAAGGAAAGTCTGGTACCGAAATCGCCCTCAACAAAAACACGTCTCAGCAAAACGACTGTAACTTTTTTACCATTTCAAATTTTCCTACCAAATTGTCACACAATATAGACAAAATGTAATACTTTAAAAGATATATAATGGTTGTTCAATTAAATTAAGTTTTATGCACTAAAAAAATTCTTAAACATAGCCGTAGTTTTAGCCGTCCTATGAATTGAACAATATACAGATATATGTAGGTATTTACCGTTATTTTTAAAAATTGTTATAAAAATCGAAGTCGATATCATAAGAATGAATAGTGTCTTTTACTATTGATGATTTCATCATCAATGTCCGTCCTGTTTTATTTTTTTGTATTTTGTTCAAGTGGAATGCTAAATTTATTCACTGCTTCCATTAAAACATTCACTACACTGATTTTATTGCCATTTGTTTGCACCAGTGAATACTTTCGGACATTTTTGTATATTACACTGAGCATTACAATTGACATCTTACCGTAGTTCAAGCGCGGAATGACTGAAGAGAATCAGAACATTACGAATGCGATTCTTAGAATATTCGATTTCGACGTTCAAATTATACAGAAACTAGAACATAATACGATACATACCTTAAAATTTTTATCCGTCCGGTGTTAATTTTTGACACCTTTCGAATGGGTTTCCAAAAATGACCGGAAAGTGTTATAAATAGCTCACAAAAAATGTTTTAATTGAATTGTATTAATTATGGTATTTTAAAATTTTTATCCAGGGGATGGGTATTATTTTTCATAAAATTACATCAAAAATATTATATATTAAATTTAAACGCATTCGTATAAAACAGCATTCATACCGGATTATTTTTTGCAGTTGTCGTTCAAAAAAATTAGTGGCAAGACCTACCTCCACTTTTCACGCTTTCCACACTTTATCCCAAAAAAATATGAAAGTTTTGCCCAGACTGTTTGAATATTTTTTTTAAGTTAGTGGAGCAAGCTGTTACCTTTCGAAGTCGGAAATTTAACGTTTTCATTATGACCCCAAAGCCATTCGTGTCATAATGCATCCAAATGTTTTTTTGCACGTTATCCAGAAGTTCTGCAAATCTTTACAAGGAGCAATTACACCCTAAGCTCGGCTGAACTGGTTAAGTGGTATGTAGGCTATTAATGCACGAAAGTGAAGGTTTTCACAAAGTTAACCCTCTGTCAGAAAAGGGGATAAGGGAGCTCAACCTAGTTTCATAAGATGGTGACATATCTGAGGCCTCTTCAGGCATGTGATTTTATTTACATTTTTGCCCCAACAACCAACAACTAAATTGTATACCTTAAATACTGTACATATAATAATGTAGGTTTTAACTTTCTACCATATGCCGTTCGTGAAATGAGGTGATATAACATGCATTTCACACATCCTCGTATATTTACCTATCAAAATTATTTAGCTGGTTCTTAAGTTTACATATAATTTAATTAACCTAATTTTAAATATAAATATTGAGAAATACAAACATAAACCCTCCGGCTCAGATGACTAAATACTTTCCACAAAGATTATTCATATTTTCATTATCAGGTACTGGTATATATAATACGAAAAAAGGATCTATTAAAAAGCTATCAATAAATCGCAATAAATTACGATCGTCCGTCTGCACCTCATCGAAATTAATAAAACATGTGGATTTCATTTATAAATGACCCACTAGACAAATCACATTCGTGCCCTTCAATCATCTGAGGCCTAATTGTTAGCAGCTAATTCCGAGACTTTTCCTCGGAAAGTGCCGTGCAAACTTAATCAATCAAAACAAACACGTCAGCAATTTGTCAACCACTTAATTAATTGACTGACGACATTATGCGTTGGAACTCTGTACGATCTTTTCGATATCATCTAATTATGTTTCCTTAGAGGTGTCATATAACAAAACTGACCTTATATAGAACTTTTGGGAAGATAAGAAAAGTTTCGTTCCACACTTTTTTTTAGAGGATGAAGAAGTTTGTTTTGGAAGTAGGGACACTCAAGTTTCGTACTGCGAAAAAAAGGACTTATTTTTTCGTGGTTATTGCGCGGGTGGAAAGTTAAAGACAACCTGACGCAATTTCGAACAAACATCGGTAAAAGTAAAAGTTCGAAGTATGAAAGGTCTTGCGGTCCAACAACAGGAAACATGTTAATTTTACTGGGGATAAATCAGGATCCGGATGTGAACCAAAAATCACAATAAGAAAAGAAAATAAGAAAAGTTTTTTTTTTCTGGCTTTGCTTAACTTTCTTTTATAAATAACAATTGCCTTGGTGGAACTTTGCTTGCGTAGATTCTATTACGGGACCATCATCTTGTGGCAACTACTGCCATCTTCCATCGTCCAGAACGCTCAGTATCCAAACCGAGAAAGTCCTGTACGAAGGATTAAGCGAATTTCTTGCGAGTATATCAAGAAAGCAGGAAAACTTTTTTCTATTTTATTTTCTCTTGAATTACAATAAAATCCACTTAGGAGGACAGAAATACTTTTCTTACGGTCTAGGAAAGTGGAAGTAATTGCGTCCTTTGGATTGTTATTCGTAAAGTAGGAAAGAGATTTTTAAACTTAGGAACGTGTAATATGATAAAACTCACGTTGCATGCGCTTGAAAAAACAACGGTGAGAGAATAAAAGTGTGAGGAAATAATTCTTAGGTGATTACATCTTCGTCGGAAATGTGTATAATACTGAGGATGGAGCTCATATTGATCACAAGACTGTATGCCTAACCAACAAGAAAAGAAGATAACAAGATTATTGTTAGAATTTCCTCAGAATATAAATAGTTATTTTTTCCTCAGATTAATATCTGAGGCAAAAGTCGCATTTCGCATTTCGCATAAATTTAATAAATTTGTTATAACGGCAGCAACAATTATTTAATTTTTATTGGATAAGTTAAGACGCTCAACTTATCCAATCAAATTAAATAATTGTTTCGGTCGTTAAAAAAAATTATTAAAATAGATAATAGGTTTTTTGTCAGAATGATCTAAACTATAGATTATTCTGACAAAAAAACCTATTATCTATTTTAATAATTTTTTTGGCAGTGGTGACGAGTAAAGCATATTCGTTTAGTGACTACTCGGAGGAGAAGAACACAGGTTCCATTTTTACTTTATTATTTTAATAATACAGTATTTAATTCTGCACTTGGAAGTTTAGGTCTGACTAAAAAGGATTCTATGGAAAGTATCATATAGCTTTCTTATCTATACCTACTGAATTTACTGTGTGAGTTTCCTTTTGAAATAAAAACGCTTGATGTTGTAGAGTTAGAAAAAAATGCTTTTATTGAATTTCCTTAAAATACTATGATTACTATTTACATTTTTAGCTACCAAAAAAAAATTCAATTAAAATAAAGTAAAGTGAGTTCACAGGCGGCGCAGTCGGCATGCCAAGAAATTTGTCGGATATGCGAGTGTACTCGTAGGAACAACTCAAGAAGAGCAATTTGGCCTACTTGAGAGGTTACAACGATTTGCAATGAAATATGTAGAATGATGAAAGCGTTAATTGCTACTTTGATTCTCGGTTGTAAATTCTTTCTCGCAGTGCAAGTTTGGCCTACAAAAATTAATCCTCAAACGATTGATTATCAAAGAGACCCGAGCGAAAAATGCACGTGGCTTAAATAGCCTGATTATGCTTTAATTCCCGTTGTCCTGGACCAATTTTGAAGAGGTGAATATTGGGTGGACAGTACGGGCCGAAAATATTCGTAATTTATTTTGAATTATGTTTGGGAAGTCCAAACACCTACTAATTAAGTCTAAATCCCGAAAGTACCAAAACTAGCTAATTTTTAATGTTCCTAATTCCTAAGTCGCGTATATACAAATGCATTCCAACTAAACTATTTTCCCTTCCTAGTACTAAATCATGCAGATTTCCAGCAGAACATTTCAAGTAGTCACTAAATTCTGCTAAACTTGATTCATTCAGTACTGAACACAGACATCGCTTCAGTTTTAGAAATTGACTACTAGATGGATACCGTATTAATGGTGAAATTTTATATTACCAAAAAATGTCTTCATTCTCTAGATTAAATCTGTAGAATAGATGAAATCTATCTTATTAGTTTGTAACTCATAGAACGAAAGCTAGGACGTGAAACCCTTCAAAGTAAATTTTTTAATTTTTGCCCATTTCAATATTTTATTAGTCACATATAGGGAAATTGATATGAAGAAAATTGGAAGTAGGATTCGTGTAACAGTCATTCCAACATCCTTGAAAAATTTGTGTGGTTGTGGTTCGAAACCCTCTATAACTCTAGAAATCGTTGAGATAAAAAATCTCAATTTAACAGAAATTAATTTTGAGTTAAAAGTAAGGTCGAGTTTGTTATTGAGTGAATCCCTGCGAATTATTCTTCGCGTAGCTCAACAGTCTATAAAATTCGTGCCTATTTCAAATTTTATTAATTTTTCAATGGTCACAGGAAAAGAGATAAATATGCCGAAAATTGAGTGAGTCCATTCTGCAGCCCCCATGTAGAAGTCCTTGTTTCTATTAAATAATTTAAAATATATATGGCATAAAATTTTCGTTTTGTTTAAAACGTGACTAAATACAAAATTTATTCAGTCCTTTCTATGTACCGATTTCTCTACCAATTTCTATCACTTTTTACAGTACTGCTTCGGTACTGAAAAGCAGAACCGATTTGGAACTGGCTGGCAAATGCTGAAGGATTTACGATTTAGTTCTTATAAAACAAAACGCCGATAGAAAAAAAATTAATTCGGTATTTCGGGTTTCTTTCTGATGATTTTTAACACCCACTGAAAATTTATATTGACTCGGCAAAGTTCGGATTTAGTTAAACGGTATTACTTTTGGTCTTTTTCAAAACAAACGCTTTGTCATGGTACTATATCCCATTACTATAAGAAGATAGAATATATTTCCACAAGTTCGAAAACTAGTTTAAATTTAGTTAATTTATGTTATTCATTGAAAAATCACTAATAACACATAATAAATTTATCAATAAATATCCTGTTCTGTTCTTTTAAGTTCTGTTTCTTTCGTTGTAGCGTTTTTCTTATGTGACTTTTCACCGATTTGAATTTCTCAAACTAAATTTTTTTTCTGATAATAACTTTAAGGTGCCGATATCATAGTAGAGTTTATTTTAACATCCAGACACTACAGGTTGAATTATAGTAAATGCGACGCGCGCGCCTTAAGCAATGCGACGCGACGACAGCTGATTAGGATACACGTTAGTGATTGCAACCAGTTACAGAGGTATCGCATCGCGATGATTTCGTCGCACATGTAACATGACACGATTTTGTTACAATAATAGATGGAAAATGTCTAATAAATATAGGAAAATAAATGCAAACGCAATAGACAGAAACAGGCAATACGTTTCAAGCTATGAACAAAATATTTTAGTATTTGATAATATTATTTGACAGTTGCGCGAAGCAATTCAACGCGCTCGCTTTAACTGGTGTCGCAATATTGCACGCGCGATGCGATTAAATCATCACACGCCCTCGATGTACCCAATCTCAAGAGCGTATCGGCTGATAGAGAGCCGATATAATATCCACTGTCTTCAAGGAATCATAGCCAAATCTCTTAACTTCTAATGTTTCTCGATGTTATCTTTATTTAATGAAAAAAAATTATCTCAAAGTAGAAAAAAATCGCCAATAAATCGAACGGATCTAATCCCACTAGTTGCTACCAAACCAAGCACTGAACTTTTGTGGTTCATATCTTCAAGTTTTCTCAAAAGATTTGTAGAACGCTCAACTTAATGTGCTTATGACAGGTAATTTGTGTTCATTAAGTTTAACTTTGATGGTAAATTTTCGCCGTTCATATCACTCAGTTCTATTCATCCCTCGTGGATTATAATTGTGGTTGGATGGATAATGGTTTACGTAGTCAGGTACAAAATTTTACATACCAAACATACGGCTGTATAATTTAACCGACATAAAAGTGTTTAACCGACTTAAACAGGGATTATATCTTCATAAATATCTGAGCTGCTGTCGAGAAAATTTAATTGAATTTTCGTATCAAATCAATGAAACCACAATGTAATTAGAGAGTTAGTTAATGAGACGAATGATGAAGAACTGTCTGATACAAGTTCTGTAATTTTATGGAAGTAAAAAGTCTGGATATTAATTACAATCCCATACGAGTATAACGTAAGTATTCAGTGCCATACTAAAAAACAATAATGTTGTAAATTCGTCATTAACTTCTCCCCGGAAATTGTGTTGTTTCTGTTCAGTTGCAAAAATCAATTCCACATTCTTCTTTAAGTTTGAGATGCGGTAGTCTGAATTAAACTACCATCAGTTTCGTTTCTTCAAAAACCAAAAAACAGAATGAAAAGGGATCAATTGCTGCGAAATGAAATCATGAAAGGGTTTCTGAGATGTGTAGGTAATTCTGAAAATATCCTTATATCTTATTTTAAACACCACTCCTCATCACTAAATAAAAAAAAATTGCTTAATCACAAATATACACTCTTCTCTCACTACGAAAACAATTTATTTTTTCAATAAAAAAGAAGCAGTTTAGATTCTACTTACTCTGACTTTTTACATAATCGCCTAAAAATTATATATTTTCTAATTTTTTTTTTATAATTTTACATAATCGCCTAAAAATTAATTTCATGATTTTTCGATTTTCGTTAAAAAGGGTTTAACATATTTAACATATTTTCCCGAATTCTGCTATCTCTTTTGTTTGAAAAGCTATCGAATTGATTGTAACTTTCTCGTTATTTTTATATAATCAATTCCAAGGTTTACCGAAATTCATTTTTCCTTTTTTTATAACGTACCTCTAAATTAAAATCGGATTCTAGACATGTTTCAGAAGGGTTGGAGAGTTATTTATGAGGAGTATCTACCACTACCACTTTCCCGGTTCAACTACATTTACCGGTTCAACTACATTTACATAACTTAAAATGACAATGAAAATATCAACAAATTCAGCTGCGTCCTAACCTTAACGACATCTCAAACTTTGTTGAAAAATAAAAAACTTTCGAGAAAACACTTGGATTATTTTTTTATCATTTATTTCTTAGCATCTTCTACTCGCGAAAATACAAAAATTGTTGATAGCATTGTTTCGAGCGAGGAGTTCGCTGAGATTTAAAGTAAAAATACTTTTCGATTAAATTAATAAAATGACAAATTATCGCATTCAATTATTTTTAAACTTGGCAATTCTTCGCGCTTCCATTTGCAACACGTTCGCTGTGAGAGCTTTACACGATATACGGCCGCTTTCCACTGAAACTGATCGTTGTTTCGCTTTTGCAGTTGAAAACTGATCCAGTCTACAAGCTCGGCTGCGCTTATATACTGCATGTGTGTTGTCAATTCTTAGCACACTCTACGGTGTGTATAGAACATTTGAGAAGTGTGAAGAGCGGTCTCTGGAATCTTTGATGTCATTGATAATTCGGTAGGGTTACAGTGTATGCATGTAAAAGTATGTCTTAGCTTTGGAAACTTCGAGCAGATTACAATACTAAAAGTTAAAAAGTATATGAAAGGACACAACTTTATCAATGCAGTTCATATCGTTTAGTTCTGCTCAGGGATTTGCAGAATTACTAGACTTGCATCATGTATTGCCATACAGTGCGAATTATTGTGCAAATAGAATTAATAGTGCGATTGAATAAATTATCACTTATTTTTATTTTAACCGAATTGTGTTTTACTTGAAATCCCGGCGAACCCCTAGCTCGCAACAATATAATAATATTGATGAAAAGCAATTAACAATAAAATCTTTACTAAAAACACTTTCAATCTATATACATATTATATCTGAGGCCACAGGGAATAAGTAGGTAAGTTTAAGAAGGAAACTATTCAGGGTAGCACTTTTTTGGTATTTTTACTATTGAACTATTCCTGTAAATCCAGTTTTTGTGAAAAAATTAAATTTGTTGACATCTCAGTGATCAAATAACATATAACAAAAACTTTTTCACAGTGCGTGTAACCCTTGGGAGATGAACACAGTACACTTATCCCATTTTACTATTTTGACTTACCAAGCTATTCCCTATGACCACAAATATATAATTTTGATTAATTTCGACGTACCACATTGCAGCTACTAAATAATAAGAATTATTTTGCTACCAAAAGCGTTTTATACCTAGTATTTTTTTCGGAAAGTTAACAGTGTAGCGAGCTGAAAATATTTGGGTTGAACTATAGCAATCACAGACAGAAAATCTTTTATGAATGAATTTCCTGATGCCAGAAGTTAACAACCAAGAGTTTATATATCTCTACACAGGAAAACAACCAAATATCTACTTAAATTTTTCAGAAACTTCAAGAATTGAAATATTAAAATACATCACACCAATTTACTTGTAACACCACGCGCACATATGACTATACATTTTACTGCACGTGGTATTTCACTGCAAAATGACAACGGTTTAACAATCACTCTCGTACCTACTGATTCTTTGACTACGATCCTTAATCAAATTGTATACTAGAAAACAGTATCAGTGTTTGAATCACTACTAATCATTGTTCAATTTGACAATGTTATTCGTAGTTTTTACTATTTACAATGTCAGATAACAATTTCGTAGTTACCGAATAACACAATTTATTAAATCAAACAATATCGTCAACTATTGTCCTGTTTAATTGTGGTACTATTTTTATACTCTAGATGAAATCATATAGAGTATTATAAGTTTAATCCAGCCCAAAAGTTTGTAACGCATAGAACCAAGCCTCGGACGAAAAAAAGTTATATATTATTTTTTGTTTATTTGTGGCCAAAAACCTCAAATCCGCCTGACGTCCGTCCGTCTGTCCGTGAACACGATAACTCAAGAACGCCTTCACCTACGATATTGAAATTTTGAATCTGGATGTTTGGTTGAATTTGTAAGGCTAAGTTCGTTAACGGGCAAAATCGTCCTACTCCTTCGAGTAGCTGCCATACAAAATGTCCTTAAAACACGTGTTCAAGAATATTGGTCGATAACTTCAGAAAGGTTTAAGCTACGACTTTGAAATTTTGTGTGTGTTATTTTCCCAATAGTTGGAGCTAAATGTATGATTATGAAGAAAATCCTGTTAGTCCTTCGTGTAGCTGCCATACAAATATCCTGTTAAAATGTCTTCACTTAATTTGCGGAACCCACTATAACTCAAGTAATCTTTTAGCTACGAATTCGGAATTTTGTACAAGTTAGTTTTGAGTAAAAAGAAAGTTTGGGTTTACAAATCAGCGTAATCCTTTTACTCCTTCTGGTAGCTGCCATACAAAGTGTCCTTAAAACACGTGTTTAAGAATATTGGTCAATAACTTCAGAAGGGTTTAAGCTACGTCTTTGAAATTTTGTATGTGTTATTTTTCCAATAGTTGGATCTAAATATATGATTATGAAGAAAATCCTATTAGTCCTTCGTGTAGCTGCCATACAAATATCCTGTTAAAATGTCTTCACTTAATCTACGGAACCCACTATAACTCAAGTAATCTTTTAGCTATGAACTCGGAATTTTGTACAAATTAGTTTTGAGTAAGAACGAAGTTCGAGTTTACTAGTCAGCGAAATCCTTTTACTCCTTCTGGTAGCTGCCATACAAAATGTCCTTAAGACACGTGTTCAACAATATTTTTCGATAACTTTTGAACGCTTCAAGCTACGAATTTGAAATTTTGTACACGTTCATTTTTAAATGGTTCCAAGGAAAAGGATAAATATGTAAGAAATCAAGTGAGTCCTTCCTGCACCTCCCATGTGAAAGTCCTTCAAAAAGGACTTTTTTTTTCGATGACTTACCCAGTTCAAGATATGAAATTAAACACTGAATATTGTCTTTTAGTTTTGAGTAGCAATCTAATAGCAGTCCTTAATAAAGGACATACAACATGCACACACGTAATTCTACTTTATCCCCAACTACAATATAAATCGGAGTTCAGTATTCATCTAGAGTATTATACGATTGGCTTGCAGCCGATCGTGACTGCAGTATGTTTAATTATTTAATTTAACTATTTCTCAGTTGTTTACTGCAAATATTAAACTATTTGCACATACTATTTCAATTGAAATTAAAAGAATAGCATTTTAACTATGCAAAATAGGTAATCTAACCAATAATATTTTTTTTCCGTGTATAAACTCTAAAATCGATGAAATCTAGAGCTTCACGCTGCTTCACTTCACCATTAATTTGATATTCTTTTGAACCCTTCGAGCTGTACGACGTGAACTATTCAAAATATGTACGTTCTTTTGAGCCCCTATCCAGTACAAAGCAGGTCAACGAAATGCGAAAACAATTACAAAGTCAATTTTTCAAAACTCCAGTGCTTGGCTCTGGCAAAATTTCTTCTGATAAAATGTGGAATTTGGCATATAGAATGCACTGCCGGCCATATCTCAACTGATTATAACGGCTCAGACAAAAAATAACTAAATGAATATATTGGATTAGTCCATTTACCATGTCCTGATTGGATATCATGCTCAAGCTTACCTCCAGCCAATTAATCTATCAATCTGATAGTTTTATAAACAGCATCCAGGATGGAATAGCAGCACGGAGTAACAACAGTCAAATTTGAGTCATGTTTAATCACACTATTTAACAATTCTTCTTTCACTTCTTTAACAGTCTTTCTGACAAATTATTTACATTCATAATTCATAATACGTACTCTATGTCAAATCATGTCTCCCCAAAACAGGTACAATGCAAAATTCAATCCAAACGCCTCGAAATATTTATATAAATTTTTCGAAAACAAACTACCTGCCAACACCAAACCAAACTGAAAGACTTTTGTACGCCTTCAGCACCTGGGCCTTATCAGACCAGAAAAATCTTGAAAACGAGAACCACCTGAGCCATAACTCACCAATTCCGTATTCAAATAAGGTATAAGAAATGTTACAATATGCTGTATGAGAGGGTGGTTTTATATAAATGGCCTTTTAAAGCGGATATCTGGTCCCACCTGATTGCTCCAACCCCGCATAAGGTCTTGCGAATCGTGCACACACCAAGCTACCACCCTGGAATAATGCATACGGTATGTGGACGTTAGGTATGGAGATGGTATGCTGTCACAGTTAAAAAAGGAATTTGGAGTGCTTGAATCAGCTCCTGGCCAGCTTGAATCGGGATATGTTAGGTGTAGATATTCGTATATTCATACGAGTGTGCATAATAATGACTATCCTTCGGGTGATTGAACCAAACTACCCCGAACTGAGAAGTTGAGTACTTTTCGATTTAGACATTTCGCCAGGACATTTCGTGTGTGAAAAGTGAAGCTATTCGAAATGGCTTGGATTAAGATCTTTGAGTTATTGACCATTACAATTCTATTTTTAAGGACTAACGAGAATAGTCAATTAGCAGATTAGCTTCAGGATTTGAATGTGTAAATTGTTTTGTTTGAGTTAATTGCTTCATATAAATCCCCTGATAGGCTTGTCTTAACAGTATTGACCAGTTTGCAAACGTCCTCTGATAACAGTTTCTGCCTCTCAAAAATATTTACTTATAGTCAGCCCGATCTTAGGGCCTTCTACATTTTATGGAACATTTCAGCATTAGTAAAGAAAAAATCTTTACAAAAGAAACTTTCAAAAACAGATACAATTAAAATTCAGAATAAAGGACTTGCATCAGAAAATTCAAAGAAAATTATATCCCAATCAAGAACATTTGCCTTAAATATTATATGCATCATTCGACAAATTTGTAAGAAATATTTTCCAGGAAAATGATACCATGGACGTCATATGTACGAAGGGTTGAATTCTCCATACCCCTCTGATTTTGAAAATTATAGGACTTCGCGATTTTCGCGCAAACCACGTTATGTTAACCTAGGTTCCAAATTAACATCGTACTTTTTGTGATTCTCTACTTCTATCACTGTGATCTTATTCACTCCTCGTTAATGATCATCATCTTCATCAATGGCGCGACAGCCCAAGTCGGGTCCTAGCCTCCTCAAGTCGTCGCCTCCAATCGTCTCGATCCAAAGACCGCGTCCTCCAGCTGCTAATTTTTAAGATGACTTTGCTGTCTTCATCAACCAAGTCTTCCCATCGCTTGCGTGGTTTTCCTACTGGCCTGTTACCACTCGCTTTGCCTTTATGAGCACGCTTGGGGATTCTTCTGTCTTCCATCCACTCTACACGGCCAGCCCACTGCAGTTTAAGTAATTTGATGAACGTTGAGGCTTCTGGCTCCTTGAAGAGTTGATACAGCTCATGGTTGTATCTTATTCGCCAGTCCTTTCCTTCCTTTACGGGTCCAAAAATTTTAATGATACCCGATAGTTAACTACTAAAGTACCCATTACCTGTTAATATTGGTGAAATACCAGTGAATATACCCGACAGCGAAATTAACCTGGCTGCATAGTTCAAAATCTTATGCGTGCAGTACTTAAATTGTTCTGTTACTACTGAGCGGGAGCATGTATTGGATTGAATTGGACCCACTATACGCGAAAACTATTGAATGCCTATCTGGAATAAAAGCAAAATATAAAGTTGAAGTCATTGTCCTCTGAAAACATGCTTAAAGAAAATTATAATATCAGAATAATTTAGATGTAACACAATTGATTTTTCTGTAGGCAAAGCATGCTTATAAGGTCCTTTAGAACAGGTATATAAGTAGCCAATCAATCAAGCTGGTAGTACAAACCTTCGGAACTTAGAACCTTTTGCTCATTATACACATCCAGAGGTCGAATTCGAAAAAAATCACACTTTATTCCTTACGACTCCTGGAATAGCCCGAGCTATCATTAACTTTGGCCATCTTAAATATATCGACAAAACTTGCCGGCAATAAACTCGACAATATTGCCGGCATGTAACTTAGATTTAATGCAAAATCGAACAACTTTCCAAACTCCAATCATTCATGGCTGTGACGAAGCCGCCATCTAATTGCAGTTGGCTGAATTTCTCAACCAGATGATACTTAATGGTCCCCGTTAAAACTTTGGTTTTTTTCCAACGAATCGGATACAGGGAGGGTTGATTCCCATGAAGAAGTATGTGACGGCAATAAAAGTCCTCTCGAAAAGAACGAAACCAAGAAAGAAAACCACAACTTTATTGGTCAACGATAATGTCGAAACGGATTCTGTTAATGCGATGAAATTACGTGGAATCATCTCGCTAGGCTCAATCGACATTATTCTCAAATGAGCCATTTCAACGTGATCCGTATATCCTGGAACCGGATTGCAAAAGTTTATCTTCACTTGGACATCCGGTAGATGAGATAAATTTCGAGGACACACTTGAAATGTGTAGGATACGGGAAGTTTTGATCGGAATTGAGGACAATTCCGGCAGAAGTTGATATTTTAGCTCAATAACATCCACGCTTCAACAGCAGAAAGGCAATGTTAGATTAGTTTTTAGGATTTAAGTTATGTGGGTACCTACCCATGGAGGAAGACAGTTTTTGAATTCGTTGTGATCACATTGCACCACTTTTACCACGGTTTGAAATTTGTTTCAACAAATACTGTTTTTAAGTAGTGAACGGATGGCACTGGAAACTATTTCTGCTAGAAAATTGATATTGTGATCTGGTTAAGGAACATAAACTCAGTAGGCTGCGTATAGCCCTAACAAATGTAAACTTTTGAGATATATTAGCTGCAATAGGCTAATAACTTATAGGAGATGTTTCTTATTTTTAAATCACTGACTGATTTCTATTGGTATACGAAGTGGTGCAAAGAAATAATTGGCGAAAAGTGGGTGAATTTTTTTCAATAATTCTGTCAAATCTATAAGGCCCGTTCAGATCAAATTCGTTTTACTGCTACAGATACCAACCTTATATAAACACGTGTGTTCAGGATTCTTAGATATTTAATCACTAAGAGGGTGTAAAGATTTGTATTCGATTTCCTTTTATTTTCACGACCTTTTACAATAGTCAGCAATAAATCGATTTTGTGATTTTTTGTTATTCAACCTCAAATGTTTTGTTAAGTAGCTATATAATTTTTTACCACCATATCTCTTATGTCTAATGAGATATAGAAAAAGTTTTTCTTCAGTGGGTTTTCTATATAAACATATAGAAACCGATTTTAAGATTTTTCAATATTATGTTGTATGTTGTATAAGTTTTCATGAATTCCGCCATATCTGTTTGGTCTGACGGTATATCACATGGGTGTTTATACAATGGAATAATTTCAGGATTTTTCTAAATCCCTTGTCGGTAAAAGGATATAACTCACGAATTCTGCCATATCTCCGTGACATTCAATTAGCTTTTAAATTTACACTCTCTTTATACAAATTCCTACGTTGTGAACGAGGTTCTCCTGGAAATTGAAAAACAGGGAATAAAGGTCATGGCATATGCTACCGACATTGTGGTAATCGCCAAGGGCAAGTTTTTGGATACGCTGTCGAGCATTTTGGAATCTACATTCCGCACACTCAGTCAGTGGGCTGGGAGATGCGGCTTTGGGGGTGAAGGCTTCTAAAACAGAATTGATGATATTCACAAGGAAGCATAGAATTCCGGCATTCAGGCTGCCGAAACTCGGAGGCGTGGAGTTTAGACTATCGAAACAAGCTAAATACCTGGGACTAATTCTGGATAGGAAGCTTAGCTGGAAATTGAATATTTAGGAGCGCATTAAGAAGGCGAATAACTAACTTTCCGCGTGCAAGCGGACCGGGGGCAAAGCCTGGGGCCTCAAACCAAATATAGTACAGCCACGGCAGTTGTGAGATCTATTTTGACCTATGGGGCAGTGGTGTGGTGGAAAGCCATGGATAAAATGTATAATCTTAAGGAACTAGGAGAAGTGCAACGGACTGCCTATATTATGATCACGGGAGTCCTTCGCACAACACCTACTGCCGAGTTGGAGTTGTTTATGCATCTATTGCCAGTGGATATATATGTGAAATAGGTAGCGGTAAATACAGCAGTTAGGCATAGTTCCATTCTCAACGAATTTCTGAGAAACCTTACGGATATTAGTACGGACTACTTAATCCCAGTGATTGATTTTGCGACGCCATACGAAATTGTATATCCTAGTAGAGTGGAGTGGGAGAATAATAGGTTACTACGTGAGGGAGAATCTCCGTGTATACGGACTGATCGAAATTGAATGCGCCACTGGCGCTGGCGTCTTCTCTGAGCAGCTGAGTGTAGGAGAGTCGTTCAAACTGCCAGATGTATGCAGTGTTTTTCAAGCGGAAATTCTGGCTGTGTTGCAGGCAGCAAACATCCTGTTAATGGGGGAGATATGTGATCAGAATATCTCACTGTGCACTGACAGCCTGGCGGCCATAAAGGCGCTGGAATCGGTCACCATTAAATCCCAGTTAGTAAGGCGGTGTCGAGAAGTGCTGAAGGTAATTTGTATTCAGAACAGACTACTGATTTGCTGGGTGGCAGGGCATAATAATATACTAAGGAACCAAAGAGCGGACGAGCTTGCGAGATCGGGATCGGCATCGAATGGTAGGGTTGAGGAGGATGTTTGTCCACCGATGTGCGGCATCAAAGTGCAAATTGGTGAGCGTGCTAATAAGGCGGCCAACTCTAGGTGTGCAGAGCTGGTAAGCTGCAGGATTTCTAGAGCCCTGTGAAATACTCGTATAAACTAGGAATATATTAACTTGGGATAGAGGAAGGCTGCGACTGCTCTTCGGAGTACTGACGGGTCACTGTGTGCTGGGGAAACATGCTATGAGGCTATGGCTAGCGGAGACGGACATGTGCCGGTTCTGCCATGATATGTACGTTGTGGAGGACATCACTCACATCTTGTGTGAATGCTCATGGATCGCTAGAAGGCGACTGAGATGACTGGGTAGTCTTTTCTTTGATAACATCGAGGATTTGAGGTTATTAGGGGTTGACAAACTGGTCAGGTTCTGCAGGGAATTGGAGTGTTTTTGAGGGGATGGAACAGCCCACGAAAATCTCAAGGGATCGCAATGGGCAAGTATGGCGCCTAGTGAGCGCAGTGATTCTAGTGGAGACTTAGTACTAGAAAACGATTTTTTTTTTTTTTTGGCAAATTTTATTTCTTGAAATGTAGAGAGACTAGAATCTTAAAATCATTAGTAAATACATCGTTTAATTTATATTGTTCTTTTCATACCCTAGCAACCTGCACAACTCAGTTATCAATGACAACAAATTTTCCATACAAAACCATCCATAAATCCAACTGGAATACCGTAAAGATTCCAAGATACTTTTCGCATATTTTAGACACTTCATGCATGCAATAGATACTTCTTGCGCATTCCACACATACAACCGAATATGCTGGAAATCTCTCGACTCAACACATTCAGTATATTCAGCACCGCAGAGCTTGTACATGGTATCGGTTTTCTACTGGAAGTGTGAGACGATGGTCAGTTTTACTCGAAAGTGTATTTGTAAAGTGATCTCCATTGATAACAACGATCGAGTAGTAAATGAAATCGGGAAGCGATATTTGAATGCGAATTAATAAAGCGTTGTTATTATACTCTAGATGAAATCACATAGAGTATTATAAGTTTAATCCAGCCAAAAAGTTTGTAATGCATAGAACCAAGGCTCGGACGAAAAAAAGTTATATATTATTTTTTGTTTATTTGTGGCCAAAAAGCTCAAATCCGCTTGACGTCCGTCCGTCCGTCTGTCCGTGAACACGACTCAAGAACGCCTTCACCTAGGATCTTGAAATTTTGAATCTGGATGTTTGGTTGAATTTTTAAGGCTAAGTTCGTTAACGGGCAAAATCGTCCTACTCCTTCGGGTAGCTGCCATACAAAATGTCCTCAAAACACGTGTTCAAGAATATTGGGCGATAAGTTCAGAAGGGTTTAACCTACGACTTTGAAACTTTGTATGTGTTATTTTTCCAATAGTTTGAGTTAACTATATGATTATGAAGAAAATCCTATTAGTCCTTCGTGTAGCTGCCATACAAATATCCTATCAAAATGTCTTCACTTAATTTACGAAACTCACTATAACTCAAGTAATCTTTTAGCTACGAATTCGGAATTTTGTACAAATTAGTGTTTAGTGAAAAGGAAGTTCGAGTTTACTAGTCAGCGAAAGCCTTTTACTCCTTCTGGTAGCTGCCATACAAAATGTCCTTAAAATACGTGTTCAACAATATTGACCGATAACTTCAGAAGGGTTTAAGCTACGTCTTTGAAATTTTGTATGTGTTATTTTTCCAATAGTTGGAGCTAAATGTATGATTATGAAGAAAATCCTATTAGTCCTTCGTGTAGCTGCCATACAAATATCCTGTCAAAATGTCTTCACATAATTTACGGAACTCACTATAACTCAAGTAACCTTTTAGCTATGAACTCGGAATTTTGTACAAATTAGTTTTGAGTGAAAACAAAGTTCGAGCAAAATCCTTTTACCCCTTCTAGTAGCTGCAATACAAAATATCCTTAAGACACGTGTTCAACAATATTTTCCGATAACTTTTGAACGCTTCAAGCTACGAATTGGAAATTTTGTACACGTTCATTTTTAAATGGTTCCAAGAAAAAGGATAAATATGTAAAAAATCGAGTGAGTCCTTCCTGCACCTCCCATGTGAAAGTCCTTCAAAAGGGACATTTTTTTTCGATGACTCACCCAGTTCAAGATATGAAATTAAACACTGAATATTGTCTTTTAGTTTTGAGTAGCAATCTAATCGCAGTCCTTAATAAAGGACATACAACATGCACACACGTAATTCTACTTTATCCCAACTACAATATAAATGGGAGTTCAGTATTCATCTAGAGTATTATACGATTGGCTTGCAGCCGATCGTGACTGCAGTATGTTTTTTATTAATTTTAATCGAATTGGTTTTTTTAAAATCCCGGCGAACACATCTCGCAGCAATATTCAAATATTTTTTTGTCAGCAAGAATATGAAAGACTTGATGGGGCTCACCAAACGTTTAGGTTAGAGAAATCGCTTCCAAATGAAAAAATTTTCCAAAACCATCTTAATATGAAATAACAGATTTCATTTACAGGTGCAATATCTTAAGTGTTATTACTGCTTGCACCGAAAAACCAATTCGGAGTCGACTTTATGAGAAATTTAAAGCAAATGGTTTATAGACAAGCGACACATACCTTCAGCTATTATTTCGATACCGTGAAATATAAATCTAGTTAAGCACAAAAGCAAAAAAAGAAAAAATAGAAGGAAATTGGAGAAAGCAGTGTCTTTGGGATTACAAAGCATTTAATCATCTGAGTGAACCCAAAACCCTTTTTGATGTCCGTTGCGAACAACGAGGTAATTTCCCACCTATTTCATGCGATGTTACCCTGACTGCCATTCCTTAAATCTTCCCTACGCCTTTTCTATTTTTTTTTAATATTGAAAAAAAACTTCGATATTCTACTTTATACGCATTTAATGTACATATATGCTGTATGGTATACAGTAAAAAATTAACCATTGAAATCCTTAAAGTACCCACGTAAACACATACATAAATTTTTCGACGCGATTCTAAAATAAAACCTTGATTTGGTTTTGTAGGATAATACAAGTATAAGTACGATATCGGAACTCAAATCTCCGTTAACCCTAAAGGTGCTTTAAGACAGGGATATCATTGCGAGAAACAATAAAATACTGCTACGAGAATAAAGGTCATATCCACCCCTAAGGTGGATGTAGAATGATTGTGCAAAAATTGGAAGTTGAGTACATCATTATGCAACGGATCAATCGATGCCTTTAGCGATTCAAATACATCATCCGGGGAAAAACAATGTTGACATCCGGACGTTTAACTAGTGGCGGAACGTATTGCATCCACCCTACTATCGTTAGTCGAGATTTGACGGAATAAAGTCGTTGCTTTTCCGATACTCGTTACATCTTAGAAGTGTGCAGGCAATATTGATATTTTGTGCAATTTGGAGGAAAAATTTAAAATGTCTTTAAAAATTTTAGTAGTAATTATTAATTATCGGTTTATAATCTTATGCTTACTGATTAGTGTGATTTTTTTTAAGGTTACCGAACTGGACTTAAGAGGTTAGCCTTTAATACACTGTAGTGTACAGACCAATCAGCTTAGGATGGGAGGCCAGAAATCGGGCTGGGTATGGCAGTGTACTATAGGTGTTAATAATTATTTTTAGTGCTTTTTGGCTGTGATATGACTAGCAAAACAGTAATGTTGCCTATAACAAATCAACTATTGTCCGGTAGCTCTGATGGTGTTTCGTGAATCTGATAAGAATGTAAACAGAACTCATCTGATCAGTGTTAAATCCTTTAGCACCATATTAAACACCCCGCACTGTTAACTATTTATATTAATATTTTGAAGCCAATAGCAACTGAACAATTCTTATAATAATTTATGCGTTGAGTGGGAATTGCACCCACGACATTGCAGAAGCAATGTTTTCAAGACCTAGTACACTACCACTGGACTACACCCGGCATTGTAATTAACAATGCAATTACCAATTTCTAAATAAATTTCCTTTGGTGCCTGTATGGGCTATTGAGTGACATATGTGTGCCAAAATGACAGTGTTCTTACCTGCCAAATTTCAAAATTCCTGCTTGAAATATTTTATTTGCAATAATATTTTTGATAGGCCCTAAAGCCCCATTTACACGGTGATAGTTTTTAACGATAGTACTATCGTGAGAGCATTACACTATAGTGTGAGAGTATGATAGTGCAATAGTTTGCTGTAAAAGTGAAATTAGGCAATAGTTACATTGTTTATGTAGTGTGTGACTGGAACAAAGTTATAAGTGTATTTAACACGTCATGGAACTTTCCAAATTGTGTTGGATCCATAGATGGTAAACACGTTGTAATTCAGTGTCCTCCGAACTGAGGATCTCTGTATTATAACTATACAAAGGTTCATTTAGTATTATGTTGCTTGCGTTAGTGGATCACCACTACAATTTCACATATATTGACGTTGGAAGCTATGGCAGTCAATCAGACGGTGGTATATTTAGAAAATCTTGTCTTCAACGATAGAGAAAAATGAATTGAATTTTCCACAAGAATTAGTAATACTGGGCAATGATGCTTTTCCATTAAAACCATATTTAATGAAACTATATCCACGACGAAATCAATTGTTTATTTCGGAAAAAATATATAACTACAGGCAAGACGTCGAATCGGCTGGTCATATTCAACTGAAAAATGCCACAAATAGTACTGGCAATCAAACAACTACGTTCATAAACAAAGCTGAAATACAACAGACCATCAAGACACTTTAACCGTTAAATCAATTGTCCTTACCTTTGAATATAGCAATATTTTCTTCAATTAGCAACAATTTTATTATGTTGTCAAATTAAATATTTTTTTGTGAATGTTAAAATAAAATTTCGTGTCAATGTCAAGATAAAATTATCGCGATAGTGCTATCAACTACCTCGTCAAACATGATAGTGCAATAGTGCTATCTTGATAGCGCGAAAGTAACTATCGAGAAGTTTACATGATGAGAGTTATGACGATATTAATTATCATGGCATCAACTATCGTTAAAACTATCACCGTGTAAACGAGGCTTAACTTTATGTTGAATTCTAATCAATGCCAATGACTAGAATCATTACCAGAACGCTATCCAGGCCACACGATTGGTACAATATATGTATATCCTCAAGTGAAATCTTTTGTAATTTTTTTTATGTGCACTGCGGTGCAAAATCATACATTCTGTTTAGCCCATATTTGTTTGATGTTTATAAATGAAAATTCTGCTTTTAGATGTAGAGTAGGTGCTTGAGGCCATCAAAATAGTGTGCGCTATTGAATTCGTACAAAATATTGCATTCATTTTGGCGTATTAAAAAAAATTGAAATAATTTTTTTAGAATCAGTCAATCGAAAATTATGCTATCGACACCATACGACTCTCTACTGACATGGTTTGAAACTCAAAAGGACTCCATCGAAACGAAATAACACCGATACCGAAAAGTATCCGTTTTTATGTTGAGGATATCGAGTGGTATTAATTTGATGCATCCTCGAAGCGTGCACTACTTTCAGCTAGACCTTTACCCTATCCCCAATCGAGTTTTCGCTTCATACGTATAGTATGGATAGCGCTATGGTTGTAATGTGTACTTTAATTTATTTCAAACTAGCAGATAAAAGGATCTATATCCTTGTGAAGAGCACTAAGCCTCTTCGTGAGAATGATAATAATAAGCATCCTCATCAGCAACTGCATCAGAAATTTATACGTACGGATTTAGAGTGGAAAATTAAAAAAGTGTTAGAAATGATGTTTTCTATTTCTCTGCAGATTAAAAGATTGCCGGAGCGTTTGCTTTTGTCTAAAGCTGCTTGCAGATATTCCTCTTTTATCTTTGACGATAGATACGAGAACAAAATAAAATAAATTTGAAAAGTGTCACGTTCCCCGTAACTTTGACTTCAATCCACCTTTTGTAATAACTTTTTGATCCGATGATTTTCCTCAATATTTAGTGAAGTGGACGGAAATATAATAACACTATGATACCACAGCTTCACATCACACTAGAGAATTTCAAATAAAAAGCCGAAACGAGGAGATTAGTTGGTTATTTCGGTTACACGGTTTGCTTCTGAAATTCGCGATGTGTACCGAAACGGATGCGTAAATCTGAATGATGTCACTGTATTTATTCATTGATGGATTAATCGAATAATATAGTGAAATGAACGATATTTGAATGATGGTATCATAGCAAGTACAGACGAAAATTCATACGATGATGGCGTTCTATTTGAAGTGATTGGAGCGAACATTAAAATGCAGAACTGAATTAATAAAAAAAAAACAGTTTGCGACTACGAACCGATTGTAGATTAAAAAAATCTGCCAACGGTCTGGGCGCAACTTTATTATTTTTTCGGTACAAGTTCGGAATGCGTTCAATTCTAAGACGCGGTGTAGGTTACTATGTGACTGAAAACTCAGAAAAAAGTTCAGAAAAGGTTAGAATGGGGTCGCGCTAGAATACTTACGCCGCTACCACATATAACATATGAATTACATAATTGGGTCATACTCCGGGACGAGGTCTAAGTCGTAGTATAATATCAGTTGTTACGTGATTATGAGATTTTTAGTGATTTGGTTTTGTGCCATTTCATGAAATCGGAAATGCATTTGTAGGCGATAATATAAAAAGTCTGTGGAAGTGAAAACCAATCTGTTATCTTATCAATCGTAAGAAATATGTCGAAAGCCTTACGTCCTATTGGAGTTGAATATCTAAAAACACTGAAATCAACTTTTGACGATTATGTAGGAAGCCTTAGGAAGTAAAAATGAATTTGATATCTCATTAGAACTAAGAAATATGTATAAATTTATGAAAACATATGCAACCCCCTTGTACCCACTTAGGGGTTGAATATGAAAAAATCCTGAAATGAGTTTTTAGATATATGTAAAGAAAGACCGAGGAAGTAAAAACCAATCCCATGTCTTATCACTAATAAGAGATATGACGAAATTCGTAAAAACATGTTCAACCCGTTTATATACTCTTAGGGTTGAAAAAGGAAAAAATTTGAAAACGTGTTTTAGGTGATTATTAAACAAGCCCATAGAAGTAAAAATATATTCGATATCTAGTCAGACCGGAGAGATACGGCTGAATTCATGAAAATGTATACAACCTCTTTACACCATCGTAGGGTTCGAATTTCAAAAAATACTGAAAACACTTTATATGAAGAATACGTGGAATAAAAATAAATTCAATATTTGAAAAGACCTAATAGATATGATGAAAATCGTGAAAATATATGCATTCCATTTTCACTGATAATTTTTTTTGCCCCCCTTCTGTACGCCAATGGATATTTAATTTTTTTTTTAATCAAAATTACTTTTCTAGTTGACTTACATATACATACTGAGTTTGAACTTTCTAGCGTACCCCGTTCTATAGTTAGGAAAAACACCCCCCACCCCCGTACCATACTACCCGTATAAAAAATTATATTTTTCCAACATGCTACTACTATAGTTCTATCTAAATACCAAGTTTCAGCTTGATGTCATTTTAGGTTCTCGAGATATAAAAATCGGAACTTTTTCCTTTTCACCCTCCCCCAGCCTCACCCGCTACACCCTCACCCATAACATTTTTTTCCTGCTAGGGGTCTATTGGGCCTATTTCTGGTAAAAATTCTAAGCATCTATCGTTCATTGTTCTTGAGATATGAGACGTGCTTTTTTAGAAAAATTCTTATCCCCTCCACTTCCACACTCCTTTAAAAATTTTTACTTTCAGTAAACTTTATTTATTAACCTTAATACAGAAACCGAATTTCGTTTCTCTAGTGCAATTGGTTCGTGAGATATCGTAATCTAAAGTTTTTCACCCCCCACCTCCGTACGCTACTGCCCCCTCTCAAAAATTTCTTTCCGATCTATTCTCCTAGTATACCCACAGATGTTCATTAAGTTTTAATTTCGTAACATTAACTGATTAGGAGATATGGATTTTAGAATGTCTCAATCTGGGCTTTTTTGCGTTTCGGACGCATTATTATTCCCCCCACTCACACACCCCTGTACCTATATCATAATTTTTTTTTGCAGATGGGTCCACTATCGATGCTCTATATAAATTCCAAGTTTCAGTTTCCTAGCCTAAGTGGTTACTGAGATCTGGAAACCAAAATTTTCCGTCTAAAACGCTTCCCCCACCTCCCCCCTCGCACCACCGCCACTCAAAAGGTGGCCACTTGAAGGGGTCTGCTCAGTCTACCAAAAGAAAAAAATTCAACTTAATAGCTCAAAGAGTTTGAGAGTTATAAGCTTTCAAACGTTTTGCGTACGGCGGACGGCGTATGGCGTACGGCGCACAGACGGACTGAAAATTTTTTTTGCTTTTTTGGTGCTTATTAGTCAAGAAACGTATAAAAAAAATTTTTCAGGGTAGCAAATTTTTTTTTTTTAAAAATCGATAACAATACTTTATTATTAAAATAATAAAGTAAAACCGAACAAACTGGGTAATACATCAATCTTTGCTACAAATAAAATATAACAAATCCGACATTTTCATTTTTATATGGCATAATTGCAATCAGCTAGAGCTGGCCAGTTCACGAGAGAACTACTCTAAAAGAACACTTAATTGAAGAGAGTAAGTGAAGTAACTCAGTCATTATAGTGAACTGCAGTTCAATTCGATAGGTGAATAAAAAAATTAAAAACGAATAATGGAAGAACAAACACTAATGGAGTGAACTGTATGAACACGGTGAAAAGAGAGAGAGCCAACCATAGAGATATATATACTGGAGATGACTATCATGGAATTGGTTTAACGCATACTCATTCACACGCAAAACAACAACAATTCGACATAATGCCACTGTTTTTTCTCACTCACATTTATATTATGTCCCGCTCTTCGACACGCAAATCAACAACAATTTGTCATGAGACCACTGTTTTTACTCACTTCCACCAGACTTCAAAGTCTGGTGTGTACAAAAAAACGGTCAACAGTCTAGGCGCAGCTTTATTGTTTTTTGGGTAGAAGTCCGGAACGCATTTAATGCTGAGAAGCAATGTAGGTTACTATGCAACTGACAACTTAGATAATACCTTTTCAATAGCCTCCTGGTTATTCGCCCAGACTGTTGGCAAATTTTTTTTTATTTATTTAAGCATTTTTTTTATCAATAGGAGATTCCATAGAAGTAAAAGCGAATTCGATCACATTAAACCTAAAAGATTTTCGGAATTCGTGATAACTGGAACAATACTTAAAAAATATATCGGAATTCATGAATATGTATACAACCACTTTACTCCCCATTATGGGTTGGATATCGAACAATTTGGAAGAAGATTTCTAGGCGCATATTTAAAGAAACCGCAGAGCTATCAAAGCAATTTTACTGCTTTAATAGCTCGACATGTCTAGAAGTTTTAACGAAATTCGCGAAAATGTGGATTCACGAACATTTTTTTTACTCAACCTCTGAACGCTAACAAAAATCTGAACTTTTTTTGCTTTAATTACTCTATTAGTGCATCTACATATACGTACTAAGTTTCAACTTTCCGCATAAGCCGTTTCTGACAAAACCACCCCTCACCCACGTACCTTGCTACCACTATCAAAAATTTTATTTTTCTAGAGTGTCAATATAGTGGCTCTATATAGTCGAATTTTTAGCTTTCTATTCATTATTGTTTTAGAGAAACAAAAATCAAAATGTTTTGCTTTTCACCATCACCCATAACATTTTTTCCCCCAACTCCTGTAAAATTTTCAAGATCATATCAAATACGGTTTTTGAGATATAAAAATTAAATTTTTTGAAAAATTGCTATCGCCCCACTTTCGAGCTCTACCTCCCCTCTCAAAAAGCTTACTTTCGGTAGACTCCACTTGTGATCACATATACAGAAACCAAATTTTATCTTCCTGGTGTAATTGGTTTGGAAGATATTGTAATCCACAGTTTTTCACCCCACATCCCTTAAAAACGTTGGCCCTTGTATAATCCTGAAGTATCCCTAAAAACAACCACAAAGTTTTAACCTTCTGATATCCATCGTTCAGGAGATATGGATTCTAGAATGTCACTTCCACAACCCTCAACCACTATCGACCATTTTTTCCAAATGGGTCCGCTATCATAGTTTTACATAAGTTCCAAGTTTCAACCTCCTAGCATAAGTAGTTCTTGAGATCTATAATAGAAACAAACATTTTTCCTCTAAAACGCGCTTCTCTCCTCCCCCTCACACCCCTCCTTCCATATCAGTCGTAGGGGTTCACCCAATCTACCCACCATAAAAATTTGGATTTAATATCTCAACGGGTTTGGGAGCTACGCGCCCTCAAACGATGGCGTACGGCGGACATAGGGGTATTTTGCCAATCTAGCCTTTCAAAATTATTTTTATTCCATTTTATCAGTCTAAATATTAGATTGTATAATTGAATTAACCTTTAGAAAGTGTTCTGCGACTAATATCTTTAAGAAAAACTATTAAGTTTAACTCAAAAATTTCTTTTCGTGAAATTACATGTAAAATGATCAGTTGAATTTCAAATTTATATGAACTGGGAAAAAATTCACCATATTGACATACTCATGTTGTATATTGACATTTTGCTCAGCTTATCTTGCTGTGTTAGATGTGTTCCCCAGACAGTACGGCGTACTGGTATTTGGGATAACACAAATGAAGCAAACCTAAAATACATGCAAAAAATAAAACAAAAATAATAATAAATAAATTAAATTAAAAAATAATAATAATATAAATAACAATAAATAGATAATAAAAATAAATATAAATAAATTGTTGTTTAAAATTAAAAAAATATATAAAATGTAATGAAAATAAAATATGTAGAAACAAATAAAATGAAGAAGAAGAACGTACCTACCTCATAAATAAATAATAAACATAGTAATAAAAGCAATGGGGTGTCTCAATTTGATTTTCCGATTTTTTAAAGTAAATAAGACAAGTTGTCTGTGAGATATCTACTAAATTTTTTCTTTATTTGAAAGAATATTTTATGGCATTAAGTATGAAATATAACACCGCTCAAATGTCCGCGCCGGCTTTGCTTCGTGGCCCGTATTCGAGAGATCCAATTTTCGATGACTTTGTCGCATAAATATGGCTGAATTTGGTGGATTGCGTTCGTTATGTTTGCGGATTATACGCATCGACCTGTGATTTAAGATAGACCCAAAGGAATAAGTTTAAAGGCGTAAAATCGCACGATCTCGGTGGCCAGTGCACATCGATATCGCAGAACGTTTCTCGAACAGAGTACTGATATTGAAAATAATATTTGATGATTTCTTCCAATTCAGATTATACATATATACGAAAACTTTTGCTTCAAGTGGTTTATTTGGTCATAAGAGTAGTATTCGCAAGACAAAAGATAACTTCCCAAATATTTTAACTTTTCTTACCATTGTCGAAAATACTTTGCAGTAGGAACAAAGCTAACAACCATGTGAAGTAGAATTCAGCTTCAAATCATTCCAAGCTCTCCAAAAAAGGGTCAACAAGTTGGTAACCATGAATTAAATAAAGAAGAAGAATATAATTATAAGCAAAAAAAGAAGTCCTCGTGGAACGATTTGAAGCTGAATTCGACTAAGGGTAAGATTGAACATTATTGTAAGAAAATAGATTAATTTGTAATTTCCACTTAGGAAACCAAACAAAAATTTAAAAGTGTGTCTCTTAATATATTTCTGAATATATATATAACGTTGTAACGTTTGTAACGTTTACACTTAGGAAGCCAAGAAAAATACGTGCACTTCTCGCTACGGTCAAGTTCAGACTAAACTTACGGGTTACGGGGTTACCGCATCAAGCGTAACCGATAAAAGGTTAAGAGGGGTTGACTTAAGTTCTCTGTTTATTTAACTTAAATAATAAAAGAGTTTTTTCTACCTGCTTTGAGTTCTTGTAAATTGACTTTTGTCCGGCTATATTGGCAAAATATCCCTATGTGCGGCGTACGGTGTCTATAGAGAACAAACGGACATTTTTTATTTTGCTTTTTTGGTGATTACTAGTCCTAAAACGTGTAAATACAAAATTTTAGGGTAGCATATTTTTTTTTAATTTCAGGTCGATCACAATACTTCATTATTAAAAAAATAATAAAGTAAAATATTAATATCACCTGATATCAACAATCAACTGTTTCGAGTGTCCAATGTCTTCGCTTCAAGAAGTCCTTTTATTCTTGCAGCGTACTCTTCTAAGATGAAAGTGCTCACTATATCCACAGCGAATTCTAAAAAAAAGTTTAAAAAGCGTCAATCTTATTTTTCTATGGCTTTATTACTCCTACTGCCAGGATACAATAAACTGAATTGTATAGCTACAATAAGAGTTGAAATTTTTAAAACACAACAAAGTACACGTCAAGTCAAAATATTCTCCAATATTCAGCTAAATTTTCCAGCAATCTAATTACTGTACCCGTCATTTTACATTAAATCCTACCTCAAATTCTCTGCCTCACTTTTGATGGCTGTCTTACTTATCTATTTATTACCGAAAATAAACCAAATATTATTTGATCAAGTAACACATTTTCGTTTTCCAAATGCTTCATAATTCTCTACCGTGTGTAGATGCCAGCTGGAAAACACATCACATCAAAGATTTTCATACAGCAAGTAGATCCTTTAGTCTATGGAAGAACAGTAGCTAACTTCACTTTTGCCGCCATTAAAAATCATGTTCCAACTCCCCCTGTATCCCATCCGAACAGGATACGGGGATAAGGTCTGATTAATTAAACTGTCTTCCATGAAAATCTTCAACGAAAACACAAAAAAGGTAAAGCAAATAAAGCCTTTACGGAAGGCAAGATACAAATTGGGGGCAAAATTCATTTCATTATTAATCATTAGTCATCCGGCCCTTTAATGGGTATAATGAAAAATTGAATTATTGGATTAAGTCTTCGAAATATTACACGGAATTGAATTTCAAATTGAACAGGTGAAATTATTAATTGAAGTTTTGGATATTTTTGTATTAATCGGAATGAAGTCGGGCAAAATCGAAAATATGTTGTATATTTTAAGGACAATTGGAGATTTTACAATATGAAATTATTGTAAAAGATATTTGTCTGATATTTGTACATTTCGGGAACGGCTTGTTCTAGAAAGTTGAAACTTGTCTTTGAGTTAGATAAATATACATATATAATGTTATGAGGAATAACTAAGAATATTTGATAAGTACAAGTGTTTTAACTTTTGAGCTATTCTTCATCAAAGTAAAAAAAAAATTATTTTTGTAAAACATTTACGAAATTAATTTCTTTTTTCCAAAAATTTTTTTTTTATATTTTTTTTGTCCGTTGTGTTTTAGCTGGATTTTACAAATTTGCAGGAACAATTTTATCTTTAAAATGTTTTAAAACAAAGACAATTTAGTTATCTTTTCAGAAAGCTCAGTTTGGTTTTTCGGGGTTAAGTAGTTCAGAACGTGCTATTTAATGTTTGTTTGTTAGTCAAACACTAGAGTCATTTTTCTAAATACCCTGTATCTCAGGGGATAATCAATATTGTTCACCCCTCCTACTGGATTTTTTTTTTAAATGAACCAAGCAGTCAGTCAGTTAAAATTTTTTAACCTTAATCTTACTACCCTGTATATTAATAAACATTTAACTTGTAATCTGCCAATACAGTTAGTGGACCACTTCGGTTTTTTTAAATTTTGTCGAAACAGGTATCAGGACGGTTAAATGTAGAAGACGAATTCGAAATTGTTATTTTATTATTATCTTTATTTGTCTTGATTCAATTTTTGACTTAACGCTAATTTATTATATTTAAGAGATCAGTCTTTTCAATTGACTGACTATACAGCTTTTGATAATAATTTCAGTACGAGAAAACTTAAGTAATAAATCGAAACATTAGGTAAAGGAAAAACGGCGAAAAACACCTCTATGAATTAAAAATTTTTCTTATATCTAAAACTTAACCTAGTCGTTGTTAACAAGTAAAACTTATAATATTAAATATGTTAAATTATTTTTAATTAATTCATTAATAAGATTGTTTTCAGAAAATTCAATTTTATTGATAAATTTTTGATATAAAGATTCTACTTTGACTTTAATATGTTCTACATTAGCTAAAGAATGTAATCGATCGGTCAAAAAATATAGAGGCAAGTTGTGTATCATTTTAATAATTTTATTTTGAGCAATTTGTAACTTATTAATGTGGGTTTGAGCACAATCCTTCCAAACGACGGCACCATATAAAAGAATATGTTGAAATATCATTGACTATAGGAGGAGCTTGTTTTCTAAACTTAAATCTGATTTCCTATTAATAAATGGATACATTACCTTAACGAGTTTGATCACTTTACTAACGGTATCAGTGATATGATCCTTAAAAGTCAGTTTCCTATCGAAAATAAATCCTAAATATTTAATATTATTACTCCAAGCAGTTTCAACTCCGTTAACTGTTATCTAGTTGATTGCGGGTATGTAAGGAATAACTCTGCGTCTAATGAAAAAGATTGCTTGGGTTTTGGCAGCATTCATTTTGATTTTCCATTTGCACATATACTTCATAACTGTCTCAAGCGCCCGTTCTAATGAGTGACAAATATTTGAAGCTAACGTACCAGAGTAATAGATAGCAGTATCGTCAGCAAAAAAAGCAGTATCACACTTGGCTAGGTATGGAAAATCAGCAGTGTAGATCAAATACAAAATTGGTCCTAATACTGAACCTTGAGGTACTCCTGCAAGTATTTCCTTTCCGCTTGAAAGATGGTTGAGTATTGATACCTCAAAAGATCGGTTGGCTAGAAAACTACTAATTATCTTGACGAAGTATTTGGGAAAATTGAATTCGATCAGCTTTTAAATAAGTGCTTTGTGCCAAAAACGATCGAAAGCTCTTTCAATGTCCTACGATACTAGCGCCATTGATTTTTTTGAATTTAAACATCTATGAATTGCTTGCTTCATTCTCATAAGTTGATGTATGGTTGAGTGGTTTTTCCTGAAACCAAACTGTTCATCTGGTATAATCTTTGAATGATCCATGAACTCTACGATTCTATCTTTTATTATTCTTTCAAATAATTTCCCTAGATTACTTAGGAGACTAATGAGTCAGTAACTGGATCCAGAATTTGCCGGTTTTTTATGTTTTAGGATAGGAACAATTTTGCTGAAGGAAAATATCTCAGCTTTAAGCAACCGTTTAAAATATGAGATAAAAGAATAAGACCTTTTTAGACATATTTTTCAAGCATACGTTGGATATGCTGTCGTGACCAGTAGACAGTTTAGGTTTCAGAAGGCGAAGTTGTTCCTTAATGTCCTTAGGTTTATTCAATCGTATTATTTCATCATCATTGGCATTATGAAACAACTTCACCTTTTCTTCTACCATACGTTCTGTAGATTTATCGGAAAGGTTATTGTCTGTGCAAAAATTTTCACTAAAAATATTAGCTAAATGTTCTGACTTTTCTTCTCGTGTAACGTGAAGATTATTGCCTTCTTTCAATGGCGAAATGGGTACTTTTCGTTTTTTGATCACTTTAACAATATTCCAGAATGGCTTAGATGCTTTGTTCAGGCTAGCTAGAGTATGATTCCAGGTTTTATTTCTATGTATAGCAGTCAGTTCGCTTATGAGACCTTTCAGAGACTTCCATGAAGATTTATAAATTGGATTTCTTGTTCTCAGCCAATTCCGCCTTAGTGTGTTTGAAATTGTTATTTTAGGTCCGCTAAATATGAAGAAAAAGTGAAAAAAACTAAAGCCGAGTTTAAACCTTCCACCGCATGCCACCATCACAAATTCACTACTAGCGTAGCTGAAGACCCTATCTATAGCACCATACGTAAGAAGCTGTGATAACAACCCCAACAGTGTATCGATTGCAAAAATGCATGGAACGTACGATTACAGGGAACTCTCCCCTAAAGTGGGGCCATATTGTCCACAGTTTGTTGTGTCTCGAATATCTCTTATGGGAGAGCTCCCAATAAGAATAACTTTAAATGGTTTTTCTGTTCTGTCTGCACAAAAGCGATCCTAGGCCATTGAGTGTTTCGAGGTGAAAAACCTTCACTAGTTTCGCAGTTAACTGATGGCATGTTTAACCATACGAGGTCCGGTAAATTTTCCATACTCTCTTAATTCGAACGTATCAGAACAGCACCACGACAACCTAAGTGCAAAATACCATTATAATCACATTTTTTATTTTAAATTTCTCCTGAAGTTTGAAAAAGTTAAATTTTACCGGAAGTTTATTTCTTAAAAAAAAAATATTCAAATGCTCGATTATTTTCCCCTCATTGCGATTAAAAAACTGCCAAACTATTCCGTCCATTTGAAGTTTCAAGAACTTTTCCATTCTCAAACGGTGGAAATCTGCTCGAATTCATTCTTGCATATAACACAAAACGCTCAAGCACAAGTACGAGAATGCACAAGACAGGAGAACCACAAAAACATTTTGTCATCAGCCCTTCAACCTCGTCCTCGTTTCCATCCTAAAGGATAACAACATGTCAACTTATTTAGCACTACAAACTCCTAACATTTAAACCAATTTCGAATAACAACGAAAGGCTAAAAACTTTGAAAGAATTATCCTTGTGGTTGCAAAAGGATAACGAACACGATGCAGGAGCACGAGGTCGAAGTGGAATCACCAGTAGATCGTCGGTTGTGATTACCAAGTCAAGGGTATGTTATAAAAAAAAACAACTTCCGACAAGTGATTCTTGTGTTATTCAACTGGAGGACTAATCGGTAAGATACAACAAATGGAAGACCCCTTAGGCCTGTTGTGTGGAAACGCAAGGATATTTCATGTTGAAGGAGACCAGCGATGAAAAAGAAAATGCTTTTCAGCAACTAGTCAAGTCTACTGAAAATTGAGAACGGGGTAGAACCAAAAGATGTCCTTTCAGACATCTCTCACTATCGCCTGGATCTAATCACACTGGGCTATAAGCCTCTTATGTTAAAGGTGATAAGCTTCCCAGTTTGTGTCGTCCCTCTGTTGTTATCCTTCCTTAAAGCCTAAACTATGACTGCGCGTACAGTGAACGGTCGAAGAACGATGTCCTGGCCGAGGTCGGTTTTGTATGCTCCCTTGGTACTCAGGATTGCCCTTATGCATCTACTCCAATGTCTGGAACGGCCGACAATGTTTCCTCCGAATTGCATGTATTTACACATGAGACTTAGCATTTATTACGTTTCTAATGGACATTGTGGTTAATTGTATAAGCAGGATACCTTACTGGGAATCACAACAACACCACACCCGAACACTTGTTCTCTCGTTGCAATTCGGTAATCGGCCTAAAATGTTTTTAGGATTAACAGCCAGGTCAAGTTTGATTGCATTTAATTGGATTTGCGTAAGGCTAGTACGTCTTTATGGCATTCGTGTGCAATATTCATGTTGGTTTTTTTTGGAGATCACGTGTCGAATCGAATCTGGATCAGTTTTGCTGTATTTATCTTACCCTTGGAGCTGTGAAATCTTTGATTTCAATGTTGTTTCGATCACGAACTGTTGAAGAACTGATGGCTGTAATTGTGAAATGGTTACGTAGAGCATCAACCAAACAGGAAAAGTTTGTTAATAATGGAATTTTTTCATGGTAAGCTACCATAGAAGCAAATTTGAAGAAATTTTGTTTGTTTTCCGGCGTCAGTGGAATGAAAACCCCAACACGAAATCCCCGACTGAAAAGTTTGGTTTATGATTAAAATCGAAATGAAAATATATCTTATACTTTTTCCATTGAAAATCGAGTATTTGATGACTAGGCTTTTGTACTAAAATCCTGAAAGAGTTAAGATCAATTCGGTAACCTATCAAACCTAAGAAATGTGACGGAATTCGTGAAAATATACTTTCCAAAAACTTAAACCCATCAAGTTTCAACTGAGTATAAGCCTTTCCTAAACTGGAAAAATAAGCCAAGCGCTGTAACTTAGAATACGGCCGTGTTTTGGGACAAGATTATTTTACTCACAACTTGCCACAACTCGAAATCGCATTGAACAACTAAGCTAAAATTTCAAAAGATTTAATAAGGGACAAATGTAGGTTGGGTGTTTTTATGAGCGAAATCTTCCACCCTTTCCGAGTCAGCCCAAAAATTTTACTACTACATACTTTTAAAGAAATTTTTTCTTCACAAATTAGTCAAATTCAGAGGCAAATAAAATACCTCTTGAGATTGGTGTACGATAAATTTTGTGACATGTAAACAACAGGAAAGGGTTGATTTAATAGGCACTTGGAAATTTTGCCACTTTTATACAGCTGACGATATACTCATAAATACCACAAGCATAATAAAGTTTGTGGTTGTACAAAAATTATAAGCTTTTATGATCAGTAACTCGTCCTTGCTGTCCTTGTACCATATCACACCTGTGATTTTCAGATAAATCGTTTTATTTCCTTTCATATTTGGTTTACTTCAAGACACTTCATGTTACTGTGCTGTGTAATCCGGAAAGATGTTGAGTACTTTATCTTCAATTTGTTCGACGTTGTCCGTATGTTGCTGGTCGTGTTAGTGCGCAATCCTTAGAACAATGTTCGCCGGTCTTACAAAGTATGACATCGGTGGAACAGTGTCAGGAGTTTATATCCTCGGTTGTTGTTTTTGGCACGAATGACTATAATGAAATTTTCCAATTTTCATGAAGAGGTGATTTGATTTGATTTAGTTGCACACAGCAACCTGGCTCTAGTGCACTTCTGGGAGAGCAGATAGCCGATGTGAAGGTGACGATGCTGTACGAGAATGTGACGAGTTTTCTCGTGAAAGACGAAACTTTAATTTCGATTTTGAAACTTTAATTTTCCACGATGTGACTTTGGAGAGACATTTACCTAATTACGAAGGGCTGCATAATGTCCTCGGTGAGGGCGGCATTGAAGCATTGAAGAAGTCTCGTCAATTTTAGATTGTAATTTTCACAGTGTTCATGAGACTGCATAGTACGATGGTATTTAAGGATCAATGTTAAAACAGGTTTAAGAATAAATGTTCGAAATTGGTAACTTAAGATGACTCAAACATACCGCTTTAACTTTGTGACATCGATGTTTAAGTGCCATAGACTCTAACAAAAATTAGTGTAAATTTACTCTTATTATTAATGGCAACTGAATACCAAGTATTATAAGAGTAAATTTACACCGGGACGTAACAACATACTAAATAAGCACATGGTCGTAAAATATAGGTACACACATCTTTTTATTTTTACCCAAAAATCTTTTTAATATCGAGCCGATGGTCGTAATTTTACATCATTTACGCTCATTTTTAAACAAAAGTTACACATTTTTTAAATACAAAATTACACATAAGGTGTAATTGATATATTTAAGTTATTTATATGTAATTTTACACTCAATTTTACTCCAAAAATGGTGTAATTTTGAGTAGAACGTTCTAAATTTACAAAAGCTAGTTACATTTATAATGATGTAATTGGTGTGCTTACATTATTTAGATGTAATGATTCAATGTAGCTTATTTTATTTATGCGGATACGTATTTGAGCTGCCTACTAAAATTCGACTTGAATTTCAGAAGATAACGACAGTTCGATATAGTATAAGCTGAAAAACAAAAGATTACTAAATGAATTATGATCACTATCCCCGCAATTTAGAAATATTTAAAAATGTTTACAATAGTAAAATGTAATTTGTAGAAAATCAACAAGGCACAGTGTTAATTTACTATTTGACAGTATTTAACACAACGGTATCACGTTTGCCACTATGAAATCCAAAAAAAAATTTAAGAAATTTTCAACAATATTTTTACATATTGTTGCGAGCTAGGGGTTCGCCGGGATTTCAAGTAAAACACAATTCGGTTAAAATAAAAATAAGTGATAATTTATTTAATCGCACTATTAATTCTATTCGCACAATAATTCGCACTGTATGGCAATACCGCCCGCTTATACCATATATCGCTTGACTCGTTCACTTTCGTTCTCTCTCAACACGGTCGCGTGTACCCGCTGTCTGTCACAGACGACGTAATCAAAATTACTGTGTCCTCGCTGAAAGCTTTATCTGTTTTTATACTATTTGTCTGTGGTCGAGACTGTTCTTGAACGTTCGTTCAGTGTGGAATCTTCTCGAAAGCTTTAGAGCTTTCGATTTCGATCTTCGTTCAGTGGTGTGTGTAGAAGGTGCAAGTGAGCTTGAGATCTTTCGACTTTGATTCTAATTGGATTCTAGTACATTGGAGAGCATTCGATAAGAAGAGAGATACAACCGTGCTGTTTCGCCTTATTTCTGATTGGGTTATTTTGCAACTAGGTATTCGGTTGTTGTTGTTTTCGTTATGTGAAACGATCGAGTTGTACGGTTGCGCGGTTGCCAGGTTTACATGTAACAATATATTTCAGTATTTCAATTCAATTCTAGAGAGCTTTACTCCAGTTAATATTTTTTTTTGCTTGCAAGTTTAAAAATTAAATTATTAATTTTCGAAAAACTATTTAAATGCTTTTTTGCTCCTCGTAAGTTTTGAGCATAATATTGAAAATAAAATCTGACGAAAAACACAACGGTTTTGATACTTTCTTTGGATACATCATATTGGAATTGTAAAAATATGCTACTCCTAAGATCATATCCAATAGATTTTCATTTTCATATTTTGCAACCAGTAATATGCTCGATGTATACATAGCAGATTTTATCTGTACTATCATTAAGAGATGTGCCTGTAATAAAAGTATAAATCAAATGTTTAACTGTTGTTGTAATTTTGAAATTTTATATCAGTGGCGGTCATAGGGGGGGCCATGGGGGCTATGCCCCCCCCCCCCCTAACAGATTCGTCACCCATGATTACTTTATAACGTCTGCTTTAAAGAAAAATTATATCAGACTATTAGATTAATAGATACACTTAATAAAGTATAATGCGCTTAATAAAGTATAATGCAATTAAATATGATTTCCTCTTATGTTTATACTCTAGATGAAATCATATAGAGTATTATAAGTTTAATCCAGCCCAAAAGTTTGTAACGCATAGAACTAAGCCTCGGACGAAAAAAAGTTATATATTATTTTTTGTTTATTTGTGGCCAAAAACCTCAAATCCGCCTGACGTCCGTCCGTCCGTCCGTCCGTCCGTCCGTCCGTCCGTCCGTCTGTCCGTTAGCACGATAACTCAAGAACGCCTTCACCTAGGATCTTGAAATTTTGAATCTGGATGTTTGGTTGAATTTGTAAGGCTAAGTTCGTTAACGGGCAAAATCGTCCTACTCCTTCGGGTAGCTGCCATACAAAATGTCCTTAAAACACGTGTTCAAGAATATTGGTCGATAACTTCAGAGGGGTTTAAGCTACGACATTGAAATTTTGTATGTGTTGTTTTTCCAATAGTTGGAGCTAAATATATGATTATGAAGAAAATCCTGTTAGTCCTTCGTGTAGCTGCCATACAAATATCCTGTCAATATGTATTCACTTAATTTACGAAACTCACTATAACTCAAGTAATCTTTTAGCTACGAATTCGGAATTTTGTACAAGTTAGTTTTGAGTAAAAAGAAAGTTGGAGTTTACTAGCCAGCAAAATCCCTTTACTCCTTCTGGTAGCTGCTATACAAAAAGTCCTTAAAACACGTGTTCAAGAATATTGACCGATAACTTCAGAAGGGTTCAAGCTACTTCTTTGAAATTTTGTATGTATTATTTTTCCAATAGTTGGAGCTAAATGTATGATTATGAAGAAAATCCTGTTAGTCCTTCGTGTAGCTGCCATACAAATATCCTGTAAAAATGTATTCACTTAATTTACGGAGCTCCCTATAACTCAAGTAATCTTTTAGCTACGAATTCGGAATTTTGCACAAATTAGTTTTGAGTGAAAAGGAAGTTCGAGTTTACTAGTCCGCGAAATCCTTTTACTCCTTCTGCTACCTTCCATACAAAAAATCCTTAAGACACGTGTTCAACAATATTTTTCGATAACTTTTGAACGCTTCAAGCTACGAATTTGAAATTTTGTACACATTAATTTTTGAATGGTTCCAAGGAAAAGGACAAATATTTAAGAAATCGAGTGAGTCCTTCCTGCACCTTCCATGTGAAAGTCCTTCAAAAAGGACATTTTTTTTCGATGACTTACCCAGTTCAAGATATGAAATTAAACACTGAATATTGACTTTTAGTTTTGAGTAGCAATCTAATGGCAGTCCTTAATAAAGGACATACAACATGCACACACGTAATTCTACTTTATCCCCAACTACAATATAAATCGGAGTTCAGTATTCATCTAGAGTATTATACGATTGGCTTGCAGCCGATCGTGACTGCAGTATGTTTTTCTTTAATCTTTAATATTTCAATCGGAAAATAATAAAATTTCGAATATAAATCCATATATATAATCGATCTTTGGGTTATGTTAAGGATGTAGCTTTTACTGTTTGAAACTAATTTTGAAAAATTTGGATTTGGATTATGCTTGGACAATTTTCATTATGTGTTCTAATAATTTTCCCATATTTGGATGAATTTGAAATCTACTCTGCTAAAAAGGGTAGTTCAAACCGTAATCAAAGCTAACCACTCAATTTAAAATTTTTTAATTTTTTTCACAGCTCCCATCGTAATGGCTCGAACTAGTTTAAAAAAAATACGTTTTAAGTTTCATCTCGATAATGTATTGGGAATACGTGCATCAAGAGCCTTAAAGAAACCAAAATTGTGTAAGATTCTGTAAACTCCCAAGATATCGACATAGGGCCTATATAGTGTCATACTGTGGGTGATATAATTCTAAATATATAGGTGGTTGATGTACCCTGTACCATCGAAAATGCCATCTAGTGCTTAAATTCAGCAATTGAAGTTTTTCTTAAAAAATTAATTTTTAAGCGTAACTTTGTAACGGTAAACAATACGAAGTTAGTGTCATCGGCAGATGCTCAATGTTATGAGAAAAAGAAAAAAGTCCTTCAGCAAGGCCGAAAAAGATGATTTTTGACATTTAATCACTAATCCGTAATAGTTTTATTTTGTACTTGGTGAAGGACTTTCAAAGCCGTTTAGTCTTTCAATAAAATAATATTGAGCGTTATAAATCAGATATTTTTGCCGACGACACGAACTTCGTATTATTAACCATTATCAAAATACGGTCGAAACCGATTAAATATGAAAAACTTCACTTTCTCATTACCACCACTAGATGGTATTTCCGATGGTACATAACCTATATATTTATAGAATTATAATCATCCCCAGAATAATATTATTTGGCCATTTTGTCAATACATCGGGACCCATTTTTCGGAATCTCAATTTTTTTTTTTCTGATCGGGGTGAAACTTAAAATATATATTTTTTGCACTAATTAGGACAAGTACCGCGGGAAAAATCTCTGGGAAAAAATTTGTCCGTACAAAGAAAGCTCTGAAATTATCTGTCACCACTACCTGTATAAAATATTACAAAATTTAAAATTGCATGATAATGCAAGCTTTCGACTCTTGTTCATTCAATTTAAATTTCCTCCTTTCCAAAAGTTAACTCTTACAAAATAAGTTAGAAATTTTATCACCATAGTCGTTGTAAAACAAATGTTTTCAAAGCGTTCAAAATCTACTTGCCAAAATTTTACGATTTAAATCAGGTATAAGATACTGCTTATGAAGTTATAATAATTGAAAATAGTTTTAGAGAATTTCCTACTTTTGCTTTTTAAATTTTTAAATTAGGAGAGTAGGTTAGGTTAGGTTATGGTGGCAGTCATCTAAACTGTAGATCGATTCAATAAGGAGACTATGTGAATATGTATATATACCTAATAAATTACATTGACATAAAATATTTTTTTGTAGATTTTAAGTATTGTAGGATAACTTAATAACTGGGGTGATCACTTCTTCGTCGGGCCTGAAATCTTTAGATTATGAGATATAGGGTTCGGATCTTAATGCCCAATATTCAGTTTCATCAAATATGTATGATAGTAGAACTAATAAAAATTAAATATACTACTTTTCTAGTGGTCTCAAAAAACAGCTTACATCCAAAGATTTCAATCTGGATTTGGCGAAATCTCGAAATTCTAACAAAACTCTCAAAATCTACTAGATTTCTCATCATCTGTCTGTTTGGGCTTCTAAATTTTGACGAAATCAAAACCGACATCGACTTCTACTGAATTTCTACTTATGTTCACCAAGCTTTTTAAACAATTAATTTTATTTTCTAGTTCCTGCTATTCAATTTTCTATTACCAAAAGACTTAAAATCATACAACACAGGTTCAAATTTTCGAAATCATACAATCAGCTGATAAATTGAACGATTTTAAAGAAATCCCTTCAGAGCTATGTTAATGCCTTTTAATTTTCTGAAATTCGGTTGCCAAAATCTGGCGATTTAGATACGGAAATGAAAAGTTGATATTTTTAAGCAGTAAGTACCAACCGCACCGACCATAGTATTTGCACAATTTTCATCCACGCTGAATTAACGGCAACTGCACCAATTTTCTATACAGTATCTACTGAACTTCAATGGCCCCCCCCCCCCTTGGAAAAGCAATATGACCGCCACTGTTTTATATAATACTTGCAATTGCTATCCAAGGAGTATTGGTTTTGCAGGCATCTTTTATATTGTCCAACGTTGTACAGAACTGAAAGAGATGAAAAAGCTCATAAATCTAAATTTTTAATCGGGTACTAATCCTAAAGAGAGATATTTACCTCAAAATACTCAAATAAATATTTATAATTTTCATTGAAATAAGCAAACAAGATCTTTATGATATCGATATCATCATTTTTGTCTGTAATTTGAGCAGAAATTATTGACTTCTAACTTCGAAATATTGCCGGCACTTCGTTTTCTAAAAATATGGGACCTGAATGAAACTATATTAAAAATATTTTTAAACAGTTTAATATAAGACACGAAATTAGGTTATTAATGGTTATTATGTGGTTTCCAAAATGCGATAAAAATGTTGTAACACTATTAGTTATAAATTTACTGTTAATCATGCTGCACTAAATTTTACTTATATGATTTAAATTTATACTTTGTTTATTCTTATTTTTTGTTAACTTTCTATGATTCCTAAATGTGTGTACCTGGAAACTTTTTTATGTTGAAAATTTTGTGTTGCAATTTGAAGTTAAACACGCTAATAAAATACTATTTTTCACTCTGTGGTCGTACAGATGTTTGTTATAATTTGTTAAACAATTTGATTTAAAACTGCAGCTACTGCAATTAAACATATTCAAATAGTTATTGCACTTAAACCTTTTAAATATTATATATTATGTCGATACCAAAATTGCGTAATTAAAAAAAACGAATGGGCACGTTCTTGCAACTTTTTGTGTGAAAAATGCAACATTAAGAACACATTTACATCGTTGTTCGCAATATTTACGCAATTTGGCGTAAATTTACATCTTCTGTCGTATACGCTACACAGCTTAGAGTATATTTCCAAATTCTTTCGGATTTTTAAACAAACACATGTAAACTTTATTAGTTACGACTTTTTGGTCGAAAATTCAATGTGTGGTGTATATTTACACCATAAAAGTCGTAAAACTGTCATTATTAAGGAGGTATATTTACGTCTCGGAGTCTAAGAAATTCAGGAGACAGTGGGGGTTAAGAAATTCAAGTGACGGTGGTGGTTAGGAAATTCAAGTGATGGTGGGGGTTAAGCAATTCAAGTGACGGTGGAGGCTAAGAAATTCAGGAGACGGTGGAGGTTAAGAAATTCAAGTGACGGTGGAGGTTAAGAAATTCAAGTGACGGTGGATGCTAAGAAATTCAGGAGACGGAGGAATTTAAGAAATTCAAGAGACGGTCGAGGTTAAGAAATTCAAGTGACGGTGGAGGTTAAGAATTTCAAGTGACGGTGAGGGTTAAGCAATTCAAGTGACGGTGGATGCTAAGAAATTCAGGAAACGCAGGAGGTTAAGAAATTCAAGTAACGGGGGGGGGGGGGTTAGGAAGTTCAAGTGACGGTGGAAGTTAGGAAATTCAAGTGACGGTGGAGGCTAAGAAATTCAGGAGATGGTGGAGGTTGAGAAATTCAAGTGACGGTGCAGGTTAAGAAATTAAAGTGACGGTGGGGGGGGGGGGGTTTAGAAATTCAAGTGACGGTGGAGGTTAACGATGGACCCCTGTAAGTAGTGGGTGGTAAGAAGAAAATTTTGGATTCTAGATCTCGGCAACCGCTTATGCTAGAAGGATGAAACTTGGAATTTAGATAGGAAGCTGAGATTGAGACATTCTGAAATCCATATCTTCTAAACGGTTAATGTCACATAGTTGAAACTTGTTAATTATTTGTGGGTATACTAGAAGGATAGATCGGAAATAAATTTTTAGGTTGGTGATTAGTGTGCGGAGGCGAAATGCTTTTGATTACACTTTGCGTGTATGGGTGGGTAACTGGAGATCGCTGGATATAAAATTTCTTAGAATGGTGGCATATAAGTGTTGAGAAAAACTTTTCTGAAAAATCACGTCTCTTATCTCAAGAACTAATTAGACAGAAGTTTAAAATTTATACGCGAAATAGGCCAAGTAGACCTCAAGCGCAAAAAAAATGTTTGGGGTGGGCATGTAGAGGGTTACGGTGAAAAGAGTGAAAAAGAAAAAAATCCGATTTTAATATTTCGAGATATAATGATGAATAGGTGAAACTTTGTATTTAGGTAGAGCCTTAGTAGTTGTAAGAATAAAATTTGTTATGGTATCGTGAGTTCGAAGATTTCTTTATGACAAAGCGGAGATATAAAGCATTTTGCAAACTTAAAAAATTATTTTTAATCAGACCGCAATGAACCAGAAAACAAGGGAAATGAAACTGATTCGTTGATTTCAACACCTAAACTAAACCTGTGAAAACATTAACGTGATTGCATCTAACTACAAACTCGCAAATTTGATTTATACTATTTTACAGGAACCACTTATCCTAACACTACGATGACAGTGGAATGCATAAATCCACACCAAAAGGCCATTCGCTGTCCAAATAAATTGAACATCAGGATAATTGAAATAGTTCGCTGGAACTTTACAAATTGATCAACGGATGTATCCGGCAAACATCGGATTCCTCGGACAGCAAACCGAATGAATAGCATGAGAGAAAAAAAATCCCGGGATGCCAACAAAGTAACCACCCGTCACTGACCAAACACCATTTTCTCTATTGCCATCAGCTTTTTAACTAGTCCAACAATGCAACGTCCATGTATGCTAATGGCATACAAAAGCCCCTTTTAGTAGTTCTGGGCTGTTCGTTTGGCGAAAAAAAACAAGTTCTCAAAAGGATATTCCCCGAGGCTTTGAAATGATAGGCTTCCATGCACACCATAATTAAAAACGGAGGCCCCAATTTTTCAATAACTGTAATAAATCAGCCATATGGGCGACATGGGCATGACCATAAATTACTACATTCAGTCCTCATTTCTTTTCGAAAATTTTTTTGTCCGCCATATTCAACGTTTTTTCCTCTTGGTTTTATCCGGCGGTTTTACTCCATAGCGACCACCTACCTCGCAGACCACTAGAATTTTTTTTCTTGTTATTCTCCCCTCTCCCCCCATTAATCTTTATTCCAACCCCTCATGGGGGGGTGGTCACTAGTCCTTCGATTCTCGTGGAATTAGCCCACACCACGAATCGACCAATTTCAAGTTTGAATAGAAAACTCCCCTATGCCATCGGCATTCTGGACCCACTACACGAAAGAATATCATCCCCCCCAAGGGGTAGGTTGCCGATGGTTTTCCAAGGATATTTTTCTTGTTGTATGTCAGCTGGAAGAAAAATTCAACTTCAGGAAAAGAAAATCGGTGGCGACCAACAGAATTGGTTAAAATTTATTTTAAGAGATGTTTGCGGTTCCATAGCTTCCGAGTTTCACCGTTTCAATTTTATAGTCGGCGAGTGGAAGGATAAGAACAATGGTAGGGAAATTAATTTTCAGTGGTAAAGGATTCCCAGTGTAACGGTATTGGTGGATTGAGATTACGAAGAAGTAGTAGCTGTAGAAAATCCATTGTCCGGCATGTGTGCGAATGAGAGCAAAAACGAAAAAAAGGCTTATTTTAATTAACGATACCATACGCTAGGCTAGCAAACGCTTACAGTGTGTTATTGTAGAGAGAATAATAGCGCACAGTGTGCTAAGTCCTTGAAAAGTTCTAATAGCTTCCTCTAACTCTGGGTATGGGTTGTAAATGGAGTTCCATTTTTTACGCTTTTTCATTCATGTCAGTCTTTCAAACGCTCATTCTTTATTCCATACTTAATGCCATAAAATGTTCTTTGAAATAAAAAAAGAATTGGGTGAATATCTCACACACAACTTGTTTTATTTACATTTAAAAATTTAACGTCCTTGTTGAAAGACCCTATAGATATAGATATAGAACACGTTTGATGAATCGCAGGTTACGTTCAAGTCTACTCTCTCAGTGACTTCAACAGATGCTGTAAAACAAGTTAAACTAAGCCAAGACACTAACCAAAATTTAATTGAAACTGGAATTTTCCATGCCTGACCTCAAAAGTTACTATCACTTGTCGCAGCCGTACCATTTTCGAAAAATAATCACTGACAAACCAATCATTCAAACTGACTATTTGACTGCACTTATGAGCATTTAAAAGCCACAATTCTCATAGATTCACATAAATTCATCATTCGAGTTAAAATCATGTTTCACTAGTCAACTGGAAATTTATTTTCCGCCATCGCGACTTCCATGTTCACCAACCTCAAACGCTCGATGTCAAAATAATTGGAGCTAATGTTATACGAAAATTAAATACTCTCTAAAGGGTACAGGACGTAAATTGATATGGGAATATATGTGTGCATACTATAAAGTTAAAAACTATGCTGTAGGCAACACTGGTAACTCAATCGTGCAAAACAATTGTTAGAATCCTCCGAAATCGTATGGCGTGTTCATTTCGTTTCGAATTAAATACTCGACATTTTATCACTGACTCGTCCTGATATTGATGTTGAAACAGCATTGTTTATGTCCCATACAAAGCATGAATATCAATTTGAAATATATTCTAATTACATAAATATAAAATTTGGGTAAATTTGCGCTTATAAACTGATTGAGTGAGCTATAAAGTGCTTGTCACTCACGCAGTTGTAAGGTATACAACAGGCTAAGTATTATTATTAGTCGTGACTGTCGTATGCTATAAGCAAGAACTCGAGCTATATTTAGTTGAAAAACGCCTTTTCTAATGGCCAATTAATTCTATTATACTTTCAGCTCGGTGTAGATACGATGGGAGCAGGTTACATAAAGTCGTGACTGTCGCAATGGAAAGTGCAAAGAAAAGACTTTTGTGCCCAAAAATTGGAACATCTTGATTTAAGCTGTTTTATTCATTACTCCCGTACTGCAATGATCCTTTTAATTATTTTTTGGTGGTTATCACCACTATTGTTGTAGCTCTACATAAAATTCCACTTCTTTAAACAGGTTATGCGACCTGAAGTCCAAATTATGCGACTTAGCTTTTACTGACGAAACGAATACCGCGAAAATTTTAATTTCCATCTTGATTTTTTTCTAAACGAGCGGGAAAACTAACAAACTAAAAAAATTTTAGTCTAAAAACGACAAAATTAAGTCGTACCAAAAATGACAAAGTTTACACCTTCGGTCAAAGAGTTGCAATTTGGTTTGATGAAATGTTTAAAGAAAATGACGAACTTAAGTTTGTATTAAACTCAATGACTTACTGAAAAATATTTGACTGTACCAATTTTTTCCCGTAGCCAAACTCTTGTAAAATATTTTAGATCATATCTGGTACAATTCTTAAAATATTCAAATTAAATTTTTTGAAAATGGCTTTCCCTCCACTGTTGTGCTCAACACCCCCCTCTCAAAAATTTTACATTTATTGGACCCCACTTATGATCCTAAATACACAAAACAAATTTTATCTTTCTGGTATAATTGACTGGGTTCATGGTAAACGGTCATCAGTCACATTTTTATCGAAATTGCTATTTCACTAGTTTTGAAGTCTTGGAGGTCCGGCACATCTTATCATTAATAAATATAGTAGTACATCTACATATAGGCATTAAGTTTCAAGTTTCTAGCATAAGCCGTTCTGAGATATGAAAAACAACCCCCCACCCCTGTACCTTGCTACCGCTATCAAACATTTTATTTTTCTGGGATGTCTCTCTAGTAGCTCTATATGCAAATTTTTAGCTTTCTATCTTTTGCGACTTTCGAGAATTAAAAATTCGGATTTTTTTCATTTCCACCCCCTTCCACCCTTCCTACCCACATACACTAATGTTTTTCCCGGTAGAGGTCTCCTGTAAAATTTTCAATATTATATCTGGTACGGTTCTTGAGATATAAACATTTTATTTGTTAAAAAATGGCTCTTCTCGCACTTCCGCTCTTCACCTCCCCTCTCAAAAATGTTATCTTCCTGGTACAATTGAGTCGAAAGATATTGTAATCCAAAGTTTTACACCACCCACCTTCACACCTTCCACCCCCCTTAAAAATTTTAACCATTTTTTAATCTTCTAGTATTTCTTAAGTTAACCACAAAGTGTCAACCGTCTGATATTAATCGTTCAGAAGATATGGATTTTAGAATTATGAGTAAATCTTCCAAGCTATTCTGGCTAACTCGATTCATGCTAGGAGGGCATCAGTCCACGGGTTTTAAAAATTCTCCAAAATACGCGCGGCATAAATAAATTTGTAAAATATATTTATGTTATAAGTAACCTCTTTTATTGATTCGGAAGAGTGTTGCTATGAAATTAACTTAACTGTTGTCTATAGGCGGTTTTTTTGTTTTTCCAACAGTTTACAAAAATGGACTGATGCCCTTCTAACATGAACTCATTCAATTGGTTTGGAAGATATTGTAATACAAAGTTTTTTATCCCCTACCCCGCACTTCACCAACTCCTTCAAAATCTTAATCCTTATCTAGGCTCCTAGTATGCCTTAAAATAACCACAAAGTTTCAAGCTTCTGGCATCAATTCCGGAGCGTTTCGGACACATTGTTTTCCTCCAACTCCCACACTCCTTAACCCATATATACCATTTTTTGCAAACGGGTCCACTATCATAGTTCTACATAAATTCCTAGTTTCAGCCTCCTAGTGGCTCTTGAGATCTAGAAACCAAAATTCTTCGTCTAAAACGCTTCACTCCTCCCAAAGATACATCCAGAGAAAAATCCTGGTAGCATTGACAAAAATTCAGTTCTATTCGACAAAACTGTAGTCAATATACGTCCAACAAAACACTTTATCGAATCGACAAATTTCATTATTCTTTGATAAAAACCCACTGTCTAGATAACAAAAAAAGTTGTTGAATTGAGGAAAAACTGTTCAATAAAAAGTTTGTAGTTTTTATCTTAAATTATGATAAAAGATAAATTATCAAATCAACAATTTTGTTGTACTTGTAACAAAAGAATATTATCAAGTACATTAATTATTTTGTTCAAGACGAATGTGGTTTGTTGTTTATTTTGTCAAATTGACAATAGTTTTATTGCATATTACAGGCTAATTTTGTCAAATTTATTGATTAATTTGTCATATATCATATCATATTATAATACATACCCATGTGCGAAATGCCGGAGTCCAACCAGAGTCCCGTACACTGCCCAGAATTGGCATTGCATTGTCCGCCAAGAATTGTCGATCAGTATTGTTTTGGTACTGACAAAGCACCAGACCAGTGTCGGGCCAATCCTGGTGATCAGTAATCCCACTTGATCTGAGCCGACTTTGGTCCGAGTTGCTGGGCCTAGAATTGGCTTAATTGGTGTCTAAGCTCTTTCGGAATTGGGTCGACGGTCAGCTCTGTATTGGGCACATCTCGGTAGAAAAATTTGTTGTTTCTCAACATATCAATTGATTCAGTTTCAACCCTATTACGAGAATGTGTCAGATTGGTCTAGTGGGTAGCGTAGCGGACTAATGTGTGGTTCGAATCCGAGAGTGTGCAAGGTGTGTAAGTAAAATCAATTCGCATTTTATTTTTGTTTCTTTTTTTTACTGAGGCCCAGTATCGGGCCAGAGTTTCACCAAGAGTAGGATCGGTGTGATCAAATCGACATTGGCTCGGCAATGATTTGGTCCAGGCCACATACTGGGCCCGAAACATTAGCCAGTACTGGCAACTCTGGCACCAGTACTAAGCCTGTGCTGTTCCGTTCTACTTTTCGTGCATGGGTAGTTCTTACTAAATTCAATGTGTAGATACCTCCTAGGTACAAAATTACACGGATTTTTCTTCTCCTAACGAAAAACGTCGTGTATAAATGAAAAAATTTAAATAAAAATTTATTGAAAAAAAAATAGTAATACATCACATAAGTTGAACTTTTTTGATTTAAAAGAATGTACTAATTCAAAAGGAACTGAACAGAAAATACAAAATATTGAAAAGACATAAAATATTGTAGTAAACCATCATATGATGCATTTAAATACGGGCTAACTTTCTGATATTAACTCCGCATTCTTCATCCCATTTAAAATTTCCAAGTTTGTGGCATCTTTCATTTTTTTCGTCAATATTTCGATTAATTTATTTGAATTCTTCCAGACGACAATAAGACGTTGTCCCAAGTGACAGATATTTGATAAAGTTAATTTATACTTATAATTTTCACTATTTAAACGCCACTAGAACACTTGACCCATCAGTCACGAAAGTCGTAATCGAACTAGAACTCCGCGATTCCCACACCAAAATGTGTGGGTATGTGTGGTATGGACTTAAAAGAATTTCTGACAAACTTTTTTGTCAATTTAGTAAATCATTTTTAAATATAACAAAATCTTGCAGTCGAGTTTCTGACAAAACTTTCATCAGAAGTCGTTTCAAAGAAACCATTTAATACTTAAAAAATTTTTCTTCCAATACAACAAAAAAAATCTGCCAACAGTCTGGAACGAGTTTAATTCTGAGATGCGGTGTAGGTTTCTATGTGACTGAAAACCTAAAAAAAAGTTCGGGAAGCGGTTAAAATGGGGTCGCGCTAGAATACTTACGCCGCTGCCTCATATAACATATGAATTACATAATTGGGTCATACACCGGGACGAGATCTAGTCCTAGTATAATATCAGTTGTTACCGCATTAGAAGGTTTTTCGTGATTTGGTTTCGGGCCATTACATGAAATAGGAAATGCGTTTGAAGACGATTATATAAAAAGTCTGTGGAAGTGCAAACCAATCTAATATCTCATCAATCCTAAGATATATGTCGAAACCCATACGTCCTATTGGAGTTGAATAACAAACATCTTGAAATCAACGTTTTGACGATTATGTAAGAAGCCTTAGGAAGTAAAGATGAATTCGATATCTCATTAGAACTAAGAAATATGTAAGAATTTGTGAAAACATATGCAACCCCCTTGCACCCACTTTGGGGTTGAATATCCAAAAATCCTGCAATAGGTTTTTAAATATATATAAAGAAAGCCAGAAGAAGTAAAAACCAATCCGATGTCTTATCATTCCTAAGAGATATGACGGAATTCGTGAAAACGTGTTCAACCCATTTTTACACTCTTAGGGGTTGAAAAAGGAAAAATCTTAAAAACAAGTTTTAGGTGATTATTAAATAAGCCCGTGGAAGTAAAAAGTTATTCGATATCTAATCAGACCTGAGGGATACGGCTGAATTGGTGAAAATGTATACATCCCCTTTACATCACCTTGGGGGTCCAATTTTAAAAAATCCTGAAAATACTTTCTATGTATTTATATGAAGAACCCGTAGAAAAAAAATGAATTCAATATTTCGAAAGACCTAATAGATATGACGAAAATCGTAAAAATATATGAATTCCATTTTCACTGATAATTTTTTTTGCCCCACTTCCGAACGCCAATAAATATTTGAATTTTTTTTTAATCAAAATTACTTCTCTAGTTGATTTACATATACGTACTGAATTTCAACTTTCCAGCATAAGCCGTTCTATAGTTAGGAAAAACACCTCCCACCCCCGTACCATACTACCCCTATAAAAAATTATATTTTCCCAACATGCTACTACTACAGTTCTATATAAATAACAAGTTTCAGCTTTTCATTGTTATAGGTTCTCGAGATATAAAAATCGAAACTTTTTACTTTTCACCCTCCCCCACCCTTACCCTCTACACCCTCATCCATGAAATTTTTTTTTCTGCTGGGGGTCTGTTAAACCTACTTCTGGTAAAAATTTTAAGCATCTATCTTACACCGTTCTTGAGATATGAGACGTGATTTTTTAAAAAAATCCGTACCCCCTCCACTTCCATACTCCACCGCCCCCTTAAAAAATTTTACTTTCAGCAAACCTTATTTGTCAACATTTATACAGAAACCAAATTTTATTTCTCTAGTACAATGCGTTCGTGAGATATCGTAATCTAAAGTTTTTCAACTCCCACCCCCGTACGTCACTGCCCCCTCTCAAAAATTTGTTTCCGATCTATTTTCCTAGTATACCCACAGATGTTCATAAAGTTTTACTTTCGTGACATTAACCGATTAGGAGATATGGATTTTAGAATGTCTCGATCTCGGCTTTCGAGCATTTCAGACGCATTATTATTTCCCCCACTCCCACACCCCTTTACCTATATTATAATTTTTTTTTGCAAATGGGTCCACTCTATATAAATTCCAAGTTTCAGCTTCCTAGCCTATACGGTTACTGAGATCTAGAAACCAAAATTTTTCGTCTAAAACGCTTCCCCCACCTCCCCCCTCACACCCCCACCACTCAAAAGATGGCCACTTGAAGGGGTTTGCTCAGTCTACCAACAAGAAAAAATTCAACTTAATAGCTCAAAGAGTTTGAGAGCTATAAGCTTTCAAACGTTTTGCGTACGGCGGACGGCGTACGGCGTACGGCGCACAGACGGACTGAAAATTTTTATTGCTTTTTTGGTGTGTATTAGTCATGAAACGTGGAAAAAAAAATTTTCAGGGTAGCAAATTTTTTTTTTTTAAAAATCGATAACAATACTTTATGATTAAAATAATAAAGTAATTTGTTTATTTGATAAAAAATTTTTTCACTATGAAAGACATTGTAAATTTTATCCATGTTTTGTTAAAAAACCGATCAGGAATTTCGCCGAATTTTTATCTATTTGACAAAAATCTATGGAACTGAATAATTTTTATTTGTTTTGCAGACATATTATTATCAATATATCAAAGCTGCACTATTGAAATTCAACAAAAACTTTTTGTCAATCTTACTAACGATTTTTCTTTGAGTGTACCACTGGTAGGCGTACATCCAGTCTACCCACCAAAAAATGTGCAACTTAATATATCAATGGGTTTGTGACCTACTCGCCTTCCAACGCTTTTGCGTACGGCGGACAGACGATTTTTTTTTTTTTTTTTGCTTTTTCGTGGTTTATTTGTCCTAAAACGTGAAAATAAAAAATTTCAGGGTAGCAAATTTTTTGAAATTTCATGTGGATGACAATACTTTATTATTAAAAAATAATAAAGTAAATATCCAAATAACATTTGATCATAAATTTCATTACAGGTTCTTAGCTTAGTAAATATTTCCATCAAAGAACTATGAACAGAACAAAAATGTTGAAGTACGAAGCGAATCAAAATAATTTTCCTAAAAAAAGCGTCAACGTAAAAACAAATGCTCGTATCTCTCATTTTCATCCAGACAACAAATAACACCCAAAAAAACAACTAGCTTAAAAATTACCATAAATAAATAATTTCATTACGAGTTTATTTATGTTATTGGATGCAAATTTCCTAGGTACGAAATTTTGTACAATCAAAATATCCTCATATCAGATGTATCTGGGTTTCATCGTTGAACTACCGCCATAAAAGTGGGTCAAAAATCATATTAAAACAATAAAAGTGAACAATACCCGAAATGTATAACCCGGAAATCCACCGAAGTGTATTGCTCTCGCTATGGTCCTGTTTTATGTTGGAGCGGATGGGAAGTTCTCATCACGGGGTAGTGACTTTGGTAACTGATATACAAACAAGCTTCATTCAATTGCGTGCATCTACGGCATACACACAAGGATCACTATTTAAAAAAAAAGAATTGTGTAAAAATGAAAATAAATCTGTAATAATATATGGAAAGAAATTATCACTGACAAACTGCTGTAACAAATTCCCAACATAAAGTATTAAATTTTATTGAACCAAATCTCCTACAAGCAGAACGTTTCAAATTTACTATATTTAAAATTTATGAACAAATGTGCATATAAAGGACGACGAGATATGCGTTGGTTCAGTGTATGTGTTCATTTGCTGAGCCCTATCCACGGCGAATTAATTTTTAACCGTCTCTTGACTTACTGAAATGGAAAAGGACTTCCGACGGCGGAATGGGAAGCAGGACTTACCCCGGGCACAACTGCAGTTGGATATTATTATCCGGATGAAGCATAATTAAGTTACTTAACGCTAGTACCATAGCGGCGGCAGCACCAAGGCTACAGACTTTTTATCTCACTTATTTATCTGCGGTCATAGTAGTCGACACCAGCTAGTCCTTGAGTTGTCCTAGTCCCGATCTGATAAACTCAGTGCGTAGTACCTCCTTATAGCTACCAACACAGATTTGGGGAAACTTCATTCCTTTATAGAGTTAACAGTCTGAAATGATACTAAATGTTATTAGGTCTCACCTTAACGTCTTCAAGTGATTCGATTTCTCGAATTGTCACACTTAAGAAGGGTGACCAAAATTCAATTGCTCGAACTTTTGCCAAATTAATTTCACACCTTCTCCTGACTAGTTGCCTGCAATTACATTAAATGTCTGCTTTATAGATGAATAGATGGACATTTTCATACTGATATCCCGGTAAGTTAAAGAGTTGGTGTTAATGAATCGAACTTTTAATTAAATATCGCTCAAAACATCAAACTCAAATTTAGAAAAAACTGTGAACACTTCTATCACAACTTTATTATTGATTCCCAGTTTAAGGTAGGTAAGGAGTTTAAAAACTTGTCCTCAGATTATGGTGAATATCAGTCCAAATTACCCTTAAGATTTAAACAAAACGTACACAAGAAAAAGTTGCAGATAATACAAAACAAATGCCTTAAAATTATAACGGACAAACCATTCTTTTACTCGACTAAACTTCTTCACCAGGAGGCTGAAGTTTCAATGATCAATGTTATGGCTCTTAAAGCCCAATCTTTATTTCTGAGCAGATGTCGATATGTCACAAATCCTCTGGTTACATCTATCCTATAAGTTCCTTCTGCGAATGTATTTTATTTGTTTTTATTTAGTTCTTTTCCTTAAGCAAACAATATTTTCGTAACTTTACAAAGTTTCACATTACTTTCTTGTCTTGTACTAAACTCAATATTGTAGTTGCAAAGGCTCCAGCATACTCTCTAAAAAAATTACAAACTGTGTCTGTATATATTTAAGTATTATTGAAATAAATGAACTATGAACTATGAACTAAACAAAACTTTATATACGAGGGTGGTCACAGAAGTTTTTCCTTGATTTCATCACTGAAACGCTGAAATAAGTTCACATAATACTCGCCATTAATTGTTTTTCCATTTTCAAGATAATAATGAAAATTATCCCACACGCATCCCAAAAAAGTGACGCCATACCAATGCCTGCAGATTGGGCTGCCTTGGGCTGCCTTGGGCTGCCTTGGCCTTCCTTGGTGCCGATTCTCCCCTGTAAGTCTATTGTTTTCACTGTTCCATCGTCTCAGGTGTGGGGTGATGGACCCATGTTTCGTCCATGATTATAAATCGACACAAAAACTCGGCATCATTGCTGTGAAACATTGGCAAACACTCGATCGAAACATCTTCATGACACTGTGTAACGAAAGTGAAGAGATCCTGGCCGGACTATTTTGTTTAGCCATCTGCCAGAACCGCTGTGGATCGTTGCCAGATGAGTGAGGAGTTCCGGGAGACAGCACTTGTTGCCGGCTGCTCAGGGCTAGTGAGGGGTTATACAAATTTCCCGGCACTCCTTCATTCTTAATGGGGTGCTGTCAGGACATTAAATGTGCCCACGTCGGGACGTGGTTCCATGTCTTAAACCGGATATATCATATCCAAAAAAAAAAATTCGAGTAAGGAGAAGACAAAAAAACACGGTACTTACCTGCTGGATCACCACGTCATCAGGGTTCTGAAGGAACCTCCCTCTGCCATTAGTTTAGTTTAGTAGAGAGATGGAGGAGAAAAAAAAGATGAAGCAATTCACAGACGCTAGAAGTCCGTCTTTGTCCTGTTCCGTCACTGGCAACTCCTCTTGAAAACTCTTGAAAACTCCCGAATTTTCTCCGCCTCATCCAATTTTATCGAGAAACAAAAAAATATGCAACTTTCTCCGCTCTTGAAAACTCCCGAATTCTTTAAAAAAAAAACTGCCGACTCAAACAATTCAATTTTATCGAGAAAAAAAATTCAACTTTCTCCGCTGATCATCCAAAACCAACTCCCGAAAAAAAACATCCAAGACCAGACCAAAACTGGTTTCACCGCTAATTCTGCAATTTTCAATGCAGTTAGCATTATCATAAATTCCTATTTGTTTACGGTCAAATGAAAGGCTTGTCATGGGTTTAAAGAACCCTACAAAAAAAAACTCAAGCGAATTTCGCCACAGCTGTTTTGTTTCATTGTGAGCAAACACAGTAGCCATCTTGCACACAGCTTTTCCATGGCCAAATTTTCAGTCAATATACGTTATACAGGACTTTTTGAAATGTCTATTCTGCTAGCTCGCGCACTTTCAGTCGACAGTCGTCCAATACAATTTTGTGGATTTTCTTCACCACATCTGACGTGGTCACCTCATTTGGTCGACCACTGCGTTGTTCGTATTGACAGCTCGTACGGCCTCGTTTAAACTCTACCACAACATATTTTAGTGTTGCAAATGGAGGAGTAGACTCCCCCAGAGTATTCAGCTTTGATATTGGTTCGAGTGAGACCTTTCAAATGAAAGTATTGTATTATACCATGGATACATTGATTGGATACAAATTACTTTATTCAAATCATGATATGCAATACAAGATAGCATGATACACAGCCCATACATGTTATACTTTGACATTTAGCTTTTAAAGACAAAATTTCAAGCGTCTATCAATCGTAGTTTTGTACTTATATTGTGATATTTTAAAATTAATATAAATTCAACGCAACAAAAAAATTTAATGGAACTTTTAATTAATATGGGACAGCTAAAAGTATTTACATTCCGAAATTTTAGCAGTGAAGAAAAAAAGGCTTCGACTGCTAGCTCTTCGTGCCAAACGTCGCAGTATGATGTGCCGGCGAAAAGCATTTTCATTGCTAAAGTCTAGTACTCTGTTCCGAGCCAAATTTCATATAAAAAATGAATATTTTGCTCATTTTTCGCAACGAAATATTTCGTCCGTTTTTCAATACTGTGTTCATGGGTGGAGTGGACATTTGCAGTAGTCACTAATAGATGGCGCTTGCGTCAGTTAAAGTTTTGTTTCCAAGAGTACGGTACTCTTGTATGAGAAGCGAAATATTTAACAATCCAAAATTTTCAACCGTTCGCTGTCAATTCAGTTCGTTTGTGCTCGGGAAATTTTTTGTGAGTTATATTTTGTTGTGTTTCGGAATTGTAATTTCTTGCCAATATTTTAATTTTTTTTAAATTTCGCGCGCTTTAATTTCACTGACATCTAGTAGCGAACTGTATAGTTTATTTCACTCTACTTCGAATGTACCTTTTTCGTTCGATTTCGTTTCGCCGAACACAGTACTATACTTAATAAAGAAATGTACAAAGTGGACCATCACATCACACACAAAAATGAAAACACGCTCAAACAATTTTAACTGACGGAAGAATATAAAAATCCGCAACTGTCATTCATTGAAATTTCAGTTGATTTCAGTAACAGATGGCGCTGATGGCAGTTAAAAGAAGGCTATATCAGCTAAAATCATCGAATTTATATATAAGGAAACAGGTTGGATATTACGTATATATCAGCTCGTTGACGTACTATATGCAGATTATTGGCTGATACACTGGTGAGATTGACGTTATTATGATTTGTATATGAGCTCTGTATCTAAGGTATTACATAACGATGACCAATTTTTTCCATGTTTAAAAATTCACTGAGAGCGTTCGCTATTGATGGCTACCAAATATAGACTAAACAACGTAGCGTTTTCAAACTTTAAAATTAAGCCTTATAGTGATGGTGCTTTCTATCACAGTATTTACTTTCAAATAAAAACCGCCATCTATACGCTAGCTAAGTACTTCTGGGACAGCCCTCGTAGTTCTTGTAAAATCGTTTAAAGGCTCACATTTACTCTAAAATTCACAATATGCACATTAAACGAAGCAATTAGTATCCTGAAATTTTGAATATCTATTAGGTTGCTGCAAATGAAATGTCGTTTTTGGTAGTGCAATTTCAAACACTTGTAACTTTTATAAAACTTAATTTTATTAATCAAAATAAGCACCTTCAGATGCAATACACTTCTCCCAACGAGATACAAGTGCATTTATGCCAGTTTCATAGAAGTCCGACTTTCTAGAGCGAAGAAAGTTCTCGAAGGCACTTTTGATGTCTGCTTCATTATCGAATTGTTTGGTCGTCAAAAAATGATCCAAATATTTAAAAAAGTGGTAGTCGGTTGGCAAAAGGTCTGGTGAGTATAGTGGATGAGGAAGAGTCTCGTACTGCAACTCGTTTAATTTTTGGATCGTAATTCTTGAAACATTAGGCCGTGCGTTGTCATGAAGCAGTGTAACTCCATCTCTGTTGACCAATCTAGGCCGTTGAACACGCAATTTCTGTGCATTTCATCGAGTTGGGCACAATACTTCTCTGCATTAATGGTTTCACCACGCTTCAAAAAGGAATAGTGAATAGCTCCAGCTGCAGACCACCAAACAGTCACCATTACCTTCTTCGGATGAAGGCCTGGTTTCGGCATGTGTTTTGGGGTCTCATCAGCATCCAGCCATAGTCCCGATCGGCGACGATTGACGTACAGGATCCACTTTTCATCACATGCCACTATCCTGTTCAAAAACGGATCGTTTCTCTTCCGGGAGAGAAGGGAACTGCAAATTTCTAGTCGACGAGTCATGTTTTGCTCAGTAAACTCATGCGGAACCCACTTATCAAGCTTTTTGATTTTTCCAAGCTATTGCAAGTGGTGGCAAACTTTCGAATGGTGTTCGCCCAATTTCTTGCAATGTCCCCTACAGTTTGGCGTGAGTCAGATTCCACAAAAAATTTAGCTCGACCTTGTCAATCGAAGGTCCTGGGTGACCACGTGGCTCACTTTCAAGGGTTTTTTTTTTTTTTTTTTAACGAGGAGTAAAAGCATCGAAAGCCTAAGTCAGTGCGGGACTTTAACCCGCTAAACATCTCCTCAGTCGTACGGATGGATCCTCCCGGAACCACCGTTAGGTATTGCGTCGGGAGGCCGTCATAGCAATATTGCTAAAAACGTCAGTTATTGTCTGTCTAGTCTAGTCAGTTGTCTCCTGTGGTGCGTCGCGTTGGATGTTTCTTATTCGCTCAAAGCGGCGAAGTGTCGACATAATCCGTGCTGCTGCAGTCTGGAAAACTTGCCACTTGAGGGCTGTGTCACAAATGTGTCTAACGAGCTTCTCCGAAGGCCTCCGCAACCTCGGCTCGGTCGACGTCGAAGCGCGGACAGTGCAGTAAGATATGCCGCGCGTCCTCAATCTCGTGGGGGCAGTTGGGACAGAACGGGTCTTCCCCATGCTTAAAGCGGTGAAGATACTGCTTAAAACAACCGTGTCCGCTGAGCAGCTGGGTCACATAAAAGTCCACTTCTCCGTGTTTGCGGCTTATCCAGCTGTCTATGTTTGGGATCAATGTGAATGTCCATCTCCCTTTGTTCGCGCTTTCCCAGCGTCCTTGCCATTCCTGGATACTGCGCCGTCGCTCGTCCACTTTCGATGCTTCATCTGCTGCTACGTAGAGTCGCTGAAGTTCACACGCTATTATGTCAATTGGTAACATTGCCGATATTACTCCGATTGCTTCATCGGACACTGTTCGAAAGGCACTAGCAATCCTTAGTGCACTAAGACGATAGATTGATCGGATTCCGGCTATATACGATTTCTTCTTCGTTGCATCTGCCCAGATCGGTGCAGCGTATAGCATTACGGAACTCGTGACCGTTGCTAATAGTTTTCGCCTGCTGGAGCGTGGTCCTCCAATGTTTGACATGATGCGTGAGAGTGCACCATTCACCTTTGAAGCCTTTTCGCTGATCGCCAGAAGATGGTCCTTGAAGGACATCCGGGTGTCAATTAACACCCCAAGATATCGCAGATTTGGCTGCGAGATGATCTCGTGCTCTCCAGCTCTGAATGTAAAAACTTCGGGCACTTTTCGAGAGCTCAAAAGAACCGCCTCCGTTTTATGCGAAGCCAACTCTAGGTCCGCACTACTTAACCAGTTCATAATTCTATTGATCGCCTCACTGCACAGAACTTCCAAGGTGTGGATATGTTTCGCTACTACCACTAGTGCGATATCATCCGCGTAGCCAACCAATGTGTTGTCCGTTGGAAGCTCGATGCAAAAAACGTCATTATACATGATGTTCCATAATGTGGGGCCAAGCACTGAGCCCTGTGGGACTCCTCGTGAAACGTCGTAGCGCTTGACGCCGTCCTCGGTGTCATACAGAAGAACTCTTCCTTCGAAGTAGTTAGCTATGATTCGCTGTAGGTATCCCGGTACGTCGAAACTATTTACTGCTTGCATTATTCGCAACCAGCTCGCTGAGTTGAAGGCATTCTTGACGTCAAGTGTTACCACTGCGCAGTACTTTTTGTCGCCGTTTTTCCATCTTTCACCGGATGTTGCATCACGCGCAATTCTCATAACAGCATGGATGGCGTCGATGGTGGATCACCCTCGGCGAAATCCAAATTGTTGCTCAGATAGACCTCCAGGTCTCTCGAGCGACTCCTGCAGTCGGTTACTGATAATGCTCTCCAGTACTTTTCCCAATGAGTCCAGCATGCATAGTGGCCGGTATGCCGATGGGTTTCAAGGGTCAAATCTCCTGATTGGAATTTTTCGAACCATCGCTATGTGGTTCGATTGTTTACCATATCAGTTCCAAATGCCTTACTGATATTTTCAGTTGCCTCCGTTGCGCTGTAGCCAAGTTTAAATTCATAAAGGAAAATTAGCCGTTTTTGACCCGAATCCATGTGTTTTCCTTTTTTTTTCTATTCGATTACCATGAAGTCCAAAACTGAAATGATTCCATGAGCAAGTGTAGGGGTATTCATACTTTAATACCCAATACCACTTGTGCCACTTAGCGGCAGTTTGAGACATGAAATTCGCAACTGACTTCACTTCATAGAGAAAACGACATTTTATCTGCAGCAACCTAATATTTTCACGTTTTGGGGGTAGTAGACCCTTAAAAAAATTAAACAAAAGGAAGTCCGTCTGGCCGATATTTTTTATTCCTGTACACTTGCAGTGAGATTTTTGTGTAATATTAAATTAAATGGATTCCTTCCTTACGCAGTACCCAATTAATATAATACGTTTGAAGTCAAACAAAAAGATATTAACTCTCGACTCCTGAACTTGTCAATTAACCGAGAAAACTTAGCAAATACACAAACAAATTTCAGAACGAAAAAAACACCGACTCCATAGGGCTTAAGTCGTCTTATGTTAATTGAGTGAAATGGCACTTGGTTGCTCATTTTCCCAGACCGATTTTACTTATCCCGGAGTCCTCCGCATCACCGAAGTTTGTTATGATAACAAGCGGAAGCTTTTCCGGTCGCTGAAAATCTGGTCGGAAAATACATTCCATCGTGGGCATCGCTTTACCTTCATTTGAATGAATAAAATCGGGAATCTCTTTATCTGTCCGGGACGAGATTCTTCCTTTATTCAAGGATCAAATGCAAATTAATTGGCGATTTTTTCCTTTCTTTTTTATTGAAATTCAAATTCTTTTCTAGTCGTTGGATCGCTGAGTGTTGGACCAAGACTGGCAATAGAGTTGTTCATTTCCGTAAAAGGAGTTTTCAATTGAAAGGATATTGGACTTATGTAGATCGAATAAGGACGTCCTCGGCTATGAAAGTACTTAAGTATACATATGACGAAAAAGTGGTGAGAGTGTGGCCAGGGGGCATATAGGCAGAGTCCAAATACGAAGAATAATAGCTGCACACTTTGCCTGCTTTATATTCCATTGTAAAGACTCGGTGGAAAAAAAATTTATAAGAAATCTTTTCCGGTAGCGCCTGTCTGGCATCCTTATTTTCCGTTATTAAATCACATGCGACATATTTTTCAGGATGTTCCTTGCATGTTATTAAATTTCCCAACATCATAGTAAAAGATGCTAGAGGTACAGGCCGGAAGGTATATAAAATTTTCTGTCATTTTCTACTTTATCGTCGTCACACGTCGCCAGATGTTTACAGTTGTGTAGGTAAGCTCCTTAAAAATATGGAAAATAGCGGCAAAATAAAAAAAAAATTATATTAAATGTAGGTATACATGCTACCACGCCTCTTCAAGGATTTCCTTATGAAAATCATATTCTACATATTTTTCGGTGTCGTGTAAGTGCATTTACGATTTTCGTCCTTAATTTTAAGATTAGTCCCAACAGTGTAATAAAATGAAGATGACGATTTTTTTCTCAAGATTTATGCTTCTGGAAAATATTTGAATATTTAATTCAAGATGTTGCTTCGAATTTGGGTCATTTTAGGTAGGCACGTAATACGTCTAAATATGATACAAAACAATTACAACGGGCTGTATAATAAGTATATTGTCTTGATTATTTAGTGGATGATATGAGAATTTAAGTAAGTACGCCGTAAAGGAGGGCAATAATTTTGTTCGCATGTGCTACTCTGAAAGGTCTCAGTATCGCTGCAAACCTACCTTGTTTGAAGTAAACAATAAAATCTGCCAACAGTCTGGGCGCAACTTTATTATTTTATGGGTAGAAGTCCGAAACGTGTTTAAAGGGTAATACCTAGTCGGAAGCAAAAAATAAGACGGTTTTTTGTTAATTTTTTGTGTCTTTGTTAAAAAATCGATTAATGCGAAATATTGAGGGATCATTACACTTATCTTGAACTATAAAAAAAAAATTTTTATTTTAATTTTTATGAAAAAATGGCGGCTGAGCAGTGCACGGAACGAAGGTCGATTTTTTGTAAGCGTCCCGCGGCTAGCAGCACAAGTCTTCAACGAACATATCTGGAACAATGAAAGAAATTTTTTCATAATATGCACGAGTTTTACTAGTATAGTACACATGGATATTCAGAAAATTAATTTTTGAAAATTTGCGAGCACTTCGAAAAAAAAATCGATTTTTCAACTAAAAAATCGGCCTCAATCTGTTTATAAAAGTCGTAATTGTTTATGAAACTCAAAAATCGTGTGTACTAGACTAGATAATCTATCTAAGAAGGTACAGCCAAAATTTCATATCGATCGGATAAAAATTACTCGAGTTCTACTGCTAGCCGTTTTTGAAAACATGGTTTCGAGAAAAACCTGTTTAAAGTTTCACAATGTGTTTACTACATGAAATTTTAAAGATACAGGCTTGGCTACACAGACAACGTATGTTCAATATTTGCTTAAAACTACATATTAACGCCATCTATACCTTATTTAGAAACTATATAGTGTACCTTTGCACCGCCGGTAACGAGTAAAAGGGGCGAAACTCACCCCGAAACTCAATTTGTCATTTTCAAGCGCTCCGCCTTGCTTCGAAAATTCATCTTTTACGACTTAAAATTTGTTTTCAATAAAAAATGATGTCAGACATCACTCTTGACATGTTTTTACACCATTTAAGCCAATAAAAAAAAATCTGCCAATGGTCTGGGCGAAACTTTATTATTTTTCGGGTCAAAGTTCGGGAGCGGTCAAAGTCGGAGTGTATCATGAGTTGCTTCGAGATTATTAGATTTCTTGGAAAATTATTTTTGTTCTTAATATAAAAATATTTAAAATAGAGATTTTTAGCCGATTAAACATCCGCGTATACTATTCGAATTTCAGTATATTATGTACACTAAAAGCCCATAGAAGTAAAAACGAATTTGCTGCCTTATCAGAATTAAGAGATATGACGAATTGTTAAAACGTATACAAACCCATTACTTCCACTTGGGGTTTGAATTTCGAAAAAATTGTTAAACAGGTTTTTAGACGATTTCATAAGAAGTAACTTGATATCTCATGAGACAAGACGGATTTTGAAAAATTTGTGAAAACGTAAGCAAACCCTTCACACCTCCTTGGTTCTGGAAATTCGAAAAATCGTAAATTGGTTGGCCGTAATAATCAATTTTATATCTCATCAGAACTAAGGAATGGCAAAAATTGTGAAACCATGTACAATCCCTTGGGGGTTAAATATAAAAAAATTGAGAAATGGATTTGTAGGCGATTATATAAAAAGTCTGTGGAAATGAAAAGCGATCTAATATCTCATTGAACCTAAGAAATATGTCGAAACTTTGAAAAGCATACAACCCCCTTACACCCATTAGGATTGAATATCTAAAATACTGAAATTGACTTTTTGGCTTTTTTATATAGGAAAACCTTAGGAAGTAAAAATGAATTCGATATATCACCAGATATGCAACCTCCTTACACCCACTTGGGGGTTGAATATACAAAAATCATGAAAGGAGTTAATAAATAAATATGAAGACAGTACGAGAAAGTAGGAACAAATTCAATTTCTTATTACTTCTAAAAGAAATGACGGAACTTGTGAAAACGTGTTCAAACCGTTTATACCCTCTTAGGGGCTGAAAAAGGAAAAACTTAAAAACAAGTTTTAGTCGATTATTACACAAGCACGTGAAAGTAAAAAGATATTCGATATCTGATAAGACGTGGGGATATAGTAGAAATAGTGAAAAAGTTTACAACCCCCTTTGCACCCCCTTAGGGGTCGAATTTTAAAAAATCCTGAAAACACTTTCTAGGTATTTATATAAAGAAGCCGTAGAATAAAAATGAACTCAATATTTGGAAAGACCTAATAGATATGACGAAAACCGTGAAAATATATGCATTTCATTTTCACTGATCATTTTTTTTGCCCCCCCTCCGAACGCCAATGGATATTTAAAATTTTTTTTTATCTAAATTAGTTTTCTAGTTGATTTACATAAACGTACCGAGTTTCAACTTTGTAGCATAAGCCGTTCTATAGATAGGAAAAACACCCCCCACCCCCGTACCATACTACCACTATAAAAAATTATATTTTTCCAAAATGCTACTAATATAGTTCTATCTAAATACCAAGTTTCAGCTCCATATCATAATAGGTTGTCGAGATATTAAAATCGGAACTTTTTCTTTTTCACCTTCCCCCACCCTCACCCACTACACCCACACTTCCAAAATTTTGTTTTCTGCTAGGGGTCTATTAGGCCTACTTCTGGTAAAAATTTTAAGCTTTCATCTTACACTGTTCTTGAGATATGAGACGTGATTTTTTAGAAAAATTCTTATCCCCTCCACTTTCATGCTCCACCGCCCCCTTGAAAAATTTTGCTTTCAGCAAACTTCATTTGTCAATCTTTATGCACAAACCAAATTTCATTTGTCTAGTGCAATTGGTTCGTGAGATATCGTAATCTAAAGTTTTTTACCCCCCACTCCCGTACGCCACTGCCCCCACTCAAATTTTTGTTTCCGATCCATTTTCCTAGTATACCTACAGATATTCATTAAGTTTCAATTTTGTGGCTTTAATCGTTTAGGAGATATAGATTTTAGAAAGTGTCGATCTCACCTTTTTTGCGTGTCGGACGCATTATTTTTCCCCCCACTCCCAAACCCCTTCACCTATATCAGCAATTTTTTTGCAAATGGGTCCACTACTGAAGATCTATATAAATTCCAAATTTCAGCCTCCTAGCATAAGCGGTTGCTGAGATCTAGAAACCAAAATTTTTCGTCTAAAACACTTCCCCCTCCTCCCCCCTCACACCCCCACCCCTACAAACTTGGCCACTTTAAGGGGCCTACCCAGTCTATTCATAAAAAAAATTTCAATTTTATAGCTTAAAGGGTTTGGGAGCTACGAGCCTTCAAACGATTTTGCGTACAGCGGTCTGCGTACAGCGGTCGACGTACGGCGTACGGCGGACAGACGGACTGAAAATTTTTTTTGCTTTTTTCGTGTCTACTAGTCATGAAACGTGAAAAAAAAAATTTTCAGGGTAGCAAATTTTTTTTTTTTAAAAATCGAAAACAATACTGTATTATTAAAATAATAAAGTAAAAATGGAAAAAAAAAATTTCGACTAGGTATTACCCCTTAATTCTGAGATGCGGTGTAGGTTACTGTACTAACCTAAAAAATAATGTTCCAAATAGCCTGCTGGATATCACTCGTAGGGGTTCACCCATTCTACCTACCATAAAAATTTCAACTTAATATCTCAAGGGGTTTGAGAGCTACGCATCTTCAAACGGTTTTGAGTATGGTGTACGGCGGACAGACGGACATTATTTTTTTTTTTTTTGCTTTTTTGGGGTTTAGTCCTAAAACGTGAAAATACAAAATTTCAGGTATGCAAATTTTTTTGAAATTTCAGGTCGATAACAATACTTTACTATTAAAAAATAATGAAGTAAAATGAAAATAAAGGCAATATTTCTGTTAGACGGCATTAACTACGCTTTATATCACATAAACTTAATTCGGAAAACGGGTACCCGACAGTCAGCCACGCGCCGACAGTAGCAGAAAACGCATTGTAAAATTAAGTGATCTGATCGGATGTTGGCTGAATTGGTACTCGTGTCGTACCATCGATCAAGTCTTTAAACTAGCTGTGACAGAAGAGGAAAGCGGCATCTGATCGGATCATATGTCCACCGCTACGATATTGCTGGATTTTAAGTAAAACACAATTTGATCAAAATGTCTAGGCATTACAATTACAACACATTCAGATATGACACTATTGGCAACTTCTCCCGATTACATTTACGACTCGATCGCAGTTGTCAATGAAAATCACTTTACAAACACTCTTTTACGTAGAACTGATCGTCGTGTCACTCTTGAAGCGGAACAATCGGATCCGTGTATAATCTCTGCGGCGTTTGTTGTTGTTGCTTTTTGGTGTGGGGGAAGACACGCAGCAAAGCAGCGAATCTTGAGCATTCAGGCCAACATGGCCCATTATTCTCGAATCCCCTAGTCTCTACCCGAACTTTTTCGTTCTTCTTACGAATTGTAAGAGCTCCGGTAGAGAGCGAGAGCGGAGTTCTTCCATCCTCGTAACATCAACGCCGTATACATGCATTCTCGCAAGCGAGTAAGACACTCTAGAAGGAAATGCTCTGTTGTGTCGTCGCTCTCGTCACAAGCAGTGCACATGGGGTTGTCAATGATTCTCATTCTGATCAAGTGCAGGCCACAAGAATTATGCCCTTTGAGTACACCAACCATACTACCAGATTCTCTTCTGCTCAATTTGAGAAGAAATGCAGCGGTCCCTCAACAAGGTTTCTGGTCTGCCGCATTCCCGGAAGAAGGCGCCATCTCTCAATGTGTGATTTACTCACCCACTCAGCAATTGTAGCCCTAACGGAGGCAACAGGCACACCAAAAACTGGTTCTGGACTGGAAAACTGATTCTGGTCGGACCAGAACTTCTGGTCCAACCATGGCTGACTCCAATCCAGCCTTTGCTAATGCATCAGCTTTTTCATTGCCATTTATAACCTGGTGGCCTGGAACCCATATGAGCTTTAAGTTATTGAATCTGCCAACAGAATTCAATCATTCTTTACACTCACGTACCATCTTCGAAAAGACGATTGGGTTATCTAAGGATTGTAAAGCGTCCTGACTGTCGCTGCAAATGCAAATCCACCTGCCTCTCCATCTGCCCTCTATAATCCATGCTACTGCTTTAAGGATCGCATATACATCAGCTTGAAATACCGAAGAATGTTTTCCTAGTACCTGAGGTCGTCAGACTGCAGCGCCCGACCCGTCTTCAGTCGGCGCTTACATACTGCATATTTTCAGTCGAGATTCGGTTGTGTATAAGTATCAATTACATGCGAGAAGTGTCTAGGACATGCGAGAAGTTTGTAGAGCTCTCTACGATAGTCTAGATGGAAGATTGTAGTTTTCTCGAAAACTTTTATGTTATTGATAAGTAAGTTGCCAGGATACACATGTAACGATATATTCTTCCAGACTTTTACTGTCGCATTTTTTCCTTTTATACTCTTAAATTGTTAAGTTTAAGACCATGTGACGAGTGGGATTTGAACCCATGTCGTCAGGGTTCTTACAGTTTCTATGCTAAAACCAAAGTACAGGTCCGAATTTAACAAGAACAGCCAGTATTGGGGGTGCTGTACAATGTACATGTCGGTGGAAATACTGCCCATATACTAAGAAAAGTACAAGCTAACCAAAATTACAACCCGGTGTACATTAAACAGGAAATTGAAAATAAGAAAATGTACCAAAACGCTTTTGCAAATATTTCCGCCGAATTCCAGCTGAGCGAGATTAGCACAATTTGAAAACAGGATCGGTAATTCCCATTATCGTCGAAATGCGTTCACCACATTCCTGTTTTACAGACAGCGGACGTGGGGCCAGGTCACGGTACACTAGCGAAACGCATAGTACGGAATTATCCCTTAAACGGACATGAAACGTTCACGTTAACGTCCTAAATGAAGCCAATCAGAAATTGGGGTTGCACGAGGTTCGCGTAGTAGGTGAATTAATTGTTCTGGCAGCATAAATTTTGGGGGGTGCTGGAGGACATTGTGTCCGACTGTTGGTTATTGTCACCATCCAAAAAACAAGGACACCATCTATTTAGTTGATTTTTTTTATGACCTTTTTTCGAGTACTCATCCCCTTATCACCCCTCCCAACCCCATTACAACATAGCACAAAACAGTTTATGGTTGTGTTGTGATATGTTCGGAATCAGGAGCAACATTTAATTTTGTTTTTTTGTTGGGAGGGCGGATGGGAAACCGCTTTATTAATTTCGTGGATTTATTATCCTGTTTTCGAATTAAGAGGATATCGTTGTGGTTTTTAATACGCGGATATTTTAATAAAAATAATAACAATTGTAATTTGTATAGGTCAGTGCGCTTTGGTGCAGACAGTGAGATGTGGGGAGATTGTTTTTTTTTATGGCCCGGACCTATGTAAATGCGGCTGAACTCGATGTTTTATTGTGTAATGTCCTGAACTATTGTTCATATGATGTGGAACCTTTCGTTTGCCTATAAATACAAAATTCGACACAGGTATGAATAAAGGTATGTACGTACCCCTAGACATAAACTTTTTTGATTAATGTTCCAATTTCCTTTCTGAAATTGAAGGAACGATTTGTTTGTGAGTTTCGACCTCGATATGTAGAAACTTCGGTTGAAAAGTTTCGTTTCGTTTTGATTTTTCGATATTGGAGGGCTGTTTGGCGCGTGAATTTTTTGGATTATTGTTAGCATTTTTTTTAAGGTTATGCAGAGCTCTGCTCTTTCGAATCTGAGTAATGGTAGAATGCATTAATTACGGCTTTAATTTCCTTTCTTTCATGTTGATTTGATTGATGGAAATTGACGAGTACTTATACGGCTGTTGTAAATTTTCAAACATTGTCTGTAGGTATGTACAGTTCAAATGGATTTTGGAAACTTGAAGTAATTCTTCTGGAGTTCTACTGCAAAAGAAGCCTTGAGGCAAATGAGTAACACGCCATACAAGATATTTAGGCCTCATTTACATACATAAATATTTATTAGATGAAGTATTTTATGGGAGGGTTAGAATTGGATATAATATTTTGTAGAGATCAGCGGGAACACCATTTAAATGTATAGTCAAATATTCTATAATATATTTTGACAATTAGTGATTTTAATTATATAGTATTATTAATTTTATTTCGGGAACAACTTAAATTGAAAAAACAAAAAATTGGTAAGTTCACCTTTTGAAGGGAAAGTTGAAAAGCCACAGCATAGTGATAAATGCTCTAGTACAATACAAGGACGCCCATACAACATTTTCCAAGTAGAGGCAAACCTATGGCTTATAAGGATAGGTTGAAGTCTTGGGAGTTTTGTCCAATCATGCATTTGTATGACTTTTTTTGTCAACCTATACAATTTTAGCGCACTTGAAGACATAGGAAATGAAATTTTCAATGGAGAAAAGTAGGAATTTTACTTCAAATTCGTTTGTGAAATCACCAACTATTCCGGAAACCACCATAGAGAAGCACGTGCTTACACCTATTTTATTACATTATTGACAGAGAACTCATAGTCAAGAAGCTATTAAATAATACAGAAATGGAACAGATAAAATCCGAGTATCTACCATACGGAATTTCTTAAAAAAATAGCCCTGTTTTCAAACCCGTGGAAACTCGAAAACGTTTGCACAAAAAGCAAATTTTTTTTTATTAGGTTTAGAGAAAATTTGGTGGAGGGAAAGGGTGGTGTATTAATTAGCCAAATTCGTGTTTATCTTATGGATACGCCCAAAAAAAGTCCTTAAAACATGGTCTTACATTTATTGAACACAGCGATAAAGTATTATAATTTATAAAATCTGCTAATGGTCTGGGCAAAACTTTATTATTTTTCGGGTCAAAGTTCGGATGCGGTCAGAGTCGGTGTTCATGAGTTGTTTCGAGATTATTAGATTTCTCGGAAAATTAATTTTGTTTGTTTGATTTTTAGCCGATCAAACATTGAAAAAGCCCGTGTAGACTATTCGAATTTCGATATATTATGTACACTAAAAGTCCATAGAAGTAAAAACGAATTGGTTGCCTTATCAGACTTAAGAGATATGACGAATTGTTACAACGTATACAAACCCATTACTTGCACTTAGGGTTTGAATTTCGAAAAAATTGTGAAACAGGTTTTTAGACGATTTCATAAGATGCAACTTGATATCTCATTAGACACGAGGGATTTCGAAAAATTTGTGAAAACGTAAGCAAACCCTGCACACCCCCTTGGTTCTTGAAATTCGAAAAATCGTGAAATGGAATTGGTCATTGCTTAAATGCTGAAATAACCAATTTTATATCTCATCAGAACTAAGGGATGGCAAAAATTGTGAAAACAAACCCTTAGGGGTTGAATATCCAAAAATTGAGAAAAAGGTTTTGTACTCGATTATGTAAAAAGTCTCTAGAAGTGAAAAGCGATCTAATATCTCATCAAACCTAAGAAATATGTCGAAGCTTTGAAAAGCATACAACCCCCTTACACCATTAGGATTGAATATCTAAAAATACTGAAATTGACTTTTTGGCGGTTATATAGGAAACCTTAGGAATTAAAAATGAATTTGATATATCATCAGATCTAAGCAATATGTAGGAATCTGTGAAAACATATGCAACCTCCTTTCACCCACTTGGTGTACTCCTGAAAGGAGTTAATAAATAAATATGAAGACAGCACGAGAATGTAAAAACCAATTCAATTTCTTATCACTTCTAAAAGATATGACGAAATTCGTGAAAACGTGTTCAACCCTTTTATACCCTCTTAGGGGCTGAACAAGGAAACAACTTAAAAACAAGTGTTAGGCGATTATTACGCAAGCCCATGAAAGTGAAAAGATATTTGATATCGATCAGACCTGGGGGATAAGGCAGAACTCGTGAAAAGTATAAAATCCCTTTACACCCTCTCTAAACAACCCAACATTCTAAGAAATTTTGGAGTAAATTTACCATTATTATAGTTGGCAACTGTTTTCCATCGATACTAATGTTAAAATTACATGCTTGTGTAATTAGAGCGAAAATTACACAAATAAGTTGTAATATTTACACAACATATGCGTAATCAATATAGAGCGGTCCGATAAGTACTTAGCCTACAAAAGAAAAACGAAAATATTGGAAAAGTGGCGATTTATTTCTCTAGAGAATACGGTGAATGGAGCAGCAGTTCGTAGCCCAATTCGATCAATTTGGCGGAGGTGTGAGCCGGTGCGTTGTCATGGTGGAAGAGCACCTTTTTCTTCGCCAAATGGGGCCGTTTTTTCTGCAATAATTCGGCATAGTAGAGCCCTGTGACCGTTTTGCCCTTCTCCAGTTAGTCGACACCTTGTGAATCCCAGAAAACGGTGGCCATCACCTTTCCGGCTGATAGGACATTCTTCGCCTTCTTCGGAGCACGTTCGCCGGGTGAAATCCACTGTTTCGACTGTTCCTTGGTCTCTGGTGTGTACCAGTGGATCCATGTTTCGTCGACGGTCACGAAACGACGCAGAAACTCCTTCGGATTATGCTTAAACAGCGTCAAACACTGCTCTGAAGTGGTCTCACGGTTGCGCTTGTTGTCCGGAGTGAGCAAACGTGGCACCCATCGCGCTGACAGCTTTCTCATGCCCAAAATTTCATGCAGGATATGACCCACGCGGTCTTTTGAGATGCCTACTGTCTCAGCTTTCTCGCGCACCTTCAATCGGCAGTCTGCCAATACGAGATCGTGGATTTTTGTCACGTTATCCTCCGTGGTAGCCGTTTTCGGGGCACCTGGGCGTGGCTCATCGAAAACCGACGTGCGACCACGTTGAAACTCGTTAAACCAATTTTTGACGGTCGCCATCGAAGGAGAAGAGTCACCGTACACAGTATCCAAGCGCTTTTTGATTTCGCTACGCGATTTTCCTTCCAAAAACAAGAATCGAATCACCGACATTGCTCTTTTTCCATTTTTCTAAAATCCGCGGACACGCTCGCTTCCACACGCGGTCAAAACAAAACTACGAGTCCGATTCGGCTGAAATTTTGACAGTAGCCGTCTACGAGAATGTACTACACGATAGTAAATTTCTCATGCGATAGTGGCGCCATCGGGCGGTGAGGCTAGGTACTTGTCGGACCGCCCGCGTACATCAGTGATGCAATCATTGCAGAATAACTACGTAATCAACAAACATCGGTGGCGTAATTACGTATTACATAGAGAATGTAATTATAACACACTTTTTGTGTAAAAATACAATTTTATTAAGGGGAAATTTTCCGTTTAATTGAGATTTATAATTATACACATATACGGAAAAATCAAAAATTAAAGACGCAATTTCACAATAAATGCATTAAAATAAATTGGATTGAGTTGAAAATTTTTTGTCAACAATTTTTTGATTATTATAAAAACGAAGGACTTTCTTATAAAGGGTTTTCCAATAGGGACTTGACAACTTTGAATTCAATTTGTGAACGCACCCTTTCACTAATCATCGAACTGTCACTGTCAATTTATTCAGTAAACTTAACATTTTTATCATGGTAAAGTACACGAAGGAACAACGTCTGCAAATTATAAAAATTTACTACAGAAATTCGGAGTCGGTGACCGCTACTTTAAGAGCGTTAACTCCGATTTTCGGTCGTAATTCTCGCCCTAGTAGACAGGCAGTAACAAGTTTAGTGCAAAAATTTGAGTCTACATATTCGTTGTGTGATGTTGCCGTGCCAGTGAGACAACGGGTTGGTCGAAGTGTCGAAAATATCGCTGCCGTTGAAACGTCCGTAGCAAATGATCCAAATCAGTCAATTCCACGGCGTTCTCAAGTGTTGGGCATCGCCCAGACCACGTTATGGCGAATTTTGCATAAGGATCTTGGTTTACACCCATACAAGATCAAGCTGACTCAAGAATTGAAGCCGATGGACCATTTGAAGCGACGTACGTTCTCCGATTGGGCTCTGGAAAAGATGCGCCAAGATGATCAATTTCATCGCAAAATCATCTTCAGTGACGAAGCTCATTTTTGGCTCAGTGGGTTCGTCAATAAGCAAAATATGCGTTATTGGTCCGGTGAAAATCCACATGTGCTTCATGAAAGACCACTTCATCCACAAAAAATAACTGTTTGGTGCGGTTTGCATGCTGGCGGCGTCATAGGGCCATATTTTTTCGTCGACGATAATGATCGTCACGTTACTGTGAATGGTAATCGTTATCGCGCCATGATTACCGATTATTTTTGGCCCGAATTGGAAGATATGGACTTGGACAACATGTGGTTTCAACAGGACGGTGCCACAAGCCACACAGCACACGTTACAATCGATTTATTGAAGAGTAAGTTTGATGAGCGTGTTATCTCAAGAAATGGACCAGTCGATTGGCCGCCTCGTTCGTGCGATTTAACGCCTCTGGACTTTTTTCTTTGGGGCCACGTCAAGTCGTTGGTCTATGCCAACAAGCCGACGACGTTGGAAGAGCTCAGAGCCAACATTGAACACGAAATAGCAGCCATTTCGGCCGAAATGTGTGGCCGAGTCATCGAAAATTGGGTCCAACGAATCGACCGCTGCAAACGTGCCCGCGGTGGCCATATGAACGAAGTCGAGTTCCATTCATAAATGTTTTGATTGTACTTCAACCCGATAATAAAGTTTTTGAAATATCTCAAATGGTTTGCATTTTATTTTGAAAAAAAGCTGTCAAGTCCTTATTGGAAAACCCTTTATTAAAAATAAAAACCAGATTCGGAGAATTATGAATATAACAAAAGTCTACATCAAAGTGATATGATAATAAATAATCCAAGGAAACTAAAATAAAAATTAAAAATAATTATTTAAATTATGTACACATGTACTTTCATAAGATAATAATTTGTATAATATCGCCGTGTCGGAAGAACAGTGACGCAACTGCAATTTTGAAAATTTTTTGTTTTCACATTTCAATATTTTGTGGTTGTGCTATTCTTGTATAAAATCGTTCCCCATTGTTTTAAACAAACGTGCTCTTGATCTAAGCTGTCTATAGTAACTATTAATAAGCTCGTATGGCTTGTGGGCAATTGTCAAAAATGATATTGTTTCTCCGAAAAAAATTTAAATTTTTTGCAGTTGCGTCACTGTTCTTCCGACACGGCGATATGATAATTAACACAAAGACTGATTCAAAATTAATTTACAAATAACATTTGGCTGATTTAATTTCTAATACCCAACAAATGAAATGGAATGAAATGATGAAATAAATGCCAGGGAATTTCTTGCTTATTCTGGCGTAATATTACACAGCATTTGAAGTAAAATTACACTAAGCGTGAATTTACATAATTATTGGTCTAGAATACTCGTAATCATGACACCTAATTTTTTTTTATAGAGCAAAATAGATGTAATTGTCCATCTTATTGTGAAATATTGCTTATTGGTGCGCTAAAAAAAGGTTATATGTCAATAAGCCGTACAATTACATAAATTATGTATTTTTACACTTATTTTTGCTTTTAATGCAGAGTATTTTTACATTCTGTTTTTAGAGTGTTGTAGCTCTTCCAAAATTAAATTATTTTTTCTAGTGGACAAAACTGTTCAAATATGAGACAAATTAAGTGATGTAAGCGGGGAAAATTTATTGTTTTCTTTTCTTGTGTCTATAGTTATTTTAGACACTAGCGAAATATTGCAAATTATATTATATGTCGGACTTTTTATAAGTTAAATGATTCGATTTATTATTGCTACCATTGGACGCCGTAAAACAAATGAACGCACTTCCATGTGTCCAGGATAATTTTTCCAAAGCTATTTTTAATTGAGGAGCATCAATTCACCTTAGTCAGTAACTCATTCAGAAATAACCAAATCTGCCTTCTGACTTATTTGCGGACAATTCTTAGAGGAGGAATTGGAATTTCAGGAATTATCCAATCAGAATCAGTTTAAAACTAGCCAACAACTAGGAATAACAATTGCTGACATTACCAGGCATCTCGAACAGCACGAACAACTTTAAATATTTTTAAATATTGTTTTTGTCATACCCACGGTTATTTATTTCAACCATTTATTCCCCAAACCTTTTCCTGTAAATTATGTTTGGTCCTTTATCAGACTAAATAGAACTGAATAAGTCGACAGATGCAATAAAACTCTCAGCACAAAACCCAATACCGAAATATCTTTGGTTTTTTACTTAAAATATTTCCTGGACAGAGAACATTGGTAAACGGTATGTAGCATGGCAAGCTAAATGTCCTGTTAAATTTCCTAAACAATCAGAAAACAAACTATCGTAGTAGTAACGAGACTTGCCATTGTCCTCTCATACCTGGCGCATAGTTTGAAAACTACTTGGTATCTCTGTATATTACACAATATCCCTTCTATCCCAGTCCAAGTCGCTATATAGTATTGTATCTGTACCTGATCCTATCCGTGGAGATAGCGAATTGCATCCTTCTTATTATTACATCTGGGACCGGGAATTGCTTTACAGGATTTATGATGGGCAAACTTTTCGCTTCGATTCTCCTTGCGAGCTTGTTACTCCGTAGATAGGTACGAGTATAAGCACTTATGAAAATTTTTGGAATTCAGTTTCGTATCTCCGGTTTTCATTTATCAGGAAAATACACTTGACATCAAAAGATTTAGTTTCGAGGAGTTGAAAGTTTACGAGTTATAAGTGGAAAATTGACTTTAAGTATTTCGAATTATTCAATGATGGCTAATTGAATGTGGTGGACGCCAGCACTGCCAACATTGGGTTAGTTATAATGAAGTTTTATTTTATAATATTTGAAGTTGATTTGTACAGAATATTTGTTGTTTATGCACTGGTCAAGTTTTTATGGTAGCACAATGAAGCATTTTGTGTGCGAAAAAGTTTTAAAAACTGTTCAGCCAATGGAAAGTGTATTCAAAATACATTAAAAGAAAAGAGGTTGCTAGTAAGCACTATGCTTCAAACATAACGAACTGAATAGTTGTTTGAGCCAGGCTGTTAACCAATGCCTAGACAATATCAATCCTGCAAACCTTAGTGAAGCAGGTGTAGCAGGCGGTGTATGCTCGAAACTAACAAAATTTGCTAAACTGATGTTTAGCGAAAATTATAAAGAAAATCTGCATAGCCGGCTGAATGCTCAATTGAACAAATAAAATTTGAATCTATATTCATGCACAGTACAAAATTTTATAAAAATTACTGTCCTTAAGGTGCTCTTACACGAGCGATTAAAATTGCTCAATTTGCAGCCATATTCGTCAAATTTGACGTCACGAAAATGTGAAGCAACACACAGCAACAATAGCAACAGGCAATGTGGATCAACTTTTCATCAACTGGTTGCTGAATTGTGATGAGCGATATTGACTAATATCTAGCAATTCGGCAATAAGGGCTTACACGACCAATTCATTCTTGCACAACACGAAAGTAAACTTGATAAACAAATCTAAAATTTAAAATAAAACTTTGAAATATTTGAACTCCAAGCCATTACAACACGAAACTTGAATGCAAAACACAAAATAAAACTTGACAATTGAATCAACGAACGAGACAATTACTCTGAATTTTCCAAGGATGTGGAAATACAGCAACTATATGGCAAGCAATACCAGCAATCTGTGAAAACATTGCAGCATTGCCGAAATATTGCCGCCACTAGCATGATATTGCTTTGTATTGATCCATTAATCGCTCCATTAGTCTTGGCAATAGTCGTCAGGCAATCAATTGCTTGAGAAATTGTTAGTGTAAGAGCACCTTTCAAACTGTAAAATATTCCGCATTGATGCAGTAAATTTACGAATTTTCATTAAATTTAACAAAAGTGAGAGTAATTCTTCAAACTGCGTATTTTTACACATTTAATTCCTAAATTCACTGACTGGGTAGTAATATTGAAACACCGCATGAAATTTTCCACATTTAATGTGTAAAATTGATCATTGTGTATAAAATTGCGCATTTTGCATGTAATTTTGATACGTCGTGCGTAGTAATTTGTTTTTTGTGATATGCATTAGCTTGACCGCTTCGTTGTTTAATTCGTGATTTTGTGTAAGGTGTGATTTAAAATTTAAAAAGAAAATAATGTTTATAGTGTGTGAAATTTGGTGGCTTTAAAACAAATAAATTAAATTTATATAATAGACATGTATAGTGTTTTATACTTTTTACCCTTTTTGACCTATATCCTGTTTTTTCCCAAATATCATGTGTTGAATAATCTCGTTGAATTTTCCAAATTGTAGATTGCTGTATCCTTTGCTCTTTAAAATACGTCTGGGAATTCATCTGCCGATCATTCGCTTGAAGTTTATTTATTTACATTATTAATAAATTAATAATTATAATAAGCAAATATAAACATATCACATGTTTGTAGTACATATGTAGGACAAATTAGTTTTTCCGCACCGTGTATAATTTAACTCATTTTAAAATTTTCCCTTTCCACACCAGCCATAAATTTACACAATTTTAGCGATTGATTTCCACACCTATGGGTGAATTTCCGCATGAATAGTGATGTGTTTCAACGTAAGTAGTAAAAATCACAAGAGTGCGTAAAGAAATTTAACAATAGTAATTTTACTGCTCTCAGAGTACGAGGGCGGCACTTAGCCTACAAAATAAAAACGAAAATTTTGGAAAAGTGGCGATTTATTTCTCAACATAGTCTCCTTTTAGTTCGATACACTTGACCCAGCGATGCTTCAACTTCTTTAACCCGTCTGAAAAATACGTTTTCTCGAGGTCTGCAATGTAGGCCTCCGTGGCGGCGATGACCTCCTCATTCGACTGAAATTTCTGCCCGGCGAGTGACTTTTTCAAGTTTGGAAATAAAAAGAAGTCGCACGGGGCCAAATCTGGAGAATACGGTGGATGGGGCAGCAGTTCGTAGCCCAATTCGACCAATTTGGCGCAGGTGTGAGCCGGTGCGTTGTCATGGTGGAAGAGCACTTTTTCTTCGCCAAATGGGGCCGTTTTTTTCTGCAATTCGGCGTCGAATCGGCCTAATAATTCGGCATAGTAGAGCCCTGTGACCGTTTTGCCCTTCTCCAGGTAGTCGATGTAGATCACACCTTGTGAATTCCAGAAAACGGTGGCCATCACCTTTCCGGCCGGTAGGACAGTCTTCGCCTTCTTCGGAGCACGTTCGCCGGGTGAAATCCACTTTTTCTACTGTTCCTTGGTCTCTGGTGTGTACCAGTGGATCCATGTTTCGTCGACGGTCACGAAACGACGCAGAAACTCCTTCGGATTACGCTTAAACAGCGTCAAACACTGCTCTGAAGAGGTCTCACGGTTGCGCTTGTTGTCCGGAGTGAGCAAACGTGGCACCCATCGCGCCGACAGCTCATGCCCAAAATTTCATGCAGGATATGACCCACGCGATCTTTTGAGATGCCTACTGTCTCAGCTATCTCGCGCACCTTCAATTGGCGGTCTGCCAATACGAGATCGTGGATTTTTGTCACGTTATCGTCCGTGGTAGCCGTTTTCGGGGCACCTGGGTGTGGCTCATCAAAAACCGACGTGCGACCACGTTGAAACTCGTTAAACCAATTTTTGACGGTCGCCATCGAAGGAGAAGAGTCACCGTACACAGTATCCAAGCGCTCTTTGTTTTCGCTGCGCGATTTCCCTTCCAAAAACAAGAATCGAATCACCGAATCATCAATTCTAAAATTCGCGGACACGCCCGCTTCCACACGCGGTCAAAACAAAACTACAAGTCCGATTCGGCTGAAATTTTGACAGTAGCCGTCTACGAGAATGTACTACACGATAGTAAATTTCTCTTGCGATAGTGGCACCATCGAGCGGTGAGGCTAGATACTTGTCGGACCGCCCTCGTAGGCATTAAATTGCCTACTCTGAGAGCAAAAAAAAATTTTTACTGTGTGGTTGAACTAAATATTATAGAAAATATTTAAAGACTGGTTAAAGTTTGATGATAGACAATTTTATCTTTTTTCTGCCTCTGCCATTTTTGGTTTTTCCTTTAGCCATAAGGAGTAAAGTGATAATTTTATGGCTTACTGATCTGAAATCTGCCTGGCAAGTATAGTTCAATTGATTCACTACCCTGCCAAAAAAATAGGCATGATTCAGAACTGAATCAGCTATTGTTTTGTAATGCCATCACAGCTATGACTTATACCTGACCGTTCCTTGATTTTATTCGCGATATGCACACCCAACTAGTATGAAATACTTTATTATTAAAATAATAAAGTAATATCAGACCTGACATTTTGGTCTGAGTCTTACCATACTAGTAATATCTGCTCTAAAAAAAATGGATTTATTTGTGTTATCCTACACTAGATTCTTTTTTGTTACCTAGGAGGAGGTAGAGGACTCTTCTAAGACACTAGTTTCCGACTTCAAATATTATTTCTCACTTACTGACTTAATAAAACCCATGAATGTATGTAGGAATCGGACCCGGTGTTGAAAGTTTTTGGATTGGCGCGAATTCTTATTAGTACAAATGAACTTCGATTGCTGCAACAAAAATTTTACTGATGCAAACTCATGCCAACTAATTATTTCTCTCAGTGTAGCGATAGGTCAAGATCTGGTTTGATTAATGTGACTAAAATCAGATTTCCTACATATTGATATGATTCATATCATATGCATATGGTGAATAATCAGACATTGCGTTTTGGACTTATCAATAGGTCAAAATCAGATCTGATCTTGGAGTGATTGAAATCATGACGTTTAATTTTCCATCCAAAGTTGTATGATTCATATCATACAAATCTAGCGAACGTCATACCTTGCGTTTTGGGCCTATCGATAGGCCGAAATCTGGTCTGATTTTGGTATTATTTAAATCAGGCCTTACGACTTTTCCTGCAGGGTAGTTGTAAAGGGTATAGACTAATCACTATATTTGAATACATTTGTGTTAAGCAATAGAATAAGAATTAAATAAACGAATTTTGAAGTTGAGCGTATACATGTGCGGCATAATATGTTAGTTTCCATGTACATATTTCACCCCAAGTCTTACTTGAAAATGAAGCCCAGTGTCGTATTTAGGTCTAAGCTTCTAAGTCCGGTGCCAATGAAATTCAATATTTTATTAATCATCTTATAAGAAAGTGTGCTATATAGGACTTACTCCAATCGTTGTTGAAGTCACGTATGTACACTGCAATTGTAATAGTTAATAGAGAATACTGAACTAACCCGTTCAAATATACCCCTTTTTACTTCATGATTCTGACGTTAGAGTCGAAGTTTAAGTTTTGCCAAATTTCATGCAAATATGAATGGTAAAATCCTATGAACAATTATATAAAAAAATTGTCTAATAAAAAATGTTTTTGTCTACTCCCTTTTTGACTTCCTCAGTTGTCTTAGAATTATTCATGATAAGCTAAGACACCAACCGAAATTTAATTGGGACACAAATTTCATATATTTGGCATTACAAACTATTGTAATTGACTATTGGAACAGATCCTTAATACTTAATTCCTTTTTTTCGCAATAATATGAATAAATTATTGTAAATAAAAAATAAATTAACTGGCGGATAATCGATCTATAAGCGCAAACCAAAATTTTTTGACAAATAACAAGAATATGGTGAAGCAATGCCATGAAATCATTTATCTATTCGTGGACGAAAAATTTATTGAATCCCAATATTAAAATGAGTGAGTTATTCAAAACTTATGGTTAACACAAAAAGGCAAAACAATGCCGTGGTCAAGATGAACGAACACATTATTATTGTCGAGCACAACAGCACAAAATTTATAGTGGGCAAATCAAGTGATGTAGCGATTGTACCGTAGTGTTCTTAACCCTGAAACCGTGTTTGGGGCACAGAGTGCCCCAAGCTATTTTCAAACAATAAATTAGAGACTTTCTAGTTCTATAACATAATCCCAATGCACAATTTTCTGAAACATGATATGCACAAATGCGTAAACAAAAGAATCGAACTGGTTATTCCGTGTTTTATTTGCTAAATATGTAAACGCAGAAAAAAGGGCAATTTCGTGTTCTGGGGCACTGCGTGCCCCAGAATATGCGTACATTGATCATTTGAAAACAAAACATTTAAATGCATGCATTTGATAAATCTATAAACAAAAATAAATATGTAAATATGTAGATCCTTTGAAAAGAAAACAGTTGAATGCATTTAGTTGCCGATGAAATTTCAAGAGATAATTACTTGAGTATTTTGTGATTTAATTTTATAGTTTGGTGATAATTTTGTTTTGTGTTGAGTGGAATGGATGCTTTTTGAGAGAGTTATCTGCTGAGGAGCAAGACCTTCTTCAAAACGAGTTCGAAGTTTTTCTTCACAACGATGATGAAAATGGAACTGATAACGTACCTATTGGCGGTGCAGATTTTCCTGCTGCAGATCATCCTATAGCAATTCCAAACGATTCAGATGATGAACAAGATTCTGATCGGGATGTTTCGGACGTTGATGATCCAAAGTGCGAGCATGAAGAAGTACAGGATGTACGCGTTTTACAAATCATGGAGGAAATTCGCGAACATGAAATTGCTGCTCAACAAGAACTGCAAGAAGTCAATGAGGAAGAACTACCAGCCATAGAACCAAATAAGGGAATGCGTTATAAGGCTTGGTATACCTAGGTACGCAACTAGGACAACATCGTGCTGAAAACATTTCATATGATCTAGTGCTTCGGCTCTGCAAGCGGTATCTAGATAACGGATACAATATCACTATGGATAACTTTTTTACAAGTATTCCATTGGCATTAGATTTGTGCGCAAGAAACACTACTCTTATCGCCGCAATTGCCGAAACAGTTCACAGATCTAAAAGGTGTCTAGCGTAGAGAAGTGTAGAAGTGTATTCATCAATTTTTTGCTTCTCAGATTGCATGAGCCTTGTGAGTTACGTATTGTTGTCAACTACACACGCGGATGAGGAAATAGATGAATCAACCAGAAAGCCTGAGATGATTATAGACTACAATGCGACCAAAGGAGGTGTTGACACGTTCGACCAAATTAATAGAACATACACTTATAGGCGCAAGACTAACCGTTGGCCTATGACACTATTTTTCAATATGGTCGACGTAGCAGCCCTTGCTGCTTATCGGATGTTCGGTATTACTAATCCCACATCCGGTACAAGAAAAAATGTAAGAAAACATTTTCTTAAAACTTTGGCTGTTGAATTGGCAAGTAAGCACATCCGAAATAGAATGGAAAAAGGTTCACTACGACAATCAGTGAAAACTGCCCTTTCATTAATTGGTTTTGAAGCTACAACTCCAACAGTGTTCCCTGCAGTTCGGTCAAATAACAAACGTAATAGATGTGAAACATGCAAGGCAAACAAAATAAAGGAGACACCAAAACTACTGCTGTCTGTGATTTGTGCAACAACCCTGTTCAAAACATTTTATTCGGGTTTGTCAAAAATGCTACTTTCCGAACTCATCTCCCATAAGTGATACTGACTCAGAAGCTGAATCATGTCTGGATAATTCGACAACCCCATCTACCTCATCTGGACGGCCACATTCAAAACGATCCAGAACCCATTCAACTGTTTACTTTTGGTATTATAGGTATTTAATTTATTATTTTGTATTAGTTTTTACTTTTCATTACTTTGTGAACATTTTTATTTTGGTTTCAATATGCACATAATTAATTTTTCGAAAATACAGACAATGTTTTATTTTCTCTCTTTTTTCCAAACTCATATCAGGTTGTGTAAATCAAGAAAGCTATTTAGCAAAGAAATAGCCGTATTTTCAACACACCACCCATACATTTTGTATGAAATGCATACTGGGGCACTGAGTGCCCCAGAGCACAATAAGTCCATTTCTTGAAGAGCACGGTTCCAGGGTTAATTATTGCCACACTTTATGACATATATATAACATTGTTTTATCCTTAAGATACTAGCTAATAATAACTCGTTAAAAGGATTGTTGTAAATCATTTGAAGTGGGCATAGCTAGTAGGTACCTACTTGGCCACGTATACCAAACATACTACAATTTTAATTTTCTTCAGCAACTCCATCACTTGCTTGTAGCTAGACCTTGTGCGTTCGTGTAACCGCGCCCAAGGCAAGAGCTTATGGATAATTTTTCTCCCATATGAACAACCAGCTTGAACCAAAATAATTAATTGTTTACACCATACCGTATCTTAGTTTTCACTAGTCCAAATAACTTAAAATTCATGAAATATATTTTAGATCCGAAATTTTGATTAAAAGTTCCAAAACATCGTATCTAGCACCATAAAGACGAAAACTTCCTTTGAAAATTCTAAACAGAATTCTTTGAATAGAATAATAAATGATCTTCGTAGTACCTTTCATCCCAGCTTTTTTTCTCATCCTTCTACTTCTCTCAGCTTTCTTTATTATTATCACAATCAGTTAGTCTTCATCTGGTTAAATATTCCTCGAAAAGATTCCATTAGATTCCAAAGAATCAGAAACATCAGACGCAAAGACCGAATGGCCATAGAAAAAAAAATTAAACCATTTGAAAACAATTCAAAGGTTTTAAGGGATGGTTTCGCATCATCTGAAGACATAATCGGAAAGATTTTAGGTATCATCAAACGGAAAGAAACATTCCGATAGTACCGAAATGATAAGGAAATGGTGAAGGTACGATTTTCGGGTAGGCAGATTGAATGTCTTAAAAGCCTCCCATAAGAAATGATTTTTTTTCCCGATTTCAATAGACAACCGTCAATTTTGTTTGGGGATTTTTTTCGTACCGACGTCTTCTTATTTTCGTTTCCACCCTTAGGTACTTATTTTGAAAGGGCCAAGGGCTTCAAAAGTGGATAAAAACAACTAAAAAAAACAGACGAATAGCAACTTGTTAGAGGATGAAAAGGTAAAAGTTAAATTCATGCCTATTGAGAGCTTCGGTGAACAGATTTTAGGAAAATTGGTTTCATGGACTGTAAACACAGATCTCATTGAAATCCCTTAATTTCATTCGGTTGTAGTGGGAAGGAGTGAATACAAAATCTGCAATTTAGCAGAAGTAACGAAAACAAGAACAAAGTTAAGGAATGGTACATAGTAACCGAAAATTTTAATTAGACGATTTTTTTTTCTTTTGATTAAACAGATCGAATCTTCTTATCGTCAAGGTGAGTCCTGAGATGGTCGAGATCAAAAGAAACACAAAATTTTGGGTCTAAGGTTTTGAACCATACAGCCTTTTTCTGTCCGTACCGTTCTTCTGTTCATAACGTTGCAACACTAGCCAATAAATAAATCATAGAATGAAATCATGGTCTCATAAATCATCAACAAGATTTTATAAGTTCTGAAGTATTAAACACACACCGTAGAATAAAGTAGCCAAATTCGGCAAAAATCCGTACACGAAACCCATGGTGCAAAGAATACCCAACAAACCAAACATCGATCATTCATATCTGAAGAAATCATTAGCGGTTTCGGTACCTTTCAGTGAAAATAGATTACCACTTGGGACAAACTTCCACCATAACTATACTACAGATCACAACTAGCAGCTACCAGTCCAAATCGCTTTACAAATCCTTAGAAAGTGACCGTCGCATCACCGTAGTAGAAACTGTGTTTGACTGCAAACTTTGCCGTGCTTATATACTACATGTGTTGAGCCGAGAGCTTTCTTGCATAGTCGGTTATGTATGCGGGATATTTGGGAAATGTTAAGAACAACCGATAAGGGGAAAAATGTCCGAGAAGAATGTTGAACTTTCCAAAAGTTTGCTCCCTTTCTCATTGGGTATTGCAAGGTAGCGAATCAGATGTTTTTTTCACTGAAAACTGATCGAGGTGTACGGCTCACCAAGGTAGCATAAGTAACAATATGTTTAAAGTAGTAACAGTTCAAGAAAAGCTCAATGTCACTCTCCCATGTCCCAGAATGTGTCATACTGGAGAAAAGAGAAAAAAAAGAGAAAAGTGTAAAATTAATAGCTGATGCATTAGCAAAAGCTGGATCGGAGTCAGCCTTGGTCGGGCCAGAACCAGTTTTCGGTGTGCTGGTTGCCTCTGTTAGGGCTGCCATTGCTGAGTGGGTGAGTAAATCACACATTGAGAGATGGCGGCTTCTTCCGGGAATGCGGCAGACCAGAAACCTTGTTGAGGGACCAAGTGGACGCACCGCTGCTTTTCTTCTCAAATTGAGCAGAAAGGAATGTGGTAGTATGGTTGATGTCCTCACAGGGCATAACTCGTGTGGCCTACACCTGGTCCGATTGAGAATCATTGGCGACCCCATGTGCACTGCTTGCGATGAGAGCGATGACACACCGGAACATTTCCTTCTCGAGTGTCCAGCTTACTTTTTTGCCAGAATGCACGTATACGGCGCTGATGGTTTGAGGATGGAAGAACTCCGTTCTCGGTCCCTACCTGAGCTCTTGAAATTCGTGAGGAGGACGAAAAGTTCGGGTAGAGACTGGGGGATTCGAGTATAATGGGCCATGTTGGTATGAATGCCCAATTGCTGCGTGTCCTCCCCCACACCAAACAACAACAACAATAGATGAGTTGAAGGTATGTGGCAAAACACTGCGCAAATTTTTCACTTTGCAATACTCAATTGCTCAAAATCGCGACTTCCCAGTCTTCCCAGTCCGGAATTTTAATGTAACAGTCTTTAAGAGACTACTTTAAAACCAAAAAAAACTAAAACTCATAATAAAATTTATTTCTATTTCTGAAACTTGAATAATTTTTTTTAAAACTCTTACTGTGAAAATAATAGCCGCAATTAATTTTTCACATTCTGCATCATAAACCGAAATATATTGTGTAATTAAGCCATGGAAAGATAATGTGATTCTTTGGTTTTGGTAATTTTTCGACTCAGGTAACAAAACTTAATTTTGCTGCTTCTTCTTTTAGCGTTAAAAAGAAAGCAATCATATAATCTTAAAAGAAATTTTCCTTGTTATTTAACATGGGCTATGCATCTACGCGCTAAGTATCTATATAATATATTTTTTTTGTGACCAGCGTCCCCTTTTAACGTCGGTTTGCGGCCATCTCAACAGCACTTTTATTAAAAGTAATAATTTATGTTCACTTAGAAGATGAGTTTCTTAAATTGGAGTGCACAACTTTTTACGGCTAGTCCCGCCGTAGAAGCCCCATCCTTGGAGCTGATGATAGTGACATAGATCCAAACAACCAAGAAAAGGGACACTCGGTATCCTGACTTCAAGTACCAAACCAACGTGTCCTGCAAAGTGGTCGTATAGGCAGCGAAAATATTGTAGTCCATACCGCTGTCGAATAGCAGAAAAAAGGATATATTTATGAGAAGAAAGTTTTTACCATCAGAAAATATGATATACCTGTACATATACGTACCTGGTCAACTCATGTACGTTTAATGATCGAATTTTTTCCCCGTGCTCTACACGTATGCGAAAGAAGTAAGATTTTTGCCATCAAGTTCTGTACAATCGTTTGCTTCTGTTTTGTTTATGTTTGCATCAAGACACATGTCCCCGTAGAGGACAAATTAAATTGCTCCGGAAAGCACTCCGGGATCCTTTTCGATATTGTGTCTTTTTATAGCGGCAGCAATGTATCCCGGTAAATGGGACTAGAATTTTATCTCCGTCTTATTTCCAACTCCTTAAGGATCTCTGTAGGCACACGCGATACGAGTGCCCAGTCTACGAGATGTCTGCGTATGGAGCTTGTGCCAACATTGCGATTTATGCCTTTCTTTATTGGACGACCATAAAAACGCTATAACAGTTAATTTTAAAGCAATTTGTTACTCCTGCTTCGAAGGATAGCGCGCACTTGCAAAGCAAATCAGAAAACAATGTGCCACCTTAATTTTTATTAGACGACTGTTTATTGTAGCTTGAGTGAAATTTCGTTTCGTTTGATTGAGTGGGAAAACCAGATGGAATGGTCTTTCCGCCATTTTTCCGAATAGTCATGAAATTTTATTGAGATGCTAATTAGGTAGTAAACATGGTGCTTTTAAATTAACTACTCTTAGAAAACATTATGCCTCTATGGAATAATATACCCCTAAGTAAAGCCATACACGTCCCTCGTTCTCTAGTCACTGACCGATTATTTCATCTTATTAAATTTCTGGATTAAAACTGTCTTGTAATTTAGAATTAAACTTCTGTGCTAAAAATTTATTCTGAACGACACGAAACTTGGGTATATTCCAAAACTGCAATACATTTTAATTTCTGGCAGCTATAACGTCCCTGGAAATTTCTCCGGTTAGGATACGTCGCATCTTTTCTTTTCAAAATGGAAAAAAATATATACCAGTAAGACTGTAGGTACGATACTTACCTATACGCCGTACAGGTGAAAAAAAGCTTAAAGAAATAGTCTGGCAGTGTCTTGGGTCGACATTTCCTAAATGAAAAGTAAGTAGAAAGTTCGTTTCGGTTAGTCTGAAATAACTTGGCTACAAATAGAGATTATTTTTATATGAAATGCAGTCATAAAATATAAGCTACAACGTGTGGCTTTGAGCAGTGTTAATATGAAAGTGAAGACTGAAGACTATGTTACGTGTACTGGTACCTGCTCTAATGAATTAAATTTATATATGATATCAAGATGAGCTATAATAAACACTAAATTTTTTTTAATTTTTTTGTAACAAATAACAGGGTTACAAAATCACAAAGTTAACTTCCTTCTACGCCGACGTATTGTCCGCTGGGTGAAAAGGTATACTGTTGTTTATGCGCGGGTCGTCGACAGACAAATAAAATATATAATAATTTTTTTAATAAGTTTACAAGATTTGCTATGAGTTTTTGGAAAGAAACCTAATTTTTTTAGGAAACTAACATAGTCTGTCCGATATCAGGAAAATTCGATTTTTCCGTATTATGTCGGAAAGTTTATCGTGAAATGTTTTTTGTAGTTTCTATAAGAAATACTCTAGTGTAGAGAAAAGGTAATTTTAGTTTTTTGTAAATTTCCATACAGTGAAAAAAATCCATTGAATTTTACATCTTTTGGATAGTAGGCAAATATGCCTCACCTTTTCAAGTAAATTTACTTTGAGATGTAATAGTCAATTTAAATGTAATTTTCAATTTTCAGTCAGTAAATTTCAATTTGCAATTAGTAAATTTCAACTTAGAAAGCAGCAATTTCACTGGATATTCTCTTGAATTTACACTCTAAAAAAAGTGTATAATTAGCACTCATTAAGAGATACACTTATTTCAACTTGTAATATTATTTCTTACTTACTTACTCTTAATAAAAACCCTTGGATGTAGGTAAGAATCGAACCCGTGATTAATTCTGGTTTTGCTGCGTGGGTTTGGCGCGCGTAGCCACTGCGCCACCGAATGTGTTTCATTTTAATTTCAGTAGAATACAAAATCGAACGAAGCGTCCAACTTCGTGGTTTACATGAAAAAGAACGTAATTTTCAATTCATATATAAATACATATAGTTAATTTTACACGAAATGTTGGTAATTTTGTGATACTTTTCATGTAAATTGTACGGTTCAGTTGAAAAGTACATGAATTATTTACTAATACCTGTAATTCTTTGCTTGAAATGAATACTTGAAAAAAATTAAATATACTGGAAATTTCAAGTAAAAACTGAATTGAAAATTCAATTTTTTAAAAACAGTTATCGTGTTCGGACAATTAAAAAGATTGTTCCGTGCAAAATTTCAAATTACTGGAAAAGATGTTATTTCCTGAGCCAGCAGAAGCGTTGACCTAGGAAGTTGAAATCCATTTGTTTAAGTAAACTCGTAAATGGAAGTTAGTTAACGGACGAAACTGTTTACTTCTTTGGGTACTTGTCATACTATTTTCGCAATTTTTAGTAATTCATGCTCACTCGGTTGCCAAATCCGAGGCCACAGATATCTAAAATGTGTTGGTAAAGAAACTTACTCATATTAGGACTTAAACCTAGGATCGCATAATTTTGATGACAATACTCTACCTCCAAGGTTATCCAGCGGCACGTTATTAGGAAAAAAGTTAATATAAGATGTAAATCTTAGTATGCTCCAATTATTGTTACGGTACTAATATTTATTAAGAATGAGGAAACGACAATGAGACAGACACGATAAAACGAAAGCTACTATAGATACGCCTTAGAATTCATTTATTCATCCCACACTCAGAAAAAAATGGTTGATTTCAATCATTCTTTAACTGTTTTTCTAGTTGAAACACGGCTTACCAGAAAAATAGTGATAATTGTAGTTAAATTAACTAGAAAAATGGTCTATGTTCATTCTTACAATAATATAGTACATTCTTCTTATAAATTGTTGTTTTGACTATAATATGGTCGGAAGTATCTTGATCATATTTTTTACTATTATACTAGTAATAAGTACCAAAAATAATAGAAATAATAGTACATAGTGAGAATAGAAGTATTTTACTATTTTTATCTTTATAATAGTATATATAGGTTAAATTTATACATACTTACATACTCTTTTTTAACGAGGCCGACTTACGAAATACTACTTTTAAGGCAATTAAAAAACAGTTAAGATATACTCATTGAATTTTATTTTTTATAACGTAACGTAACTAAATATTATTAAATAATAATGAAGTTAAATAGAAATTTAAAGAGTACATTTTCGTAGACGGCTACTGTCAAAATTTCAACCGAATCGGACTCGTAGTTTTGTTTTGACTGCGTGTGGAAACGCCGAATTTTAGAAAAATGGAAAAAGATCAATATCGGTCGGTGATTCGATTCTTGTTTTTGGAAGGGAAATCGCGCAGCGAAATCAAAGAGCGCTTGAATACTGTGTACGGTGACTCTTCTCCTTCGATGGCGACCGTCAAAAATTGGTTTAACGAGTTTCAACGTGGTCGCACGTCGGTTTTTGATGAGCCACGCCCAGGTGCCCCGAAAACGGTTACCACGAAGGATAACGTGACAAAAATCCACGATCTCGTATTGGCAGACCACCGATTGAAGGTGCGCGAGATAGCTGAGACAGTAGACATCTCAAAAGATCGCGTGGGTCATATCCTGCATGAAATTTTTGGGCATGAGAAAGCTGTCAGAGCGATGGGTGCCACGTTTGCTCACTCCGGACAACAAGCGCAACCGTGAGACCACTTCAGAGCAGTGTTTGACGCTGTTTAAGCGCAATCCGAAGGAGTTTCTTCATCGTTTCGTAACCGTTCAGGAAACATGGATCCATTGGTACACACCAGAGACCAAGGAACAGTCGAAACAGTGGACTTCACCCGGCGAACGTGCTCCGAAGAAGGCGAGGACTGTCCTACCGGCCGGAAAGGTGATGGCCACCGTTTTCTGGGATTCACAAGGTGTGATCTACATCGACTACCTGGAGAAGGGCAAAACGGTCACAGGGCTCTACTATGTCGAATTATTGGGCCGATTTGACTCCGAATTGCAGAAAAAACGGCCCCATTTGGCGAAGAAAAAAGTGCTCTTCCACGATGACAATGCACCGGCTCACACCTCCGCCAAATTGATCGAATTGGGCTACGAACTGCTGCCCCATCCACCGTATTCTCCAGATTTGGCCCCGTGCGACTTCTTTTTGTTTCCAAACTTGAAAAAGTCACTCGCCGGGCGGAAATTTGAGTCGAATGAGGAGGTCATCGCCGCCACGGAGGCCTACTTTGCAGACCTCGTGAAAACGTATTTTTCAAACGGGTTAAGGAAGTTGGAGCATCGCTGGGTCAAGTGTATCGAGGTAATAGGAGACTATGTTGAGAAATAAATCGCCACTTTTCCAAAATTTTCGTTTTTCTTTTGTAGGGTAAGTATTTCTCGGACCGCCCTGGTATATCAAAATTACGTACATATCTTATCTGGTTTTCAATTTTAACTATTATTGTTATTTTAATTATCGCAAATTAATAGAAAAATCTCTTGATAAATGTCCAAACTAACTCTGATTCTAATGTATAATTTAACACCATATGAATTTATTACATTTTCCACCACTACGAAAAATATTTGAATATTTGTTAGTGAGGTTCCTACAGTTATAATAAATGGCTTACACGTTAAACTCATGTTTTTGTGAAAAGAAGCTCTACTTTAAATTTTTGGTAAGACGTCCCATTCAGTGTTGATGTGAATAACAACACTTTCTTAAGATGCGGCAATACTCGGGTGCCAGAAATCATTTTTTTTCCATCCTTTCTTAATATTATTCTATATTTTAGATTCAATATGCAAATCAATAGCAAAGCGATAATTGTATCACGATTGTCTGTAAAAGAAAAAATAATAAATGAAGTGCGATAGTTTTGTAAACAAAATTTACCTTCGGATACATTTTCATCTATGGATAACCATAGGTTCTTCAGCAATAATATTTTCTCCCGTAATTGTATCAAATACACTGATTTCTGTTGATTGTCCACTGTCAAACACTTTAAACTAATCACAGACAAAAAAATAAATGTATTCTTCTGAGTAGGTACAAGTTCCATTCTGATTGAACATTATACTTAAGGGCTCATATACCCCTGAAATTTTCAAAAATTAGATTTTTTTTTTTTACAGATTTTTATTTTTTATACTTTTAAGAAATAAAAAAAAAATAGAATTTAGAAAATTCCACTCCATTACAAAGTTATAGCAATAAATGTCACCAGACATCGGTTTGGAGCGGCTTCCTGGCTAATTGCCGCGCCACTCTCAACAGCAGCGTCTAGCATTTATTTTTTCGCAAAAGCTGGGTTTCATAGAAAACAAGGTCATTTATGGAACCATCTGTGAAAAATACGAAGATCCAAGAGGAAGAAGGTGTACGAGTACAGTACGAAGCCGTAAGTTCACGTTGTACCTACCAAAAACATTAAACGCATTTTTCTCGAAACTATGTTTTTAGACATGGTCGGCACGATAACTCAGTCAATTTTTAATATTTTTCAACTTTTTTTTTTAAATTTTGATAACTATATTCTCTATAGTCTGACGAGAGGTTTTTTTAATTTTTTTCTTGGACATTTTTTTATAAATTATTAAACGCAAATTTTTTTAAAAAAACTGATTACTAAAGTTTTAAATACTGTAACTAATTTATTTTTGAAAAAAAAAATCCCTCCGTAAGACTATAACTACAAGATTTTTTTTATTTTTGCAAATTGAATTATTTTTGGTGAAGTTATGATGCCGACCAGGAGGCGCCATGGTTTTCATAAGTAGTCCATTTATACCCGTAAAAACTAATGTTAATATATTAAAAAAAAAAAATATTTTTTTTATAGTTGAATAGTTAATAAGATATGTGAACACAACAATTAAATTTTTTTTTTCACCATATAACCTTTATAATAATTATTCAAATTTACTCGGTTTTCAGCGCGTACGTGGGTATGTGAGCCCTTAAACACAGCGGAAAATGTTAAACCATTAATAGCATAGTTTTAACAGAATATAATAAATGTTTACCATATATTGATCAATTTTTTCTAAGAAATAGTTCTTGTTTAAAGAAAAGTAGAAATCTCACTAGAAAATGGTTCAACTTACATGAAAATAGTATGGCACCAGAAAATATTTCTATTTAACCAGAAAAAAAGTATATCTCAATCAGACGTTTTCTAATAAAATTGTACTGATGATTCTTCGCAAATAATAAATTCTTACTAGTTTTTTAGTTGAACCTAGAACCCAACTATATTGTAACTATTTCTTAACTAATTTTACAATTTTAAGACAATTTCTAGTTAACTGTTAAAAATTTGACTCAGCTAGAGAAATAGTTGCATTTTACTATAAATATTTCTCTCAGTGCAGTTACAACTGCAGACTCCACTTCTACTTTTATATATATAATCTACAATAAGTTTCATGTTTCTAGTATTATCCGTTTGGGAGATGTCGTCATCAAGATTTTTAAATTGGCTAATGGCTCCTACTATTATTCGCAATTTCTTGTTTCATATTTTTAACGTGATCAAAACTAATATTTTAGTCGACTTTTTATAACTGCAAAATTAGCAGATCCACAAGAATAATTTGGCACTGCCGTTACTGTTTACCAAAGCTATGCTCTTCGTTATGAAACCAGCTAAACTAGATTTTTTACTGAGCCAGCACTTTGTCCAACTCATAATCAAAAATTCGGAGAACATGTCATACCCGCATAGACATAGCTACCTTGACTTTACGCGAACATGATGTGTTGAATCTCTTCAAGCTTCACAGCGAGTCATTCGTAGCCTACTGCCATTCTACCTTCAGGAACAGTTAATAAATTAAGAAGTTCTGGAACGAGTTAATTGAAATGTTTCCAGCAATGTGCGAGTCACAATTTCAACAATGTAGGTAGGTACTACCCGTTTTGTAATTCTATCACTTAATCACTTTGAATTAAAACCACACATCCTATACCACGACAGAAAATGGACAAAAATTTCCCTCGAGTAAGTCTAATGTGTGCGTTACCGCAACGTTACGTTAATCTTCCCTTGAAACCGAAAGATCCTCATACGGTCTTACACCCATTTACCAGAGAGATAAGCATGTGCTTTCAATAATCCAAATGAGAGGAAACCTCAAAACTTAATTAAGCTTAATGAAAATGCCCAGGATATTCAGATGCCTTAGTTTGGATTCCAGTAAACGTATCCTTGAGTCGATTCGGGCCGAATGGAATTTCGTGCATAGTCTAGCCTAATATAAGTGAAGTGCCACAAGACAACTTTGTCCAGTAGTTCCTCACTTACGGATCAAATTTTCGGGGTAGGTTTTCAAGAACCCGTCTATAAGTTTCCTGTGGTTACTTCTTTGACGCACCCTATCTCCTGCGTGGACCGTATTAGACGCATCGCTTCCTATAGTCTTGCCAGAACTTAGTGTTTAGATGAACTCCTGACCTATTTAGTTATTTTTTTCTCGTAAATATCCTGTTGAGCTCAACAGAATACATCCGTAAATCATCGATTCGAAAACAGCCATTTCATAAGGATTTTCAAGGTGGTTCTAGTCTATTGGTCGGCAATAAATAATTTCGGGGTTTGCATTTTACTCAGGAAATTATTTACGTACATGTTCCGAATATTAAGCACGAGCTCAGTCCAAATCATTTTTAGTGGGTACTAGCCTCTAGGATTGGATTACCGTAGTGTATTCGGAGCTATTGTTTTATGTAGTATATCAGTTTTCCACCCTATGTAGTATAAAGTCCACGAATTGAATTAGAAAATTAGGTATTTACCCGTTACGACCCGGTTATAAATTAATTATGAGACTAATTACGACTGCATGGAATACTAATTTTGCTTGGTGCAGCGTTCAATTTAATATTTTAGTTTTCGTTTCGTACGAATGTATACGGTGCAAATTATGGTCGCTACAATATTTTCGAGAGTCAGCTAATAGCGAATCCCGGTTACTGGCTACGGATTTCATTAGAGAAATAATTCAAATTCGTCGTTAATATTTTTTTTACTATCCTACGACGGGGTCCAAATAAAGGATATAACGCAGAACAAAATTTGAAATCGTAATCAGTATTTCGAAATTCGATATATTGGGAAATTAATTACTATTGATGCCACAGAATTAACATGTAATTGTACGGAGGCTCTAATGGGTCACAATTGTGAAATAAAATAATATTATTCTAATTTCATAAATGATGATTGTTAGAGAAATTTGGCAATTACTGAAATTTTCATGGTATTTATTTCCCTCGAGATGCTTCTCGAAAGTACGGGTATGACAGAAATGGCAAGTTTGCATTATTTTCGCTTCAACCTTTTAATAAATCAAGCCTTCTCGCAGAACAAAAACTCGCAAAATAACGTCAAAATTTTAAATTTTAACGCTGTGGGTTTATTTCGTTTTTGTGCCTACCATCGGCTCATTTTTGCATTTAAGGAATAGCAAAAGTGCCTTAGAAAATGCTAAAAGATCTATTCTTAAGGCGTTGCTAAAGTAACCCCACATCGAGGATTTGAGGTCGTTAGGGGATGACAAATTGGTCAGGTTCTGCAGGGATTTGGAGTGCTTTTGAGAGAAAGGAGCAGCCCACGAGGATCTGAAGGGATTGCAATGAGCCCGTACGGTGCCTAGTGAGCGTGGTGGCTCTAGCGCTGTGCCCCTTCTTGAAATTGAAACTGAAACTAAACCCTAATTTAGTTCAATTAAAGTTTTGCTATCTCTACCGCGAGAAAATATGTATTAACAGTTCTAGTTTGAATCCTTTGTCCTCTTCAGGTTTTGGAACGGCTGGAACATAAAACGATCCCATGATAATAAGACGTATTTTTTTACCTAAATAAGTCGCAGCACTTTATCATTCCGGAGCACCATCTCTATTTTCGCCAGAAATAAGCAGTACCCTTAATACCAATCCTCAATCCCAACACCAACTGCCAAAATCGATTTCTCTACCAATAATAACCTAATCCAAGGTATCAATAACAATTTTTTTTAACAACGCTATTATTAACTTAGTAATCGATTTTCTAGTTATTTATCTTCTCCGTGAACCCATAAAACGATTTGAAAAATAAACTCATGACTCCATGTGGTGTCGTTAAGCTAAAAAGAAAATTCCATAAAAATTTCTGCACGATAAGACAGGTCGGGCGATAATGCGCTCAATTACTTCAATAAAACTTCCAATAAATCCTTTTACCACTTTTGGCATGAAATTCCATCTTACTAGAGCTGCGGTATTAAATGAAGGAAATATTCGATATTTTGGTTTAAAAAATAAGGAAAAAGGAAAATTATGGGAAATGCCAAGCTGGTTTCTCCCCCAATGAAATCAATGCTAGCATCAGCTAGCGTTGAGGAACTTGTTGATCGATACGGCAAAAGTGGTTTATCCTCGTCCCGGCACGGTGCCGGCAATGTTTTCAGTGATGGATTGGACGACATGATTTGCGATAGAAATCATATTTCCGTGCGGTTTTCATCCTCCGTATGCTTTTCCCGCTGTACAAGGAAAATTTCTCCATTTCTTTATTCGTCCTTCGCGAGGATAACACTTTCATAACCCCAGCCCCCCGATACGATACTTCGGGAACGTATATATCGTCCTTAGAGCAGACAGTGTCAAATGGTTGGAGGTTTGCTTCAGATCGAAGGCTTCGCTTAAAATCTACAACCTTTCGAGCACGAGCAAGTACCACCTATGAGGCAACATTCGTCTGACTTATGTGAAACAAATGGCAAATTGGAAATGATTTCCCAACGATTTACGGTACAATGGAATGGAAAAGTAGGAGCAGAAACACCACTGGTTCTGTACGACGAACAAAGGCTGCCTTCTATTTTCCGAATTTCCAAACATGGAAATTGCGAGTCGGTTCGCTAACTTCGATGGCTTGGAAAATCCCATAAAGCGATTTTCTTCGAAACCCTTCCTTCAGATTCACTTCGGTTTCTTTCCCTCGGAGAGTTTACCGTCTGTTCTTACGACCATTTTGGCCTTTGATTGAAACGATTGCCTGCCAAAATTTGCAATTTCTTATCCCGCGGTGAATGTTGTTTGTGGGCAAATATCCAGAAATCGAATTTTATGGATTGGATTTACTGCTCAGGATAATCAAATCACAATTCTGGCTGGCGCAAAAATAATTTGAAATATGAAAAAGGGATTTCCGTTTCTCAATGCAGTGCGGCTTCGATCGATCCAAATAATTTCCGGTTTCTTTTTAGCAAGGATAAAGGAAGTGAAATCTTAGAGCAATTAGCTGCATAATTACGAAATTTTGAAGAATTTTCGATAATTTGTTAACCTTAAGCGGTAATTTCAGTTTATATAGTAAGATAGGGGAATTATAAAAATTTTTAAGGCTTTATTTTAAGCGCAAAATTGCTCAATACATGGAATTCATGGAAGCATTGTGAGAAGGAACATAACAAAACTGCAAATGTATGATAAAAAGGAACGACACATAGAATATAGCAAGTGCAGGAATGATTGACATGCAGCCATGATTGACAAAATCTCTCTTCCAACAAACTAAACCCTTTCGTACTCAAAATTTGTATTTTTTTAATGTGTCACAAGAAAAACTCCTAATAAGGACAAACTATCAAATTTTGACTACTACATAGAAAAAAATTAAATAGACTTTTTATCAAATAGCATTTAGATGATGACAATTTTCAATGAATTGTCGAGAAAATATATAAATTGTTTTCAGTAGTACCTCAAAACAGCTACTCTGCATTATATGTTTCATGGAGATCATACAGGGTCCGGCACACAAAAATGCACTGATTTCCGGCGTCCATTGTTCCTATATGGGTGGGGGTTGAAAAATGTGGTGGTGCTTTGTAGGTGCGCTAACTCATAAAGTTTCAGTATTCCATTATGCCTTGGTCAGGTGAACATCGTGCGTTCGTAGTCGAAACTTATTTTAAAAATGGCGGTTCCGTTATTAAAACGCAAAGATCGTTCAGATTACATTTTAATCTTCGTCCTTTAGACACAGTGCCAGATCGCAATGCGATTATTCGTTGGATAGCTGCCTTTTGCTCAAATGGTTCAACATTCAAAAAGAAACCTCCTGATAGGCCAAAAAGTGTTAGAATACCTGAAAATATTGAGAGATTAAGGCAGTCCATTCTGCGATCGCCGTGTCGTTCCGCATTGAAACAAGCGGCTACTTTGCAGTTGTCCGACCGAAGTGTGAGGCGAATGCTGCACTTTGGCCTTAAGTTCCATCCTTACAAGTTGGCTCTTGTTCATGCGATACACGAAGGTGACTTTCAAAGACGTGTGGATGCGTGCCAGGCCATTCTTCAAAACTTGCCGAGAAATGCAGTTTTATTGACCACCCGATCTCGCGCCATGTGATTTTTTTTCTCTGGGAATACCTGAAAGAAAGAGTGTACATCAACCGTCCTCAAACCATCAATGCCTTGAAAGCAGAAATCCGTGCAGAAATGGCAAGGATACCGCCTGAAATGGCAGCACGTGTTATGCAGAACTTCAGAAATCGCCTAACCCGCTGCATCGCAAATGAGGGACGCCATTTGGAAGACCTAATTTTTCACAAATAAACTTTAAGATACTGCAAACATTTTGTAAAATGAAAACTCTTGGTTAATGTCGTCGATTATCATTTACTGTCCTTGGAAATCAGTGCATTTTTTTTGCCGGACCCTGTATTATATAAATGAAAAAAAAGTGGTATGTTTCTACTACTTCAAAATAGATGATTTTAAATTTCATTAATCTATACAATAAATGGTTGACTTAACAGCTCGAATTAGTTCACTTTTGAAATTGGCACAGTTTTGATTTACATATTAATATAAGAAAAATCGACCACATAATTCAATAGTTCATCTAAAAAAAAGTTTGCTCTTAATACTACAATACTCAAAATTGACAAATTAAAGGGCGAATAGATATTTCATCTACTTGCAAGACAAAAAATGAATAAATCAAAAGAAGAATAGATATTTTGTCTATTTTTTAGTTATCGGATAATAAAGTATATTGCGCAGTAAATCCATGATTTGCAACAAGTGCCACGAAGTGTTAAGTTTGGGTGTGCTTTTATTCAACATTAAATACGTAGTAGGTACGAGTACCTTATTTAATAATTAATCCAAATTCAAATTCAAATTCTCTTTATTTTGCATAATCTGTATAAATTTCAGTGTAAGTTTCTAATAAAGTTACTTTAGAGCTATTGAGTATCTGTACCCATTTCAACTAATGTTTTATGTATTTCTCGTAAGACGTGGGAGTTAGTGTGATTAGTGTATAAGATTAAGGAAATACAGCAAAGTGAAAAACCTTATACATATGTACAACTTAAAACTATGCTTAAAACTAATATTAATATTAAATAAAATTTTAATTTTAATAAAAAAGGAAAGTGTAAAATGAGTAATGAAAGCTTCAGCTTTTCAGTGCAATTTTTGAACATCCGACAAGATCATAATTATATATGTGTATTGAATGACGGAGAAGAAGTAGTAGCAAATTCACTCTCAAGTTGGGGCCTGTCAGAATCTGTACCTCTTGTCGTAAGTAAGATCCTTTTCTGGAATTATTAATAGAGTAAAATTTTAGCGAAAGTGTGTTTTAGATAAGGGAATCGATATTGAAGTTTTGAAGGAGTTGACAGCCGCTGCTAACATTACATCGAAATGAAATATTTGCTTAAGTCTTGGCACGGAAATACAAAAAATACAAAATTTATCGATTTGCAAAATGAAGTAGATTACCAAAGCTTAAATAAAGCGATAGGAGTTAATTATACTCTAGATGAAATCATATAGAGTATTATAAGTTTAATCCAGCCCAAAAGTTTGTAACGCATAGAACCAAGCCTCGGACGAAAAAAAGTTATATATTATTTTTTGTTTATTTGTGGCCAAAAACCTCAAATCCGCCTGACGTCCGTCCGTCCGTCCGTCCGTCCGTCCGTCCGTCCGTCCGTCCGTCCGTCCGTCCGTCCGTCCGTCCGTCCGTCCGTCTGTCCGTTAGCACGATAACTCAAGAACGCCTTCACCTAGGATCATTAAATTTTGAATCTGGATGTTTGGTTGAATTTGTAAGGCTAAGTTCGTTAACGGGCAAAATCGTCCTACTCCTTCGGGTAGCTGCCATACAAAATGTCCTTAAAACACGTGTTCAAGAATATTGGTCGATAACTTCAGAAGGGTTTAAGCTACGTCTTTGAAATTTTGTATGTGTTATTTTTCCAATAGTTGGAGCTAAATATATGATTATGAAGAAAATCCTTTTAGTCCTTCGTGTAGCTGCCATACAAATATCCTGTCAAAATGTATTCACTTAATTTACAAAACGCACAATAACTCAAGTAATCTTTTAGCGACGAATTCGGAATTTTGTACAGGTTAGTTTTGAGTGAAAAGGAAGTCGAAGTTTACTAATCAGCGAAATCCTTTTACTCCTTCTGGTAGCTGCCATACAAAATGTCCTTGAAACACGTGTTCAAGAATATTGGTCGATAACTTTAGAAGGGTTTAAGCTACGACATTGAAATTTTGTACGTGCTATTTTTCCAATAGGTGGAGCTAAATATATGATTATGAAGAAAATCCTATTAGTCCTTCGTGCAGCTGCCATACAAATATCCTGTCAAAATGTATTCACTTAATTTACGAAGCTCACTATAACTCAAGTAATCCTTTAGCTACGAATTCAGAATTTTGTACAAGTCAGTTTTGAGTGAAAACAAAGTCGGAGTTTACTAATCAGCGAAATCCTTTTACTCCTTCTGGTAGCTGCCATACAAAATGTCCTTAAAACACGTGTTCATCAATATTTTCCAATAACTTTTGAAGGCTTCAAGCTACGAATTTGAAATTTTGTACACGTTTATTTTTGAATGGTTCCAAGGAAAAGGATAAATATGTAAGAAATCGAGTGAGTCCTTCCTGCTCCTCCCATGTGAAAGTCCTTTAAAAAGGACATTTTTTTCGATGACTTACCCAGTTCAAGATATGAAATTAAACACTGAATATTGTCTTTTAGTTTTGAGTAGCAATCTAATAGCAGTCCTTAATAAAGGACATACAACATGCACACACGTAATTCTACTTTATACCCAACTACAATATAAATCGGAGTTCAGTATTCATCTAGAGTATTATACGATTGGCTTGTAGCCGATCGTGACTGCAGTATGTTTTTAACTTAATTTTAATGATGCTTCATATCAATATGCTGTCAAATACAATACCAAATACAAAATTAATCATGTTATTGTTACTGGTAAAAAGGAAAATCCATCATTTTTTTGTATTAAATATATCATACACGATGATCGAAAAAATATCGGTTAATGATAAATGAATTACATACAGGGAAGTATCTAAATTACTTTTGTAGTTAAAAAAGAAATGAATTCCAAATGTACAATGTTTAATTTAATAATATTTTGTATCCTCCTATTAACATTCTAACATTGAATAATAATGATTTAGTTTTAGATCCAAAACAACCATTTGAATGATTATATTTTTTTTGTAAACAAATGTCATATCAGTTTTTCATTTAATAAAAAATTTCAATAATACCAATCAGTTTTTCTTTTCCTTTCCGTATAAACAGATAAATTTGGCTATTTGAACAACCATTTATTAAATAAAGTGAAACCATATAATATATATTGATTTTTAATATTTTGAAACTGAATCGATTTATAGTTGTATACGCAGCTTAATATTCTGCAAAATTCATTTTTATTACGTAAAAAATGCAGATGGTACGTTTTGTACTAAACCACTCATATATAATTCGTATAATTTGTATAATTCCTATTAATGATTTATCAAATTTTGAGAAGAATCAACAATATTCGTTGGAATTTTCAATAAATATCTGTTGATGTGTTACATATTGTTACGTGTAAGCCTGGCCACCGCGCAACTCGATCGATTACGAATAGAAAACAGCAACAACCGAATACCTAAGCTGCAAAGTAACCCAATCAAAGGCCTAGTTGAGAGTAAATAAGGAGAGCGGAGCAACACGATTACACCCCACTTCTTATCGAATGCGCTCGAACGTACTGGAACAGCGTTGAAGATCAAATGGAATGCTCTCAAGCCTTCCAGTACCATTTACACACACCACTGAACGAAGATCGAAATCGAAAGCTCTAAAGCTTTCGAGAAGATTCCATACTGAGCGAACATTCAAGTACATCCTAGACTGCAACCGGCTAGTATATAAGCAGGTGAAGCTTTCAGCGAAGGGATAGTAATTTTTATTACGTCAACTGCGACAGCCAGCGTGTATACGCGACCGTGTTGGAAGAAAACGAAAGTGATCGATTCAAGCGATATAAATAAGCGGGCAGTGCTGCCATACAGTGCGAATTATTGTGCGAATAGAATTAATAGTGCGATTGAATAAATTATCACTTATTTTAATTTTAACCGAATTGTGTTTCACTTGAAATCCCGGCGAACCCCTAGCTCGCAACAATATTGTTGTACAATGTCTAGAACTTAGACAATTTAAAAACTTATATTTTTGGTTTATGTAAAGCCATTATCATTACCATCTAATTAGTTAATATTTGAATTGAATTAGCAGGCTGAAAAACGCAAAAGTTTGTTGTTGAATTAAATATTTTTTACATGGTCTCTCTATTTTTTATTTTCTGTGTAGCTTAAAATGTAGAAATTGAAATATAAAACATACTGCAGTCACGATCGGCTGCAAGCCAATCGTATGATACTTTAGATGAATACTGAACTCCGATTTATATTGTAATTGGGGACAAATAAGAATTACTTGTGTGCATGTTGTATGTCCTTTATTAAAGACCCCCATTCGGTTGCTAATTGAAACTAAAAGACAATATCGTCAGTGTTTAATTTCATATCTTGAACTGAGTGAGTCAAAGAAAAAAAAATTTTCTTTTTTGAAGAACTTTTACATGGGAGGTGCAGAAAGGACTCACTCGATTGTTTACATATTTATCCTTTTCCCTGGAACCATTTGAATATTAATGTGTTCAAAATTTCAAATTCCTAGATTGAAGCGTTCAAAAGTTATCGGAAAATATTGTTGAACAGGTGTTTTAAGAATTTTTTGTATGGAAGGTACTAGAAGGAGTAAAAGGATTTCGCTGAGTAGTAAACTCGAATTTCGTTTTCAATTAAAACTAATCTGTACAAAGTTCTGAATTCATAGCTAAACGATTACTTGAGTTATAGAAAGTTGCGTAAATTAAGTGAAGACATTTTGACAGGATATTTGTATGGCAGCCACATAAGGACTAATAGGATTTTCTTCATAATCATACATTTAACTCCAAGTATTGAAAAATTAACACATACAAAATTTCAAAGTCGTAGCTTAAACCCTTCTGAAGTTATCAGCCAATATTCTTGAACACGTATTTTAAGGGCATTTTGTATGGCAGCTACCTGAAGGAGTAAGACGATTTTGCCCGTTAACGAACTTAGCCTTACAAATTCAACCAAACATCCAGATTTAAAATTTCAAGATCCTAGGTGAAGGCGTTCTTGAGTTATCGTGCTAACGGACGGACGGACGGACGTCAAGCGGATTTGGAGTTTTTGGCCAGAAATAAACCAAAAATAATATAAAACTTTTTTTCCTCCGAGGCTTGGTTCTATGCGTTACAAACTTTTGGGCTGGATTAAACTTATAATACTCTATGTGATTTAATCTAGAGTATAAAAACACAAAATACGCCTGCGGCTAGAAAAACTAATGCAATATATTTTCGGGCCTAAGAGATATGCCTGAATTCGTGAAATCGTTTTTAGTGTTTAATTTAAAGAGCGTATGCCATTAGATCTTACAAATATGGCGGAATTCGTTAAAATATATTCAACCTCTTTTCACAGTCTAGCGGGTTGAATATCGAAAAAACCTGAAATTGGTGTCTAGGCTTTTGTAGAACTATTTCGTAAAAGTAAGAACCTATTCGACATGACTTATGAATAACGCGGAATAACGTAGTTCGTAATAACAAATACAATCTGTTTCATGTTGTTATTTTTTGCGCCACATACCATAATCTCCAAATACCCGTTGAACTATTTTTCAGAATGGAAATATGTGAGAATTGTTTATGTAAGTCCAATAATTTAAGCTCTAATATATTACAAGTTTCAACTTCTAGCATAAGTGGATCGGGAGGAATAAAAACAAAAATTTTAAAAATTTGTTACATACAACCTCCTACTGCGGACCGTATTCAAAAAATGTTACCTCTGAATTGGTTCAATGTTCAGTCATAAAGTGTACTCTAAACTTAACGATAAAAAATATTTTATATGAAAATAATAAAGTAAAATTGGATTAGCATTCTAAGGTCGAGACGTAGTGGGAGATTAATCCAAATTCAACGAACAACGAATATTAACGTACCATAATGCCACTCTTCGTCTATGAATAATATCAAAATTTTTATTATTAAATAATGAAGTAAATATTTGATAGAATCTGATTCTGAATATTGCTAAAAAGGCATGCCTGTTAAAACTCTTTTAAATTTTAAAGTAAGTGACATAAATTGTTTTGTCCATAAATTCAACTATATTTTAACAAAAAGCTTTTCACAAAAACGCTATCATATTCAAATACAAAAGACGGTGAAAACAGGATCCTTCTACATCATAACATCATCCATCGCTTTCACATGATTAAAATTTCACCACAAACATCGTAATCGTAAAACGATATCATCCCAAAATTGATAGACACACAACCCTCCCGGAATATGCGAAGGAAACGATGCGGGTGAAGTCTATTACGAAGATAAGGCACGGTCGCCTATTATCTCGGTGGGCTATGCAAGGAGCAATAAGGAGCTCTAAGGAACGACAACTTCTTACGAGGCCGTCACATTGCGTTTCTTTTAGGGAATCCATGCGACGATAGGTTAAGACATGTGTTTGAAAAGGCCGCCAATTCATGTATTTTTATGGGCGCCATGTGTCATGTTGTATGTAAAGGACCTGGGTCTGATATAGGATACGAGGGTCGACATAACTTTTATCATCATATGTGTGCTTCAGGACGGAGTACTTAGTGCCCCAAAACCGAATGAATTTCGGTGATCCTGTACGACACTGACGCCCACTATCCAACAAAAACAACAAAAACCACCCCCATCGGGATTTATGTGTGTTTAGCGGCGGGGGCTATTTCAAAAGCCTCGAGCCGTAAAGATGTCTTGCGATGACACACAATTCAATTTTAGATGTAAGGCTGTTTCGGATATTCACCGTGAAATATGACCGTGTCGCCGTAAATTTATACTCGTCGTGTCTCCTACTACGCGATAAATTCCACGTTTTCATATCGCGAAAACGGCCGTAATAATATCTTAGGATCGTTTCGGGGAAAGTTGGCCAAGTGACCATTACAATGAAATGTAACGCACAGGTAAGCTTCGAAAGACCGTCCTCCATAAGCCCAGGTACGCTAATTTTACGGAACCGCACGAATTACCATATGAATCATTGCCAGGTGAATTGAGGGGGTGTGGGGATGGTTTATTTATGGCCGGACATGTTTGTATTGATGACCTACGTCCGGGCATGAGTAATGTCATACTTTGCAAAATTGAATTTTTGGCTGGCTAGTGAATGGCAGGGGATGAAGCGTTTTACACTGATACGGGCTGGAGGACAGGAAATCGCAGTTATCACCTATATTTTAAAAGGATATCGAAGCTGGTGGTACGAGGAAGCAGGGGGTTTCATATTGATTTTAGTGAAATATTTTGAAATAATTTACGAGAATGTGAGCAACGAAATTTATATGATAGGTAAAGGCTGCCGTGGAAACTGTTTTAATATTGATGGAAAGGTACCTGTGGATATAGGAAAATTGTAATGCAATATTTCACCAGACGGATTTAATAAACGAATAGTTTTTCATTTTAATTTAAGTACCTAGAAAATTTACTCAATGCAAGCTTTCGATTTGTAAAAGGATATTTCGAATATGGAGGCAATTCTGTTCAAATTTTTTTCTATCGATTTAAAATAATATTCAAACGTGTATATTTCAATATAATTCATTACTTTAAATACTTCATTTTTACGTTTTCGCTTTAAGTGTGATATAAAAGCAACAGCAGAAATTTGTTCATATTTGAAGAAAATATCAAAGAAAAAATCTGATTATACTGAGTATAAGGGAAAAGGAAAAAATAAACTGTGATAGAAATTAAATTGTTTATTTGTTTGTTCGGATTATTTACAATAAAACAGTATTATTAAATGTTTTTTTATTTGCAACTGTGTAAGCTCTGCAACTGCAAACTATCAACACATTAAAAATAATTTGACCATTGAATAGGTTTCACTAAATAAATAAACATTAAATTCTTGATTGCACTTCAAAATAAATTACACACGAAATTTTAATATTAGAGATATTCAAGAAGAGAGATTTTGTTAAACGCGAAATTTTTAATTACATGATTTTGAAAACGATTTTTTGAAAAGCGATATTACGATTCCAGTCCGGTGATATATGTTTTCTGCCCCAGTTTCCAAAAACTAATCAACATATTAGTTCGTTTATAATGAAATTAGTTATGAATCTTGTGCTGAACGTTCTAGTGACCGAAATCCTTTATTTAATAGAACCCTTACAAATTTCATCAAAATGTGCCCATTATTTTAATTTGTACTTCGGTAAAACTGTCATATATTTCAGTACCACTGGTCAGTTTTAGTCTAAGCTAAGGAAGTTCTTTCGCATTTTTTTTCAGTTTAGCCTTTGACATTTTTATGACTTTCGATGCGTATGTTAAATATTTCTGCACTCAACCCTTGAAATTTGAGATCGATTTTTTAGCTAAATTACCGCAAATATCCGAACCTCGGGCCACAGTCATTAGAACACACACAATTGTACGCCGATGCCCTCAAGGGCAATGTAACTTCAGTCGCGCGCCAATGCGACGATCGTCACCGTCACCTACATACAATTTGAAGAATGTCAACCTTCAAAACTAGTTCTCCATATTATGAGTAGATGAGGTTGCAGTCGCTATTCTGTTTCACTTGAGTGACACGGTAAAAATCGTAATCATAATTTCAAACTCAGACAATCTTTTCCTGATGAAAGTAGGAATGACAAAACTGCGGAATTCATCACAACGTTCATTGGAAGAGGCTGATTTTTGTTTCAGTTGAGGAAATAAAACCCATCGGTCCAATGGCCATACATAGCTGGGATGCAGTATCGTAATTTTACATTTCGGACAGGACAGAATTTTAAGGAGCTAACATCTGCAGTTTAGATACCATGAAGAAAATATATATATAGAATATAAATATAAAATATAAAATATATAGAATGTAGATACATGTCTTTCAAGTAATTTAAACAACATAAACAATTTAATTTAAATAAATCAATTGCATTAATGGTTTATATATAATTCGAGACGTTTGATTAATATTAATACTTTAAATTACAATCGATTGCAACTAATGACAAGAAGATACCAAGTACCCAAGAAGTGTGAAAATAAAATGATTTGTTCACAGTTTAGGGGAATTCTATATCGAGATAAAAGTCATTTTGTGAAAACAGGGAAAAACAAAAACCATGCATATTTCATTGTACACGTCGGAATTGTGTCATTGCTTTGCAGAAAATCACACCTGTGTATGATTGATAGGAAGATTTAATTTCGCAATAAAAATTCCAAAAAAGACATTCGATTCGATTGAATATGAAACATTTTCACATATTGCCAGCAGCATACAACCCTACAAAAGAAATACCCTCATATGAGGGTAATCGAAATAACCATATGCATAAGTGTCTCACTTCGTCCTCACCACCCGCTACTCAACTCTTCTCGAGATGGGTAATATGGTGAACATCCGACTACAGATGTGTGCGGCTTGTGAATGGAAGTCCTCAATCAAGTTTGTAGCTCCTGATATCTACATCAGATTGACACATGTGACAAATTGCTAGAGCAAGGTCTACATTGGCTTATCAAAGCAACCCCTACAAGTCATCCGTTTTACCTTCCGATCGGATACTATACGACCGGAAAATCTCACATTCAGTGATTTTCCTTCCTATTCCTGTTTTTTTTTTCCTTTTTTTTCTGTGAACAACCCCGCCGGAGTCACCCGCACCTACAACGCTATTATGTTCCAGCTGGCATAGCTCCTGTTTTACTATGCCCTTTGCTACGTGTATGCCCTGTGCATCCTTGAGGAAGGTCTTTTGAAGTTTTTCGTGGCAAATGAATGAGACTGGGGTAAAAAGACTGACTCGTCAGTTAGTTCGACGTTTTCTGGGAAAACCTAAACAGGATTTGATGGATTGAAAGTCGATTGAGAGCGGAAAGTGGCTTTTTACTTACTTGCCACCTTTAAGCGTTTCGAGCTTAACGGGTGCTTTGCGTATATTTCCAGGTGTTTACCGGAAAATCAACTGATGAACTTGTCGACGTGTACACAGGAAATTATTGAGTTTTCTTCAAACGAGGAGATTTAGATTTGGCGTTTTGAACGATTGAAATAATCGAGAAGGGAATGATTTACGATTTTGAAACGGAAATTAAATTAGGTGTGTGATTTGTAGGAATTTGTGTAAATTTGAAAAAAATTAGGAGAGAAGTATTGAGGGTGAGGTGACGTTCTGGTCATCTATTCCTTTGGGAATTCGCATCTTTTTCATAAAAAATACAAAATTCAGGTTCAATTTGAAAAAACTCTAAAAACAGAAAATACTGAAAGAAAACTCTAGAAGAACGAGAACTTACAGACGAAATATGGAACTCAAAACCCCAAAACACAAAAAAGAAGAACATAAAATACCGAAACTCAAAAACAGAAATATGAAATTTCGATTAAGGATAATCAGGAAAAAATTGTTGTAACAATCAATCATAATGAAAAAATTCAGAACTACAAAATCCTTTAGACAAACGAAAAAAGTAAAAATTCGAAAATTGGATGCAAAGTATCTACTGAAACTCAAAACTTCGAAACAAAAAAAACCGGAAACTCGAAACACACCAATTCAAAATCACGAAAATCAAAGTTCAAGATTAACCGGATGACAAAATTTTCACCCAATGGGGAAGCTAAAAAAAATCTTAAGATATAAAATATTTTGACGAAGCTGAAAATCAAAAACCAAAAATAATACGTTAAAGAAAAACATAAAACTAAAATCCAAAAGTCTTAATGAAAAACAGAAAATCATGAGAAACAATCAAATTTGTAAAAAAATTTAACATAACATTCTGACGCTCAACATTCCAATATATTCCAATGCCCATCTTTAAAATGTCATGAAAAAAATTAAACCACAAAATACTACCAAAAAAACACGGAATTTTCGAATTAAAAATACAAATTTCAAAACTGAAAACTATGGGAAGAATCCCAATAGAAACAAAAAATCTCCAAAACTGAAAATTTAAAAAAAGGAAATAATTTAAGAAATAAAAAAAATCTGGAATTAAAAATGCAAAAATCGGAAAAACTAAAGAAAATTTAATTCGAATATCAAAATTCAACACTCCGATAAAAACGAAATGAAACTAGAAAATTGTAGTAATAAAGTGCCTAAGCCCCAAACATAAATTCCTGAAAAAATATGAAACTAAATATATCATTGTAAAACAAAATTGTGAAACAAAATTGGAAAAAAATAAAATAAAAACAATTAAAACTGAAAAAAAATAGAAAAAATAAAAATAATATATTGTTAGAAAAATTAAATAAAACAAATCAGCAAGTAAAAATAAAAGAAAAGCTAAATTTTTTCTAAGTACTGACATAAAATATGAAAGAAAAGGCCAGAACCACAGTCCTACTTTATACTTTACAAGGAACTCAAAATCCGAAAAATGAAACTATCGAATCAAAATTTTTAAATTCAAAAATTCTGAAATTAGAAGTCACGACACTTAAAATGTTCAACTGAAAAAAATTTAATTCACAAAATTCAAAAGAAATCTTCGAGAACACCGAAAAAAATCAAAATCGAAAACAAAAAAATTAAAAACATGATTTTTACAACACTAAAACTTTGAAAAAATCTGCTTACAGTCTGGGCGTAACTTTATTATTTTTGGGTAGAAGTCCGAAACGTGTTTAATTCTGAGATGCGGTGTAGGTTACTATGTGACTAAAAACTTACAAAAAAGCGATGTCTTATAAAAAATAAAAGAAATAAAAAGTTATTCGATATCTAATCAGACCGGAGGATACGGCTGAATTCATGAAAATGTATACAACCCCTTTACACCACTTCGGGTCGAATTTCAAAAAATCCTGAAAACACTTTCTATGTATTTATATGAAGAATCAGTAGAATAAAAATGAATTCAATATTTGGGAAGACCTAAAAGATATGACAAAAATCGTAAAAAGATATGCATTCCATTTTCAGTGATTATTTTTTTTGCTCCCCTTCCAAACTCCAATAGATATTTGAATTTGTTTTAATCAATATTACTTTTCTAGTCGATTTACATACATACCGAGTTTCAACTTTCTAGCATAAGCCGTTCTATAGTTAGGAAAAAAAAACCCCACCCCCGTACTATACTACCCCTTTAAAAAATTATATTCTTCAAACATGCTACCGCTATAGTTCTATCTAAAAACCAAGTTTCAGCTTTTGATGATTACAGATTCTCGAGATATAAAAATCCGAACTTTTTCATTTTCACCTTCCCCCACCCACACCCTCTACACCCCCACCCCGAATTTCATTTTTCTATTGCAATTGGTTCGTGAGAAATCGTAATCTAAACTTTTTCACCCCCCTCCTCCTTACGCCACTGCCCCCTCTCAAAAATTTGTTTTCGATCTGTTCTCCTAGTATACCTACAGATGTTTATTAAGTTTTAATTTCGTGACATTAACCGTTTAGGAGATATGGATTTTAGAATGTCTCGATCTCGGCTTTCGTGTATTTCGGACGCATTATTATTCGCCCTACTCCCACACCCTTTAACCCATATTAGCAATTTTTTTGCAAATGGGTCCGCTATCGAAGTTCTATATAAATTCCAAGTTTCAGCCTCCTACCATAAGTGGTTATCTAGAAACCAAAATTTTCCGTCTAAAACGCTTCACCCACCTCCCCCTCACACCCCCACCGCTATAAAGGTGGCCACTTGAAGGGGTCTGCTCAGTCTACCAATAAAAAAATTCAACTAAATAGTTCAAAGAGTTTGAGAGCTATAAGCTTTCAAACGTTTTGCGTACGGTGGACGGCGGACGGCCTACGGCGCACAGACGGACTGCAATTTTTTTTTCTTTTTTGGTGTCTATTAGTCATCAAACGTGGATAAAAAATTTTCAGGGCAGCAAATTTTTTTTTTTTAAAAATCAATATGTTCAGTACCTGAACAAGTGCAATGCACCGCCTGAATAATGCAGATTGCATTATTATTGTCGCGGTCATTTGAGTTCATAAGAACTTTGGATCGCAGAAATAATGTGTGTCGGGTAGTCATTCAGTGTATCGATATTTAGTGCTGACACTTTTAGTCAGCATAAATATGATTATATGAATGCACTCACCTGACCTGCTTTATTCTTGCGGTCATTTAACTTAGCGCATAAGCAAAATTATTTCATTTTTTATTGTTAACGTAATTATAGATAGTAAGCAAAATTAGTTTTATAAACTTATATATTTATAATATTAAAGAATATCGAAATAATAAACACTCCACCTAAAACCGGCAACTGAAAGGTATTTTCATTTGTCACTCCTAAAGTTTCCTCAAACCCTTATATTTTATAGTAACGGCTGGTGTGGCCGGTTCCTATAAATCCTTCCCTTTTTAAAACAACCGCTTCACTCGAGTTCTATTCCCTCGTTCTCGACTGAAGCTACTTCATCGGCTGCAACTTAGAGTTAAAACTGCTGGTGTGGCTGGATTTAACACTTCTCTGCCGCCGAAACAAATAACAATGTTTTATTATTAAAATAATAAAGTAAAGTGAATGGTAACACAAATTTTAGATATTTCGGATTATACTTTTTTAATTATACGTCATTGACAATTTTTCATTCCTTGGTTTTATATCGAAGTATTGGGGTTCATTTGATCAAATTTTTCCGAATTTTTGTTTTTGTGATTTGCAATTTTCGGAGTTTTGAATTCCGCAACTTTTACCTTTTAGTGTTCTTTCGAAGTTCACAAGGTTCGGTTCAGAGATTTTCTAGATCAGGGATTTTCCGCAATTCGGACTTTTGAAATCTGGATATTTTGTGCTACTCTTTTATTAAATTAAACTTTTTTATGGTTTCAAATTTTTCATTACGATTTTGTGATACTGTTTATTTATAGAATTGTTAATCGGTGTTCGAGGAATTTTGATTTCGACTTTTTGAATTGTGCAAATTCATGTTAATAATTTTTTAAAATATATTTCTTAGGTAGCTTTCAGTTTTTGGACTTCATCACTGAGATGCTACATCAGAATCAATCCATAAGATCCTAATGAATATAAAGCAACTAAAAAAATCCAAATTACGAAAGTCATTTAAAACTGAAAACAGCGAACTTTAAAATTCCGGAATTTAAAAACCCGAAAACCGCATATTCTGTATAGCTAATATAGGAAAAAAATACAGAGATATAATCTGAAACTCAAAGCAACGCAAAAACGGATAACAGAAAATAAAATTGGATTCTGAAGGCAAAAAAATAAAATCCGAAACCTGAATTTCGTACCGGAAATTTCACACATTTTCATAGTTTTTGCGTTTCCGGATTTTCTACTTGCAGTTCTATGATTTCTAGATTTTCTCTTTCATGATTTTTTTTTCATTTCGGGACGTTTGCATCCAGCTATCAAACGAAATAATCCCCTTTTCACTATAAAGGGTACAAATGAGGCAGGAATAATATACTTAATTTAGGATAAAAACTAAATTTGGTGTCTTAATAACTCTCCCAAATAGATAATTACAGAATTTTTGTATAACTAATTTATTGATATTGACATCAGTAGTTTCTGCATACAACCCCTTGCCACATCATTTTGTGAGACTATCTGAAAACTGAAGTCCATGCCGAATATCCGAATATATATTAATATATATTAACTATTTCCTAATCGAAGACCGAAAACAATCTCCCAAAATTAATTAAAATTTTTTCAAAAGGTTCAGAATATCCGGAGTATGCGGAGTATTTTAATAACTTTCATTTCAAAGCTAAACACAATACGTGCAGATACTTTAATTTTCATTAGAAATGATATCAGAGCTTTGAGGCATGAATGACAGATATGTACCTGCTGCGGGTATTTATACAACTGTAAGGATAGGAAAGTATTTCAGTGAAATCAATAGGATTCATTCATGATTGCTGGTACATATGGCTTTCCATGAATCATTGCGAACTGATAATGTTAACAACATCAATAGTTCCGCCTTCACTATTGGTAGCAGTACAATCAATATTCTATGCTCGAGAATGTTAGGCGATAGGTTCGATATTTGGTTGTTTTACGCACTGAATGTATTTGTTGAATTTTCCTCGCCATGGTATTACGTTTTAAAATTAATAAAAGCAAGTAATTGTTGCTCTAAGTTTTCTTTCTTCAACGGTACTACAGCCAGAAAGGAGCTTAAATACCAGTTTCGACAAGATACTGAAAAGATATTGAAAAATTTCGAATTTTATTGAGTCTCTTCACTCTCTGTTAAAGTTTACTTTTCTTTAAATTTAGGCAGCTTTGTATTATTTATTTTACTCTCAGGATCGCAAAAGCAAAAGATGTCCTTTTTGACGTAAATAATGGTCACTGTGGTGCTATTATGATTAAAGTTGACAATGTTGGTGAAACTCACACGTACCTTTACGATAACTCACCATGTTATCATGTCTCACCAGCCAAATGGGACGTGACGACATTTTGTTCACCAAAAAGTACGAACAATAACCAAACCGCTTAAAAATTCAAAAGTTTACATTTAAAGTTTTTCCACTTTGCATAGTTTTATAACAAACCGGGGAAAAAATTCAACAAATTGAAGTAGTCATATTACCATTAACTTCCAGACAAAACATTATCCCATAACCTTTTGTATCCTTCAAGACCTTCATGATCTAAACGTAATGGGAAAAAATGCAACGGCAACTGTAGCTAACTAAAATTTATAGTTCTTTACCCATTCGGGTGCATCCTTCTAAAGAAAACTTAGCACAAGAAACAAACTTAATAAAAAAAATTTATTTAGCTTGCATGAGTGAGAGTTAGGATGAAAAAAATATGGATGAAAAGAAATAACACGCTTCTGGTTCCACAATGGAGAAAATAGATAAAGAACAAAAATAAGAAAGAAAAGAAAGTCGTCCTTATTAGAGAAAGAGGTAAGCCGAAGGAAAAATTTCAACATTGTTCCAAGACAATGGAGACGAAAGGAAATGTCATCGTTACAAATCGTTTTATAATGACATTATAATAGCCGGTGTGGAAAATGCTTCTACTAAGCGTCGGAAAGCACATCTTTCGGGACAAACACAGATGGAAAATTCTTCGTTCTGAGAAATGATTTGTACAGGACTCGAAATCAGAATTTTCATTTTGTCGTTATGTTTTCTTACAGCTTTCCGACAGATTTATCATCAAAGTCGGTGAAATTTCTTTCATACAAAAAAATTTAAATTCAGTTAACCTGACAAAAATTTGACCAATTTAAAAAAAAAAAATAAAAGCAGATTTTTAATGTGATAAAAGAGTTTTCTTAATTGTATTCAAGAATTTAAATTTCTCTATGCTTTTGTACAGCACAAGGCAGCAATGACGCTCTGCTACAATTCAAACACACGACCTTTGTGCCACACATATGACTTATATTCTTCAAATTTTGGATATGTATGTCGCATATAATTTATAAGGGTAGGATTGCGATTTGAAGAACCTGTCATACATCATACATGAAACAAGAGGTGACAGCTTTCGCGAGACGGCTACGAACCTAGACTGAAGGTGGAATTATAGTGAGCGCGATGACAACGATTCAACATGATTCAGCAATATAATATGTGTATGTATTGCTGAATGTCATCGCGTCGCGCTAATCACGTTCACTTTAATCCAGCCCTTATGCCTACAATGTTTTTTTTCTCACTAACAATTAGCTGAATATAAATCGTTAAAGTTGAGTTACTACTTAGAGTAAGGTCCATAGAAATGTCGTTGAAAAATTTGGGCGTTGGACTAACGAAACTCGGAAACACGTTGACGTATCTTATTGAAATGTTTAATTCAATTGTTTATAATTTTTAAGAATGTATTTGCGATGTAGTACCTCTTTTATTGTGGTAAAAGTCTTACAAAATTTTTTTATCAAGCTTGGGATTCGTTGATCGACTTACTCATGTAGTTCACATACAAAGGTCCTTAATATATTTACGGGGTCCATTTGCTAAAGGCGTTAGATCACGTGAAAAGGGGAATACGAGCGAGCCGGTCGAACCAAGTAGAAACAAATTAAGATGAGAAATAACCAAGTACGAAAAGTGTAAAAATGAGGGATAAAGCGTGAAAAGTACACTGAAAGAAATGATTAGAAAATTTAATGAAATAAATAGCGTAAATCGTATAGAAAAAATGATCGATTTTCAGTCTTTTATTTTATTTATTTGCATCAACTATTTAATAATGGATGAAGTTAAAATTTTTAAAATTTATCGAAATTTCAATTATTTTAGCAGAACCAGCAAATTGTTTAGCAAACGTGACTACTTTGCTATGTAAACATTAAATAATAAACTATTTAAAATATCTACTTATTTTGTAGTATTGTCTATATTCACTATATGAGCTATCTATATATTTGGATCAATCAACCTAAACCATTATATGAGTTTTCTAATCTTTACAAGAATTAACTAGAAATTGTAGGAAAAAACAACTAAATCCATATTTTCTTTGTAACGAACGTATTTTATGATTCTTGTAATATACATATAAGAAAAATCAATTAATAATTTATTAAATAAATTAACTAATATATTTCGGAAAATATATCAAATCTATAATAATAACAGCTCGATGATGATTCTTGCAGGGTGATTAATGAAAGTGATTATATAGTTTTTTGTTAAGTTATTAATTAATTAATTTTTATAAAAGTAATAACATTTACAAACATGTATATTTTTAATTTATTGTACTTTATAGGCTTCATCAAAGTGTTTAGAAGTATATGGAAAAATATAAAGCACAAAATGTTTTACAAATAGGAAATTGAAACAAATAGTTTCATTTAAATGGCACCTTCATTCGAATGGCTGATTCCCTATTATACATATAGCTTTTCACTTGTAGACGTCTCTTTTGCACTAACGTCACTTTTCCTTTTTCAATTATATCGACTTTTAATACGGCCATGTTTTTGATATATCTTGCATAAAGAGTAATATTTTTCAGCTAATTTGTCTCTTTGTGATTTTGTGCCAAGGTAACATTCCTGTGAATATTTTGAAGTCAACATAAGTAAAATATAAGAATAAATAAACTAATAAAAAAAAATCTGACAATGATCTGGGCGACACTTTATTATTTTTCGGGTCAAGGTTCGGGAGCGGTCAAAGTCGGAGTGTATCATGAGTTGCTTCGAGATTATTAGATTTCTTGGAAAATTAATTTTGTTCTCAAAATAAAAATATTTAAAATATAGATTTTTAGCCGATTAAACATTGGAAAGCCAGTGTAGACTATTCGAATTTCAGTATATTATGTACACTAAAAGCCCATAGAAGTAAGAACGAATTTGTTGCCATATCAGAATTAAGAGATATGACGAATTGCTTTAACGTATACAAACCCATTACTTCCACTTGGGGTTTGAATTTCGAAAAAATTGTGAAACAGGCTTTTAGACGATTTCATAAGAAGCAACTTGATATCTGATGAGACACGACGGATTTTGAAAAATTTGTGAAAACGTAAACGAACCCTTCACACCCCCTTGGTTCTGGAAATTCGAAAAATCGTGAATTGGTTAGCCGTAATAATCAATTTTATATCTCATCAGAACTAAGGGATGGCAAAAATTGTGCAAACACATACAAACCCTTGGGGGTTAAATATCGAAAAATTGAGAAATGGGTTTGTAGGTGATTATATAAAAAGTTTGTAGAAGTGAAAAGCGATCTAATATCTCATCGAACCTAAAAAATATGTCGAAGCTTTGAAAAGCATACAATCCCCTTACACCCATTAGGATTGAATGTCTAAAATACTGAAATTGGCTTTTTGGCTTTTTTATATAGGAAACCTTAGGAAGTAAAAATGAATTCGATATATCATCAGATCTAAGCAATATGCAGGAATCTGTTAAAACATATGCCACCTCCTTACACCCACTTAATAATCAATGGCGCAACAGCCCAAATTGGGCCTAGGCCTTGAAGTAATGCTAGAGTTACTTCATTACTAGACCAACGGAACACTAGGAGGTGAAGTGGTCAGCCATACGCTCGTCCGTGATTATTACCCCGATTTTAACTCAGGTACTCCTTTTCAGCTGAGTGAACTGGTAGTCCGGCACCCAATACCATTCTCGAAAATTATTTGTTGCCAAGCAGATTCGAACCTGGTACCAGGTGCACAGAAGGCAAGTGCTCTAGCCACTAAGCCACCCAGACTACACCCACTTGGGGGTTGAATATCGAAAAATCCTGAAAGGAGTTAATAAATAAATATGAAGACAGCACGAGAAAGTAGGAACCAATTCAATTTCTTATCACTTCTAAAAGAAATGAGGGAATTCGTGAAAATATGTTCAACCCTTTTATACCCTCTTAGGGGCTGAAAAAGGAAAAAACTTAAAAACAAGTTTTAGGCGATTATTACGCAAGCCCGTGAAAGTGAAAAGATATTCGATATCTGATAAGACCTGGAGATATGGTAGAATTCGTGAAAAAGTTTACAACCCCCTTTCCACCCTCTTAGGGGTCGAATTTTAAAAAATCCTGAAAACGCTTTCTATGTATTTATATGAAGAAGTCGTACAATAAAAATGAATTCAATATTTGGGAAGACCTAATAGATATGACGAAAATCGTGAAAATATATGCATTCCATTTCCACTGATAATTTTTTTTGCCCCCCCCCCTCCGAACGCCAATGGATATTTTTTTTTAATGTGATAAAAGATTATAATATTTTTTATCTGAATTGGTTTCCTAGTTAATTTACATAAGCATACCGAGTTTCAACTTTGTAGCATAACCCGTTCTATAGATAGGAAAAACACCCCCCACCCCCGTACCATACTACCCCTATAAAAAATTATATTATTATTTTTCCAACATGCTGCTACTATAGCTCTATTTAAATACCAAGTTTCAGCTTTGTATCATTATAGGTTGTCGAGATATAAAAATTGGAACTTTTTCTTTTTCACCCTCCCCCACCCTCGCCCTCTACACCCTAACAACCAAAATTTTATTTTTCTGTGATGTCTCTATAGTAGCTCTATACAGTTTTCAATTTTTAGCTTTGTATCCTTTGCGGTTTTCGAGAAATTAAAATCAGAATTTTTTTTTACTTCCACCCCCATTTTCCCCATATCTGATATAGTTCTTGAGATATAAACATTTTATTTTTTGGGAAATGGCTGTCCCCCCACTTCCGCTCATCACTTCCCCCCTTAAAAATTTAACATCCAGTAGACTCCACTGGTAATTCTATATACAGAAACCAAATTTTACCTTCCTGGCAAAATTGAGTCGAAAGATATTGTAATTCAAAGTTGTTCACCCCCCACTCCCATACCTCACCACCCCCTTTGAAAAATGTTAACCCTTTTCTAATCTTCTAGTATCTCTTAAGACAACTATAAAGTTGCAGCCATCTGACATCAATCGTTCAGGAGATATAGATTTTAGAGTGTTTCAATCCCAGCTTTCGAGCGTTTTGGACGCATTGTTTTCCCCCCCACTCGCACACCCCTTGACACCTATCTATAATTTTTTTGCAAATGGGTCCACTACCATAGTACCACATAAGTTCCAACTTTCAGCCTCCTAGCATAAGCGGTTCCTGAGATCTAGAAACCAAAATGTTTCATCTGAAACGCTCCCTCCTCCCCCCTCGTCCTCCTCACAACCCCACCCCTCCAAAAGATAACACTCATAGGGGTTCACCCATTCTATCTAACATAACAATTTCAACTTAATATCTTGCGGTTTTGCGTATGGCGGACGGCGTACAACGGACGGCGGTAGGCGTCTATAGCGGACAGACGGACATTTATTTTTGCTTTTTTGGGGGAAAAAAGTTTAATAGTCCTAAAACGTGCAAATACAAAATTTCAGGGTAGGAAATTTTTTGGAAATTTCAGGTCGATAACAATATTTTACTATTAAAAAATAATAAAGTTAAATTAAAATATTGGTAAGCGGCTCGTAAGTTGCTTGTTCCAAAAATACAAGAGAATTGAACTTAATGCTATTAAGGCGTAATTTGGACAAAAACTTAATTTTAGTACCTACAGCCAATCAATAGAAATGGTTCGAATTAAATAGGATGAATTGCTTTCAACCTAAGCATCTAAATTTACCAAAAATTATAATCAATTTAAAGTGCTACCATATCGTACACTGCACCCAAGTGTAATGCCAACATTGCACTTTATATCCAAGTCCAATTCAAATATGATAAATTTCCGAAAGAGTTACGTACTACTGACCATACACTTTATTGAGGCATTGAACAAATGGAAATATTTCTCTACGGTCGAGTTTAGAAAGCTCTTCAGACATCGGTCCTAAAAGGGTACACAAACGATTTGCCAGGATTCTCTCCTACAGAAGACTAGATAGAGTTCATATTTCAAGAGTCCTTCAAGCAAGAAGCATCAGTTCTGTGTTCGGTTTGGTCAAATGGTCAGCAAATTCACTCTAAAATTTTCCAAGCTGTAGCCTAATTAAAATTTAAGATGGTCTTCTTTGAAATGTGTTCAAATCGCCACAAGTTATAAATTTTATGTATTCAAATACCCATTTCATGGACATTAGCACTTAAAAGTATTTTCGGCTTTTCAAAATATTTAAGACAATTGTACCCGGTGAAAATGTCTCCTAAATGAAATTATGGACAGAGTTTTCGTTGTCCTTTTTTTTTGTGTGTTGCCAATTTTTTGCATGATCGCATGCAAGAAGTCGTTTAGAACTGCTTGTAGTATGTTGAAACCATTTGTTAAGTTTTCACCTTAGCCATCCTGTCATGTTTTTCACTTCAGGTGCATGCCAAACGATACTACAGACGCGGAACGAGTCGCAATTTTGTAATTAATTACAACGCCACATAAGCTCTGACTGTAGTGTACCACTTATGCATTTTCGTGTTGATTTTTATATGGTACAGAAAATCCGTACACGGTTTCACAACTCCTTTGAAATACTGGTATAATAAAAATAGAAACACCCGAGCAGGTAATTGTTTCCAGGTAAAGTACCGGTAATAATTATGTCGTTCGGTACGCCTTGCGACTAGCAATACTTTCAATTAAGCTAAAGTGGACTCCTGTCTATTCAATTTTCTACTATGTCGCGGTAAAAATGTCAGCCATACCTCAGCCCTTCTATCATTGCTCCATTGACATCCAGAGGGATATCTTCGAACGCGAACACCCGAAACATTATATATATCATTTTTTCGGATGAGGGTATCCCGACATCATTCCCTGGAAAAAAAAGGAAAACCCTTCTTCCATTCACTTAATCACATGAACAGAATCAACCGAAGTCAAACCGACCATAATAAGATGGAAACCATTTGGGGGCGATAGGCCGAAGGTTAAGGGCTGTAAGTTTGTTTTTTTTCGAGGGTGGTAGGTCAATCCTATTGACTCCTAGGCACTTTGGCTCTGTTGTAACGCTAACGCCATACAGTTAATATAATTTTTTTTGCCTCCTTCCTTCTTTTCATCCGGCAGAGTTTATAGACATCGCAGATAAAAGTGATATATCTGCTCGATAAATTCCCGTCACGTTTTAAAAATATTTTTCCCTCTTACTATGTGGTGTTGGAATTTTTTGGGGTGGTTTGTATATATCCATCCATTGGGAGTTTAGCAGTGAGTGGATTTTTTTTTATTATTATTTTTCACCACCTTTTCCTATTTTGTTGTTGATCCTGTCTCCAGTCTCCTGTCTGCCACAAATTTTCCACATCTTTCCGACGTCATATTCCGTTGGAGGACGATGTAGTTTTTTGAATGTGGCAGGAAACGATGCAAATGAAATTTATGATGCCTTTGAGGGTTACTTGGGATTACAGTAAAAATAGGGAGGACATCGGCAATAAGATAATAAACGGCGAGAATATTTATATCAATTAGTTAAGGTGCAAGGATGTTAAATCAACTGATTGGTTGTGTGTAATTTAAAAAAATTTTACCTGTGGGGCAAACACTAACTCTTCGAGGTTAATAAGGCTTCTCTCATAAGATTGCAAGTCGATTATTAACAAATTATTTCAATTTGCACTTTTATTTTCATTCATAGTATGGCATCAAAATATAACAACATTTACAATCTGTCTGTAATAAAAAGAAATATAGTCTGAGCGCAACTTAATTATTTTTTTGAGTAGAAGTCCGGAACGCGTTTTATACAGAGATGCAGTGTATGTTACTAAGCAACTAACAACCTAAACAAACAACATTCCAAATAGCTTGCTGGTTATTCTTTAGGTCCCCACTTACTGGAGTTCACCTTATCTACCCACCAACAAAGTTTTGAACATAATATCTTAACGTGTTTGAAAGCAACACGTTTGCGAACAATCGCAAATATTTTTTTCTGTGAAAAGAAAAAATTTTAGGATAGCAAATTTTTACTTCAATCACAACACTTTATTATTTAAAAATAAAATAAAAAAAATAAAAGCACCTTGAAAACTCTACTACAACATCCCACAGCAAAACTAATTTAAATCAAAACTTTTTTTTTTAATAGTTACATATATGTGTATATTCCAAATTTCAACTTTCCGGCATTCATTCAAAGAAAAATCCTTAGTAACATTGACAAAAAGTATTTGTTGAATTTCAACAGTGCAGCTTTGTCATATTTCCACACCAGCAGAAAATTTACACATTTTTAGCGATTGATTTCCGTACTTACCTATGTGTGAATTTCCACACTAATGTGATGTGGTTCAGCGTAAATTGTAAAAATCACAAAAGTGCGTAAAGAAATTTGACAATAGTAATTTTACTGCATTCAGAGTAAGCACTAAATTGCCTACTCAGAGAGCAGTAAACATTTTTTACTGTGTAGCTTTGTGGGGAGATGTTTTGCAGCCCAACACTCAGTCCGAAAACACTCGTAACATTTTGGATCACAGATCCTAGGATTCTGGCTGTCATTTCGATTCCTATACAGGGTGTGCCATCTAGTGGATTCTTTTTAAATCATAGGTTATTTTAACACTGAAAGCTGTTTCCCGCTCGAAATCTTGACAGAAAGTCAGTATCATACCTCCGCGGAACGAAATGAGTCGCTTTACGCTTGAACAACGTTGGGAAATATTGAAAACTTATTTCCAAAGTGAGTGCTGTGTAGCCCAAACAGTGCGTTTTTTGAAAAGAAGTTTTCGCCGAAATGAAGCACCCACCGCGCCTGCAGTACGCAAGTTTGTGCAAAAAGTTCATGAGACTGGCATGATAGTGGACAACACTCATGGCCCCCGTTGTCGTACGGTGCGCACAGACGAGAATGTGGCTGCTGTAGCCGAGAGTGTGAGACTCACTCCACGAGCATCAACTCGCCGTTGATCTCAACAGCTCAACATTTCACGCACTAGCCTGAGGAGAATTCTGCACAAAGATCTCGGATTATTCGCTTACAAGGTCCAATTGACTCAGCAATTGAAGGCGCACGACCATCTCCTTCGTTATCGCTTCGCAATTTGGGCCTTAGATCAGCTTGAATTGGACAACGATTTTGGGCGAAAAATCATCTTTTCTGACGAGGCGCATTTTCATCTCGGCGGCTATTGCCGCATCTGGGGCTCGGAAAACCCGCACGTTATTGTCGAGAAGCCAATGCATCCACAGAGAGTGACAGTTTGGTGCGGATTGTGGAGTGGTGGCATCATTGGACCATTTTTCTTCGAAAATGAGGCTGGGAACAACGTTTCGGTAAACGGTAAACGTTACAGAGCCATGTTATCCGACTTTTTTTTTACTGAAATTGAAGACATGGATTTGGACGACCTCTGGTTCATGCAGGATGGCGCGCCATGCCACACAGCCCATGCCACAATCGATCTTTTACGCACCAAATCGTGTTATCAGCCATCTTGGCGATGTCAATTGACCGGAGCTGCAATTTGACCCCTTTGGATTTTTTTTGTGGGGAACCGTGAAGGACCGATGTTATGCCAACAATCCAGAAACGATTCAAGCCCTTAAGGCCAATATCATCCAAGCAATCCGTGAGCTACAGCCCGAAACCATCAACAAGGTCTTGGAAAATTGGAGTGACAGAATGCGCAACTGCGCAGCCAGCCGAGGCAGCCACTTGAACGAAGTTGTGTTCCATCATTAATGGGAATGTTTACTCTTACTAATAAAGCCATAATACATGGGAAAAAATTTAATTTTGTTCATTTTATTGCATTTTTAAAAAGGAACTTATATTTGGCCAACCCTGTCCAGCTTCTGATTAAAAAAAATTATTTTTGATAATATTGTTGCGAGTCAGTGTTCGTCGGAGTTTCAAAAACAGAATTCGATTGAAGTTAAAAACAACACAAATTCCTTTATAAATCGCATTCAATTCTCATAAATTTGTCAACTCTTCCCGATTACATTACATACTCGATCGCTCGATCTAACCACTGTTCATTATACATCAACTGATATTTATCAACTCATTCGAGTGCCGAAAAAAAACTTTTCTCTTCACTCAAGTTAAGTATTTTGTCATTTTCTCATGACATTACGGTCCAAAATTACATAGTACATTGGTTCATGCCGCCACTACAAATAAAAATAGTGGAAATTACTAGTAGGTAAAAATCAGAACAAAACAAATTCTATTCCAATTATCAAATGCACATTAATCTGTTAAACTATTTCTCAAAATAAACAGATAAAATAGTCACCTAAGCGAATTGTACGAACATTTTACGTTTTATCGCTAGATAAAATTTACTTTACATAAATCTGCTTCATGTACATTTTTCCCTTAATGTAAAGGGAGAAGTTTGAAAAGTCCAACGATAAACACGAATGCAGTGGCCAAGTACTAGATTGGATGGAAAGACTTCCATATTACCCACCTTACACACCCTTAAACACTCAGCTTACATTGCACTCTTTATAGTCGGCAATAACAACTTTTAGATGTAGTTTGGAATTTATTTCGACTTTATATTAGTGCATTTACGATGCGATAGTAATTTAAACTTACCTTTTCCACGGCTGAATGAAAACTTACTCATAGGAGTGTTTACCTGAATTAGTTTTTATCGAAATTATTTGGTCAGTTTTGTGGAAGAGTCTTAAAAGATTTTGTAAATATTGATTAAATATTGATAACGAGAAGAATACGAAAATTGAATTGAAAATCCATGAAACCTATATCTAAGAATAATTTATTCTAACTGAAAACTAAATTCAATTTGTCATAAATTTTTCAAACAAAGCTGAAAGAACACTTAGTGCAAAAGATTTAATTTAAGTTACACGCGTAAATGATATGCATTGACAATTTATAAAATATATGAAAACTCACATAAATAAAGTAGTCTGTTAAAATATTCATGACGGTCTTCGTCGGGTAAAAAGTTTCTAATTGCTTAATTGAAATTTATCCTTCACTATACTGTTCGATGTCGACTGTCTCAACTTGGTGATTTGTCTGACTAAAATCAAAGTCTTTTCCGAAAATTTGCCAATTAGGATATCCATAGCCGATTCCTTTAGTGACGTCCGGAATTTCGTTTTTGATAGACCATCCGCTGGATAATTTAATTGAGGTGATATCTTGATATGGAACTGTAGTAATTCAAATAAATCCAGTGACGTGAATCACGTTACAGATGGTTATTTTTTTGTTGTATAAAAATTAGTAAAAAAAACCTGTGTTTAGTAGCAGCCACAAAGAGAATTACCCATTAATACATCTCTATTTATTTACTAAATTTAATCATTTAAAATTTTAGTTGGTACCTGAATATCTTTTATTCGAACTGCCTTTTTTAAAAAATATTTCTATGATAGCTACTTCATTCACTTTTTTGGTTTCAAAAGGCAAAAAATAATAGTGTGCCAAATTTTTAAATTTTCGAGTTTACGGGTTCTATATTACGTGTTCAATAAATAAAAGCTATGTATATACGATATGTTGAATGTAACCAGCTTTTTTGAGATTATCTTTGAATTTTACGAGAAGATGTTTTCAATTTAACAAAGTAGAAATTGGTTTTAAACATAACGACATTTGCATCAAATATTTTTTGATGTTATGAGATCCTAGAATAAATAAATTATTTTTAAATAGAATTGGTTTTTGAATATATCGAGTTTTTCATGAAATACATACCTACGATATTGGATTCGTATATTTGGATTTCGGAACAATTTTTTGTAACTGAATTATTACTTTGATGATATTGAAATCAGAAAACTTTTGGTTATACGCTTAAATACATATATAATATTATAAATATAATATTAATCATAAATAATAACTTTAAGTGAGAATCGCGAAAACAGCAAAAACAATAGAAAATAAGCTAGGAATGTAAATATTATATAAATACAATTTTTTTTATCGAAATTGGAGAAAACATCTTACGAATACAAAAAAAACTTCTACATCAAAATCTTCAAATCTTCGGGAACGCTAAAAGTCTTCGAATTGAAGAATAATCTTCAAATCTGGCATCGCTGCTACTACTCAAGATATATTCTCGAATCGCTCAATCACAATGAATTCAATTTTAAGGACTCTCTTTTGTTGGAACTCGAAACTAAAAGACAGTGAGTTTCGTAAATTGAGTGAACACATTTTTACAGGATTTTTATATGGCAGCTACTCGAAGAAGGACTCATAGGAATAGGGCCACCCTAACCACAGGGCTAAATGGGTTATAGCCCTGGGGCGCAAGCCTTTTGGGAGCGGCAATTTTTATTGATGTTGTATTTTAATTTTTTTTAGAAAATACTGACCACAAGAGCGCAGAAATGGAAGATTGTATTTTAAAACTATTATCTGATTTAGATATCAATTTGGAAGATTCTAGAGCGCAATCTTATGATAATGCTTCTAATACGTCGGGTATATGTATAGCGGCCTCCAAGCGCGCATTAAATCTATAAAAATCATGCCATTTACGTACCCTGTGCAGCACATTCTTTAAATTTAATCGGAGAGTCGGCTAAATTGTTTTTATTTCTTTAAAATTTATACAATTGCTTTGCCTCGTCAACGTCAAGATGGGAAATTTTGAAAGATACGCTAGCATTAAAAAAACAAAGTGCCCAAAAAATTAAGTGACACTCGTTGGTCAGCAAGAGCAGATTCAGTGAAGGCAACTGTTTCCGGTTCTGAAAATTTTAAAAATGTTTTGAATAAAATTTTCGAATATAATTTCCAAAAGCCTGCAACAAAATTTGAAGATAAGGGGTTGTTAAATGAGTTCAACTCACTGGAAACTGCTATTATGGTAGCATTTTGGAACGAAATATTAGAAATCATAGATAAAACTAATATATCACTTCAAAAAGTTGATACTACAATAGAAAGCATTATTTGATTATACGCTTCTTTAGAAACCTAACGAAAAGAAACAAAATACAGAACCATTTAACCTTTACAAATCCGAAGGTATAAAATTGTCTAATTCTGAAACTTTTATATTTTGTATTTGCCGCTTCCACTAGCCATCAAAATTGTATTTTCTTATGACGAGAGCAAATTATTTTTAGTAGCCCACAGGCGCCGAATATCTTAGGACAGCACTGCATAGGAACTATTTCAAATTTTTTCCTTCAACTGCAGCTAGTGGAAAAGCAATGTATAAAACATTTTAAAGTCACAACCTAAGACTAATCATTCGTTGTTTATACGAACATCTAATTTGTAAGCACAAAACGGACGAACTTGTATGAAAAGCATGTGTGCCTTTCGGAAGAAGTCGTATGTTCTGAGCCATTCGGCCCCTGCCAGATTTTAGGCCACGGCACGCCTATGTTATTGCACCCCATCTTCCGTTTATAAATTGGTTATTTAACCGCCCACTAAAGTTCATATTGCATTTCATATTTAATACCACCACTTTAACCTATTATGGAACCATTGAAGGGAGCTTTGAGCCCAACTCTATGGACTCTTAGTGGTTCTCCATCTTGATCTATGCCTATATTGATTAAATTGGTCTTCATAATGATCTACTTTCTATAATTTTTATTTAGGAACATATTTGTGCTTGGAAATTCTCTTGAAGCTCCGTTGCATGGCTGGTTTTCACCCAGGGGGTTGGATACGAAAGAATAATTGGAATTGTGATTTTGGGACTATTCATTAAAGAGATTTATAACCTGCACCTCTGAAATGATAGACCAGCACAAACTCTCACTCAACGGTCAATGTTCACAAACAATTGTTAAAAACAGATTCACCACATGCTTCTAAAATGCTTTCAAATTAATTCGATTCACTTGAACTAAGCCAAACATCAATCGAAGTTCAGCTACACCATAAGTGAAAATAAACAAATTGCCTCAATTCCCAAAAGGTTCCATTCTTAACTACTTCTAATTTATAACTGCTTGGCTGCATAGTAGAGACCGAGGACCAAATGAAAATTCAAGTTAAAACTAAAAAGCAACAAGAACAAAAACCAAAAGACAAATACCTTTGCAACCTCAGCAAATTTTTGCATCAAAGCCTCCATGGGATGTTAATCAACTTGAAAGATTCGAAGGGGGGAATCAGGGACCAAAAAAAATGGAAGAAAGTAATGGAAAAAAAATTAACAGAGAAAAGAAATTTTAAATGCCACAGAATGGACACTCAACTACCATCAGGCTGATTCCCACAATCAGGTTATCTCTGGGTAAAAGAGCTGACCCAAACGAAAACCAACATTCTGGCAGTCTTCACGTAGTTTATTCTAATGAGGGTCACTGCCCATAAAAGCCTGAATGTGTACTTGACGACGTCCTATATCGAGCTATGATGTCGGGCTCATGGTGGCTGATGGTGGTGCCCAGCACACACAAAACAAAGATGTAATTACTCCGAGTAACGTAAAAACAAGACTGAGGGTTATCTAACAATCGCTTTATCACCATTTGTTTCATCCCTTAACCGCTGACCATAAATTCGCACTTTCACCTAATGCCCCTTTTCGTATCCCATTTTCTCTACTTTGGTCGTCCGGGACTTTATACACACATCTCGGTATATGTCCGAGAATCTTACCTGGGAAAAGGAACAATGGGGAGTGCAAATGCTTTCATTCACCTCGACCACGAAGACATCAACCATACGCCCCATCGAAACGATGTATGTGCGCCTTATTCAACTTATTCACCCCTACCGATCCCATCTGTCCTGAATTTCGCTGGCATTCAACTTAACCGCTCTCCACCCGAGGTTCAGTCTGTTACTGCCTCAGACTTCATCACTAAATCAGGCATTTAAGGAAAACGAAGAAAATCGCACACCAGAGGAATAAAAACGCCAAGGATTAAGGGGGTAGCAAGGGCTGTAGAAGCAGCACAAGCAAAATTACAGTAGTTAGCAGTAAAGCACGTTTAACAGCTAATAACCATGAGGCTGAGGCAATGCAAGCTCGTTTACTTTCTTTGCTCGTACTCGGTTTTCTTATGAGTTAACTTTTTCTCGAAACGCACAAAAATCCATGGTTAGAAGTTGGCTAGTGTGCTATTACCATCGGAGCTCGATTGCCAATTTTTAGGTGGTAGTGTAGAAAGCAGTGTGTCCTGGGAGTAAGGTGAGCGGGTTGAGTCTTATACGTGCCGACTATAAACGGCAGATATAAGAAGAATTAAAGAGAATCAAGAAAGGATGGGGTAAACTGATTACTTCTTAGTATCATCAAATGGTAACTAAATTCGTGGTGTCCATAGAAATGAAAGGAATTGGTTAGAATAACTGAAATGATTGGCAATTTCAGAAGGATGGTTACTAATTTCGGTGATTTCGGAAAAAAAATAAAAGTTTTTGACGTATAAAATAGCGCATCGTTATTTTCAGATCTCGAAAGAAAAAATCATGTTCGAACTTCAAATTAAAAATTTAATTGTAGTTCTGTAAATATGCGCCCACTGTGGGGTCAGATTTCGCAATGACTTGTCTAGTATTGTTGAAGAAAAATGTGGCCGTTACGTCTTTTAAGTCTTCGTGATTTAAAATACGAGTAAAAAATTCGACCAACAGCCTAGGCGTAACTTTATTAATTTTTTGATAGAAGTCCTGAACGCGTGTAACGCTGAAATACAATATAGGTTACCATGCGACTGATAACCTAAAAAATAACGTTTCAAATAGCCTACTGGTTATTCCTTAAGTAGTCAGTCATACACCGCATCTCAGCATTAAACGCATTCCGGACTTCTATCAAAAAATAATAAAGTTACGCCCAGACTGTTGTTAGAAGTTTTTTTTATTTGTTTACGTATTTTCATTTATTTAATACAAGATTCAATAGAAGTAAAAGCGGATTCGATCTCATTAAACCTAAAAGATTTGTCGGAATTTGTGAAAGCTTAAACAAAACCAACCCCCAGGGGCTTAATATTTAAAAATGCTTAAATCTGTCTTTTCCGTTTATATTTAAAGCCTTTACAAGTGAAATTGAATTCTATATCTCATTATTCCTAAGAAAGATATCGAAATTCGTGGAAATCTACACAACCAATTTACACCCCTTCGATTATCAAAAAATTTGGAAAAATTTTATGAAGTAAAATAACTCGACATCTCTAAAACGAAACAAAATTCGTGAAAATGTGCAAAAAACTCTGCTAACGGATTCACCTTTGTATGCCACCTCTCTCCTCAAAAATTTCATATTCAATTGACTCCACCTGTAATCCTATATACGAAAACCAAATTTTATCTTCCTGGTACAATTGGTTCGGAAGATATTGTAATCTTAACATTTTTACCAACCAACTCCACACCCCACCTTCTCTCTTAAAAATGTTAGCCTTTATTCAATCTTATAGTATCCCTTAAGACAATCATAAAGTTTCAACATTTAGATATCAAACGTTCAGCTTTCAAGGGTTTCGGACACATAATTTTTCCCCCCACTCCCACATCACTCAACCTCTTCTGACCATTTTTTTTTTTCAAATGGTCCACTATCATAGTTCTACCTAAGTTCCACGTTTCAGCCTCCTAGCATAAGTGTTTCCTAAAATATAGAAACTAAATTTTTTTTCTAAAATGCTCCCCCTTTCTCACCCCTCACATCTCCACTCCTACACAAGATACAGGTTAGGTTAGGTTGAGGAAGGTGGACTGAAGCACTGTGCCACAGTCCATCACGAGAGATCACTGCGGATCCATTGTGGTCCCCTCGTATAAACCGAACTATAGACTACTGATTCCAAATATTGCTCTTCCTTATGAAGAGAGTAGTTCTCCATAAAGGAATCATCGCAAGTTCTGATAGATCGGTCAAAGAGAATTACCCCATGTACCGATAAAGTAAAAAGTATAATCCTACATTGGGCACTGTATCCGATCCTACATTGGGCGCCATTATTACAGAATTGACCTTGGTGCCTCTCCTCATGAAAACTGCAGACAAGTAGTAAAAAACACATAGCATATTGGAAGCCATATCTAACCCTGAATTTGCCACCACTTCTGACCCTACATTCGGCGCTATAATTACAGAGCATTTCTCCACCCTAAGTCTTTGGGATATTTTGAACGGACCAACTCGTAAGTCCTCTTTTCGTTCGGAACTCACCTGAAAGTTAAACTTAAAATAATTGGCGTCATAACTGCAACGTTCTATCAAACTGGGACAGAAACTTTGCAATCACCAGTGATTGGTAGATCAAATAGGTATCATGTTCCACGCACTTACAAATGTTTTCAGCGGACTAAGATTATTTTAAAAAAAAAATTCTAGAATGCGTCCATTACCAGGAACACTATGTTATTGCAACAAGACCATATGTTCACAATCGATTTCACTCAAAATAAAATGGCAAAACCCTACATAAAAGGTCCATTCAACAGCTAAAGACTCCTCTGTAGAAAAAATCGACAAAAACAATCCTGACGACATACTTGAAGCCTCTTGACAACGAGCTTAAGGGCCTGTTCCTTCAATACACGGCGACCTGTTGGAAATTTTGTGTAAGACAAAGAGTACGATTTCAACGTTTGATTTAATTGACATGTCGATTGACAAATTCCGATATCAAAATAATTTATTTCAAGGAAATTTCGAGCTTTAGTGGTACAAGGACGTAGGGACAATACAATTAATTAGTCGGTCTGAATAGAGTTTTATTAATTCATACAAGAGCTCTAATGGAACGAAAATTGTTATCAATGGAAATAGAGATTGCTATTCATTTTTACACATTTAATTAGACTGAATCTCGTAATTATTTTATTCATTTCAAAATAAATCTTTGAAGTGAATAAATTAATAACGAAATTCAGTCTAATTAAATATGTAAAAAATTAATTCTTGTGAAAAGAGACGAAATTAGCGTGTTCAACATTAAATTTTATATTTTAGTTTTTGTTGAACGATAAAGAAGCGGTATAAAATATTTGAATTCAAAAGTGTAAGAGGCCGATGAAGCGAAGTTCAGTAAGCCATTTGAAGAGGCTGAATTTTTAGAAACTTCAAAAATTTCTGCTGAATTTAGTTGGTGTGTTCATATTTCTTTATTTTTTTTCGTAATAAGGAAAAAAAAATTTTCTACCGATGCGTTGACTAAAATAATTCTAAGAAGTGATGAAAAAAGAAGGCAAATCTGTCTTATATATGGAATCAAAACGATTGAAAATTAAAGGACTATTGGAACTAGCTTGAAACGGAAATATCATGCCTTCCTCATGAGGCTATGACTTTTTCTCGCCCGCCCTCACTTTCAGTCGGAAAATCACGGAAAGTAAAGGAATGCAGGCGAACTTTTTATAAGTGCGTTTGCAAAATTTTTGGTTCTTCCGGTAATTTGGGCACGTCCTTCTAAAAGTTTCTACTTTCCGAAACTCTTACTGAAGTATGCAAACTATTTTTTCTTCGAAGTTTTTAGATTCAATTTTTTTTTTTCGCTAAACACATAATTCCATTTATTTCTTGAAAATTTGTTAAAAATATTTTGGACATTTTTTTTTTCCAAGCTAAATCTCGAAAGATGCCGTCTTTTCGTCTCTTCTTTACCGTTGAAAAAACGTGAAAACCTGCACAATTCAAATTAAGAAAATTCCCATCGTTCGTGAAAAACTCATTAAAGTTGCTTGTGCTCAGGCACAGATAGAGGTTTTTGGCACATAGAATAGATAGATGAGAGCGCTGGATCCTTCTTCTTCGGGGTATAGTAACTCTAACTATACTAACATAATCTGGTATATACTAGTATTAGCATTTGCAGTATTGTAGAGGATTCTCGCCAGTTCTGAATAGGGAGATGCAGACGTACCTTCTGGGCTGCGTTCAGCTTCTTGTTTTTCGATAAAACCTCTGACTGGATCCGATTAAGTGGTTTCTTTAAGAGCTGCCTCGAAAGATTTAATTGAAATCGGAAATTTATTGATTGAAATTTCCTGCCATTTTGCAAAAACTTCTATTTCTCGTTCGGTATGTGTTTGAGTGTGTAGATGCGGTTGAACAAGTTTTCCGATGGGTTAGTGCATTCAATTATTCGTGGATATTATTTGGACGGAAAGCAAGGATTTAATTTAACTTGTTGAATTGATGAAATTATTTAGTACAAAATGGACAGATGGATGTGTAAGGAGGAAGTATTTTGTAGCAGTTAAAATGTTCTTGCTCGATTTAAGTTGCATGGCTGGATTAATTTTATTTTTCCATTTCTTTGATGAAGTAAGACCTAAAAAAGAAAACGAAAATGGTTTGTTTGTCTGCCCTTTGTAAAATATCTCAAAAACTCGTTATATAACCATATCACCAACTATACTAAATCGGCTATTAGGATTTTTAGTGTAAGGATAGAGTGAGTTTGAGTAAGAAGTGGATCTTAAATCAAGAACTTCAAAATCTCATCTTTTAGGAACAGGAAGTAAAAACTTAAAACTTACATCTTACAAATTGATGTGAGACGTATTCCAAAACAGATTGTTGCAGGAAGCAGTAGCGAACGATTGTGGAGCAAAAACTAATTTGGACCACGATTGATTGCACTTGATTTGTTGGTGTTGAAAAGTATTCTGAATACAACTGATAAAACTGTATCTTTAGAATCCTTCGAGAATTTGAAAATTCTGGAGTAGGCAAATTTGGTAGAAGTTAAAATCTAAGTTATTTTGTAGTTTTCTAATTTTTCTATGGTAGGTAGTTAAGAACGATATTGAGTGGAATTTTTCTGTCTCCAGTACTTATGCCACAAACTTGAAACTTGGAAGTTGGTCTGAAACTCTTTCTCCACGTTTAATATCCCATTCTATTCAAGAATAGTGGACTTCAGGCATTATTCTAACGCATTATTACTGTTACTAGACAAGCACTATATTGCTTAGACCAAGGGTGATAAGATCATGACTCCTTTCAATATACAAACACATTGTCAGAAGACTAATGTGCTAAGCGACCGGGCCTCCAAATCTGAAATTTAATTTCAATAATAGAGACAACGACGTCAATATTTAAAAACGTGGAAGACGGAAATATTTCGGTTTTGTTTCTAACATATTGAAAAAATGTCATCTATAGCATTAAACGAAAGTAACAATAGCAATGAAAACAATGACTGCAATAGCTGTAAATGAAATAAAAAGCGAAAAGAATTGAATTCACAGCACAATTCACAATTAATAAAAATAAATCTTTTTACCAATTTGTTCTCAAATTGATAATTAATTAATACTGTTGAGGAATTTTGATGTTTAATTGAAGAAATAGAATTTGATTCAATTTTTAAAGTATTCCATATTATTTTAATAATAAAGCGTCTAAATTCGAACTTATACAATACCTTGCTACACGGTTAGAAATCTTGGATTTTTTTTAAACCCGACGATGTAATACAGAAGATTTTATTACTTTTATGATTACGCAGTAATCTTTTCAATTTATTAATTTATATTTTAATATTTTTGAAATAAAATAGATTACTTTTGTATTAAAAACGTAAAATTATTCTTCAGGGAATATAGTTCATAGTTCAAGTTACGACTCTAGTTCAGCTTCTTTGTAGTATTGTTTTGGAATAAAAATTATTCCTTGAAAACTAAAAATTACAATCGTAATACAAGCAGGATTATATTATAAGCTTGTGCAAATATAGACAAAACGACATGTTTGAACATGTCCAGTTTTTTATAACATTTAGGTTTAAAAAATAATAAGAACATGCATTAATAAATAGCAATGCTTCAGATCGAATACAACGGGATTACAAAATAAACCTATAGAAGAATAACTACCGGGCATGCTTATGCATGCTTGCTTTGGTTTAATACTTCTGTATTGAAATTTAATGCGTTTAGATTTAAACCTATTGCGTGTTATTTTCTTTTAAACGTCACATTTGAACGGCGTCACAGTGAATTTATGTGAAAGTTTTTTCTTAGGTTAAAAAAGGTGAAGAAATTAAGTTCTTAGAAATTAATCCGGTTGAAGGTGTGATAACTTCGCAAGACGTGTTTAACGAGTAAGTGAAATATTAAGCATATTGTATCTGTTTTTATCAGAAGTTCTTTTAGTTTTATCACAATTTGAGTCCACTTCCAACGAAACATTTATTTTAAAAGATCGGGAGAATGCTGTGATCCCTGTCGATGAACTCCTTCCAATAGGATACCAGTATAGATTTTCTGGTTATTTTATGGTACATACAATCGAGTTGAATCCAAGCTATGAAAATTTGGAAACTCCCAAACTTAAACGCTCGAATGCTGTCATCGGACCTAGCCTTATAATCAACAGCGAGGTTCGCTTTAATTTTTTTTTTAAATATTTAATGTTTTAGAATTTTTGTTTTAGGCCCTAATTTTTTTTGAGTAAATCCGATTGTGCGGATTTAATTTCATTAATATTTGCAAAAGTCTAGCATTTACTCATCACAAAATTAAGTCATCCTCATGGAAAGATATTAAATTTGAAGAATTATTATATTCATTTGGAAAAGTAAGAAAAGCTAATATCACGGAGAGTGATGAAAAAGTTCAAACTTATTTTAGTAATATACACGCTGAAAAAAACAATATTTTTCATGTTAACTGGGTTGGAATTAAATATGGATAACCACTAACTTGGCTTTGTTGTGAAACTAAGAAGCAGAAATAATATAAATGAATTGTAGAAAAATGAGATATATTTTTACCTGGCTGGTTACAATGAATTATCATTTAAAAATAATTTAAATTCATTCGAAGTAAGTGCAACATGTGAATATTTCGTTGTTCCTTACACTGATCTGACAAACAAAAAACCTAAAGATTCTTTTATGTTAGTCAAAAAATTTTTCTTATACTAGAGACAGTTATAGATTAATATATTAATATGTTCATAATACTATACATATAAATATACATATATACATAATAATAAAATAATGTTCGATATTCAATTACTTTATTATTTTAATAATAAAGTATTTTTGTTTTCTTTCAAACTTTCTACAACAAAATTCTTTTGGTTAATTTGGTAATAGTAGTTAGTACTAGTATAATGGAATATTTATGTTGACAAAATTTTAGATGTAATTGTGATCAATATTTTACAATAAAAATTAAACAATATGATGTAATTAGTTATTAATAATAAATTATAATTATTTTCTAATGATTATATTTTTAATCTTTATTGTATTGTATTATTTATTGGCTAATAAATAATACAATTTATTACTTGCATTACTTCCGATTTACAATTTTTAATCCCTACATATATAAATTGTAACACGTTACATCCTAAATTTATCGCAATAAAAGTATTAGAGTTCAACAACATCCCATTAAAATGTAATCTAAATGCAGATTAATATTGAATCAATCAGATATTTATTTTAAATATTTATTTATTAAATTATAATCATTTTATATTACATATTATATACCATGACAAGAATATCTCTAAATACCATCTTAACTTAATTTATGGATTTATTACTTCGAAAGTATTACAAATTAATACCATTTTGGTGTGGTCATATATGTAACATAGAAAATGTTACAAATTATTCCAAAATTTTTAACCGTGTATAATAGCGTTTAATTAAAATTATTATTTGAGCTTACAGCGGGCCCAAATAACATCATGCATGGGTAACCAGCTTTGTTCTTAAAATTTTAATTCTAGGTAGGTATATGAATTCAGTTTTAGAAAACGGTAGAATGGATATCATCATCATCAATGGCGCGATAGCCCAAATCGGGCCAGGGCCTGCAGGATACATTGTCTGAAGTCATCTCGGTTCAGCGCCCGCGTCCTCCAATTTGTACATCTAAGAAGCGATCCGCAATCTGCGTCAACTGAGTCCTCGTATCTTTTCCGCGGTTTTCCCACATGTCGTTTGCCCTGAATGAAAGAATCAATATTGTTGAACTGAATTCGAACTTTGGCTGGTCAATATAAAGAACATCAGAATTTCAGAATAAAACATAAATATCCAAATTCAATACTGAATCGTAATTGCATTAGCAATTACCAATTAATTCTGCACCAATTCTGTTTTTAAGTGCCGAAGCAGCACTGACAATTTTTATATTTCACCATTAATATAGTATACTTGCAGCATTGAATTTGCAATGCTGAAGCGGTATATGTCATTGACAAAATTTAGTCAGCAGTAGAGATCTGCATGTTTCAGAATTAGATTTGCAATTGAAAAATAAATAGTTCCGCTAGAATACGGTGGCGACCAATGCGATTCTCGAAAATAAATATTTTTTATATTTGTCTTCAAAGGAAAGGGACCTTTAATCCCATTAATTTTACTTCTAAACTGTGAAGCTATTTTTCTCCAGTTCGTTTTCATAAAATCACATAGCTCTTCCTCTTCTTCTTCGGAAGCTTGATTTAAAAACTATTCTTTTGAAATTTTCCCGTTGAAATTCCTTGTGATCGTTTGGTAACGAGCCCCAAATACGATAGTGTGCCTACCAGCCAACATACAGTACCATAAACTTCAGTTCAATTCCATTTCACGACAACTGGCAAAGATACCTTGCCAGCATTAAAACTGTAACACATCAGCAGAATTAATCGAAAAAGAAACGGAAACCGAAACTCGTCACCAAAATTCATCCCCAGTGTCATATAATCGAGAATTCTTGTAGTAGCAATACAATGTGATACGGGGATCATCTTATTTCCGATAAAGTCAATAGATTGTCATCGACAAATCCACAACACTAATCGAATATCGTACCAGGAATATAGAATTGCCCAGCACCACCACTATCATCATCCCCTATTGTCAACGACATGGCCACAAAGGACTGAACCGGCAAACGAAAACAACAAAATAACGAAATTTGTGAAAGGACATTACAGAGGTTCGAACTCTTGATTTCCTTAGACGGAAACAGTTCGATGGCGACATTATTCAACTATAAAGTGGGGAATACAAATAACCATTGACATTGAGTGTCGTCCACTTAAGTGTCATCACACAATGGCCAAAAAGCTGTTCAAACTTGAAGAATCTATTGATGGGCTCCGGGCGAATGTATAAATGTGTATGTAGCTGTGTTCATGTATGTTTTGTGGATCCCATCTTTGAGATCAAGTCGAGTGGGATTTCTTAGTTCTCCAACTCGTGATTTGTTGGCATAATTCTTGAGGACTAAGGAGCCGGGTTTTGCCGAAAGATATATGGTTATATTGCTGTACAGAGATTTCACTTTGGTGATGTTTTTGTGGCATTCCTGTCCCTGGTATATTTCTTCTTTACGTTATATGACTTTTCACAAGAAATCTTCTTGTTCCGAAGTGCCACATAAAAAAGTAAAGACATAATCGACTACAGAGCAAATAAGAAATTCAAAAGTCTTATACCATTTTATTTTATAAATATTAAAGGTGGTGATCGAACTGAAATTTTGGAATCCCCAGAAACACGAAAAAAGTCAGTTTGACCACTGCATACTCCGTAAGTAAACTACTTTGGCGTCTCATAAATCGGGGGTCTCGATGGAGAAATCTGTCTCTGAGATGATTTTCACAAATAGTAGATTCGGTTACACCCTACCAGCCTTAAACTTTTAGGCTAGTGCTAGGTTAGGCGAGGGTTTTAAATAAAAAATTTTGATTCGTATATCTTACAAACCACTTATGCAGGATAGTTCAAACTTGGACCGGTATAAGGATATAATACAGATTCAATTCCAAAAAAACGACCAATTTATGCGATTGGATACGGGAAAGCTTAATGGTTCAAATTGACATATTCTCAAAATAATATCTCTGGAATCGCTTCTAGGACAATGTTCAAATATTGAACATATTGTTACATCCGTGTCTTGGCCACCCGCACAATTTACTTATCAATAACATCAAAGTTTCCAGAGAAAAACATCAACCTACCAATATCCACCAAGAATGTCGTAGAGAGTTCTTTATACTTCTCGCATGTTCTTAATACTTCTCACATGTAATAGTACTTCTTGCGCGTTCCACACATACGACCGAATATGCTGGAAATCTCCCTACTCAACATATGCAATATATAAGCACGCCTCGTGATTCGCGTGTTTACAGTTTTTGACTACTCTGAATATCATTGTCAAAATTTTCGGCAAAAAGTGTGAAACTCAGACCTAGTTAAAGTCCTTGATCAACGTATTTCTTGTTCTTGGATCAACAGACAATAGATACATGGAGCGATAGAGCGATCGAAAACAATTGACGTTAGGTTGATGGTCTATCAAACGAAATATCACAAACATATTACTTTTTTACCTGTCCGATTGTCCAGTAAACGAACATCAAGGAGTGAAACACTCCTGCGGAATATATTTGCCGAAACTCAGAACGATACTGGTTACTCGTAAGTTGTTAAGAATGAACTGCGATTGATACCACCTTGAATGGATATTAGTTCAGAATTTCAAACTGAAGAGAAACAACAATTAAGAACTAGCACGAAGTTAAAAATTTTAAAAAAAATCCACTTCCATAAAATACAATAAATCAAACCATAACAACTAAATATCATACCCTTTGCGACACATCCAAACGGATAAAATACAAAAATATCAATCCGTCATCAAAGGATTTACAAAGTATTGTATAAAACGTATCAAAAGGATTTTCGCATATATCACAAGGATATTACATCTAAGGTAATCGCAAATCCATCTTAAAGCTTAACACGTCATCCCAGTGAATAGATAAATTGTTATCCATATGTACATATAGAAAGGAAGATTTTCCTCACCTGTTTGAACACGGATATCAGCAGCTTGTAATAAATGTATAGTTTTTTTTTCATACATTGTAGACCACTCAGAGGATAATATAAAATTCGAATTGGAAAAGGATGTTCGAATGAATTCAGTCAAATACGTGTCAAAGCATATACAAAGGAATAACTTTATGTTAGATATACAGATAATTTAAAATTTCATACATGTTGTTTACTTGTAATTTTAGATTATTGGATATTTCTTATGTGTTTTTAAAAGCAATAAAACTAAAAACTAAAACTTAAATATCACAAACAAGATTTAAGAATGTTGTGTAAAAACTGAAAGAAGTGCAAGAATCTAGTCAAACACATGCAAGGTGTAGTTAGGATTGGTAGCTAAGAAAAGAATTAGTCTAAGAACTAAGTAATCGAAACTACAACCGTCCTATATCCAGTGATTATAGCGTAGAAATCTCTACACACTTCTAGCATGTTATACCCAGTAAAAAAATTTGTAAAATTACTATCCTTTCAGTAAAATATTCCGCATTGATGTACTCAATTTACAAACGTTCATTAAATTTAACAAAATTGAGAGTAATTCTTAAAACTTTGTATTCTTACACATTTAATTCGTGAATTTACTGACTGGGAAGTAATATTGCAACACCGTATGAAATTTCCCACATTTAATGTGTAATATTGATCATTGTGTATAAAATTACGCATTTTGCATGTAGTTTTGATACTTCATGCGTAGTAATTTGTTTTTTTCTTCGTTGTTTAATTCACTTGTTTCGTGATTTTGTGTAAGGCGTGAATTAAAATTTAAAAAGAAAATAATGTTTATAGTGTGTGAAGTTTGTGGCAAAACAAATAAATTAAATTTATATAATAAACATGTATAGTGTTTTATACTTTCTACCCTTTTTGACCTACAGTGGCAGTCAAAAGTAAGTTAACACATGTGATATTGGAAAGAAAATGGAAATTAATACCTCAAAATCCAAATTATTTTATTCTTCTTGTAACAATAACAATAACAATAACTAATCATATGTTCTACAAAATAAAGGCAAATTTATAAAATAAATAGTAAGTAATAGTAGTTTATTATCAAGTGATAAGAAAATATTTGTAATTCGATCAGTCAAAAGTAAGTAAACATTTTGTTTAACTTCCACAATGACCCCCATTGTTTTGGGACATTTTGGCTATCCGATTGGACATGGAAAAGGCGTACTTCCTGCATTGTTGTTCCGAAAAAGTTGGCCAAATTTGTTCGATCCACACTTTTAATTCCGAAATGCTTCTTGGAGCTCTTTCGCTTATTTTAATTTTCAGCCAAGATGATACATTTTCAATGGGCGGATGATCTGGGCTTTGAGGTGGCCATGTCAGGACATTTATTTTCTCATCCTTGAGAAAATTCTGGACAATTTTCGCTTTATGTATAGGAGCGTTATCTTGCTGAAGTAAGAAATCTTCGCCTATCAAGCGTTTGCCGTTCAGGTAAAATTACTTCTTTCATTAAATTCAAGTAGACTTGTGCATTTACTTTGCTTTCTAATAGAATAATTTTACCAATACCATATGATGAAAAGAAGCCCCACACGATAACCCCTTTTTCGACACCCTTTAATGTTGGTTTCGTACACTTGTAAAAGAGCAATTCACCTTTCCTCCTCCGCATGTACATTTGTCCATGGCTGTACCGCATCCTTATCATCGATTCGTCTGTCCATAAAATCGAATACCAAAAATTATCAGGCTTTAATGCATGTTCGGTATAGAAATTGAGCCTTTTGGTAATTTGCGAGCCACACGTCCTCTTTTACCACTTTCCCTTAAACGTCTTCTGATTGTTTCAACAGAAGGAGTAACTTTACTTTTTTAAGCCAGTTTTGACCGAATCGCAGGAGCCAATAAAAATAGATCTGAGCCGCGATTCTGGCGACATGCGAATTGCGAAAATTCCGCATATTTCCTTTCATTTTCGAAACAGGGAAATTTGTCGGTTTCATGAGGCAAGGCTTTTCGTGACCTTCCTAGGTATTCAAATTGAAATTCGCATATGTGAATTGAGGAAACTGTTTCTTTTTCGTTTCGTGTTTGTTGTAAATATTAGGTCTGTTCTTTTTGACTGATTCATTGGTTGCAGGGTGTTGGAATGGGGGGAAGGACAATGCGTCCGAATTGCTCGAAAGCTGAGATTGAAACATTCTAAAATTCATATCTCCTGAACGGTTATGTCAGACGGTTGAAACTTTGTGGCTGTTTTATGGAATACTAGGAGCCTAGACAAGGACTAAAATTTTAAAGGAGAGGAATGTAGGGCGGAGAAAAAAATTTGGATTACAATATCTTCGGCCCTGGGCTGCGATTCTGACGACAATTCGCAAATTTCCCTTGCGAATTTTTCACTAATTTCGAATGTGTCAAAATTGATATTCGAACATATCCCATTTCGGAAATGGCTTCATTTGTATTTTGAACGTGCCCTACTAAAGTTTTGACATTTGTCGTTGACAGAAACAGTCAGTAAAAACGTCTGTTTCTCCGCTAGAGGTCTACTGGGCCTAACTCCTGTAAAATTTGTAAGGCCATAAATGGCACGGTTTTAATAAATTTGTTTTAAAAATCGCTGTCCCCCCACTTTTGCGCTCCACCTCCCCCTCAAAAATTTTACTTTCAATAGACTCGACTTGTAATCCTATCTTCAAAAATCAAATCTTATCTTCCTGGTATAATTGGTTCGGAAGATATTGTAATCCAAAGTTTTTGACTCCACCCCCACATTCCCCTCCTTCAAAATTTTAGTCCTTGTCCTTGTTTCAACCGTCTGACATCAACCGTTCAGGACTATGAATTTTATAATGTTTCAATCTCAGCTTTCGAGCAATTCGGACGCATTTTCCTTCCTCCCATTCCAACACCCTGCAACCAATCAATCAGTCAAAAAGAACAGACCTAATATTTACAATAAACACGAAACGAAAAAGAAACAGTTTCCTCAATTCACATATGCGAATTTCAATTTGAATACCTAGGAAGGTCACGAAAATATTCGCCAACAGCCTTGCCTCATGAAACCGACAAATTTCCCTGTTTCGAAAATGAAGGGAAATATGCGGAATTTTCGCAAATTCGCATGTCGTCAGAATCGCGGCTCTGATGAAGAGATGTTAACAATTTGTAAATCGTCTCTATTATCAGCGATTCTGGGACGTCCTGGCTTAGAAATATCTGCATCTCGACCAGATTCTTTATAAGTTTTAATAACTTTGAAGATCAATGCCGGTGAATTATTGAATAATTTGGCTATTTCTCTGTATGTTCTTCTGTTGTTAAATGCTTGAATTTAACCATTTTTTAATAATTTTTAATTAAAATTTCTATTGTAATACTGAAAAAAGACGTTAATAATTTTTTTTTAAAATCAATTATTTTTGTAACGTACCGACGTAATTTTTATTTTTTTTTAATTTAACTATGATGCAGGCTACAATACTGAAATTTACCGGAATACAAAATTACAATAATTTAGCTAAAATATAAGAAAAACTTTTTTGTTCACTTACTTTTGAGTTGTTCGTTCAAACGATAATTTCACACTAATTGCATTATCGTTCATCCAAATAAACAAAAGCAAAACAAATTCTGCTTGGGCGGGCTAGTATCACTGTAATCTTCGATTTCAGTGAATTTTTCAGAGGAATAATAATGAAAAATTGCAGTATTCCCAGCTTAAAGTTATATACCACGTTATATTTTGGCTGTTAACTTACTTTTGACTGTATGACACTGTATATTCTGGTTTTTTCCAAATATGTATCATGAATGATCTCATTGAATTTTTCAAATTGTCGATTGCTGTGTTCTTTGCCCTTCAAAATACATCGGAGAATTCATCTGCCGATCATTCGCTTGAATCTTATTCATATATTATCAATAAATTAATAATAATATTAAGCAATCATAATCATGTCACATTTTTGTAGTACAGTACATATTATAATAGTTTTTCCACACCGTGTGTAATTTTACACACACCAGCAGTAAATTTACACATTTTTAGCGATTGATTTCCACAGTTATGTGTGAATTTCCGCATAAATAGTAAAAATCACAAATTACATCGCGTAAAGAAATTTGACAATAGTAATTGTACTGCTCTCAGAGTAGGCACTAAATTGCCTACTCTGAGAGCAGTAATTTTTTTTACTGTATAGGGTTGAACACGGAATCAATTCTTCTACTGCGAAAGCGAAACGACGATCAGTTTTACTTTAAGGAGATGAGTATAATTAGAATTAGAGTATGTATAGTGATTTGAAATTGCCAATACTGTAATTATTATTGTCTTTATAACTTCAGTGTTAAATAATTCACAAGGTTTATAGTACGATTCTTCGCATTAATCTCAAGGCGCTTGTATCGGGACGCACAATTAATAGAACCGATGATTTCATTTGTGTGGTTTTGTTTCAAGTATGTACGTCCTTGCAAATCCAATTGCTAGAGTTGTGTTCATTCCTTGTACCGGAAAAAAACCTAATGGTGACTAATTCAAAAGAAACCATAAAATTCCTTTCACCTCTATTACTTCTAATTCTGCACATGTTTAAAACTTTTCCTACAGCAAATTCTCAAATGTAACCATAAACTGTGCCCAATCATGTAAAATAAATCCCAAACCTAACTTATTCAATTTAAAGGTAACCCTCTAAAAATAACGAAACCAAAACATCCGTAGACACCGAAATTAAATTGAATGAATGCGTTTAACTTTCTCTCTCCATTTTTTTTTTCTCTGAAAATTTCTTCATTTCTTCGTTCATCCGCACCCTTAAGAAACTTCTTAAGAAGTCAGGCAAAAGGGTATCCAATGATGTGGATGGGTTCTAACCCTGTAATTCTGGTTGAATCGTATCCTCTTGAAAAAAAGGAAAAACTGTTTTACCTTTAAACTCGACAGAAGAAGAGAGCCTAGAAGATCTCATATTGCCAGATTGCCGCCGCCTCTTTTCAGTAACACTTTTCCCCAATTTTCATTTCTTTCCTATTTTGTTGCTTCTTTTTATTGTTCTTTGTTATTTTACTTTATTTTATTTTATTTTCTCATTTTTTCCTTGTATCCTGGGAAAGCACTCGTAGAAGGAATCGAGCGAACCAACTCGAGTCTGCCTTCGTATCAAATTGAATTTCATGAAAATTTTATTTGTTTCGATTATATGAAGATTCGATACTAACAAACTTACACGACTCACACCCCCCCAGTACAAATCTGTGGAAATGCCGGATTTTGTTTTGGGATTTTTTTAAGGGAGCGCTCATCCCTTCACAGAATATGTGTATATTTTATACATTGTCAATTGTAGTGTGAAGTGGATAAAGCTTGCGATTACTTTAAAATTCTCTGGACCGTTGTTTTTATATCTGGCGAAAATCGTAAATTTTATTCCATCAGAATCCGAGGCTATTACGCGCACATTTCAGGACATCTTACCAGCTTGTAACGCTCAAGATAAATTGTCTTGGCTTTGATTGTTGTATGGTTTTTTTAAAGGAACACCAACAAGAAAGGACAATAAATAAGCTTCAAGCAGTTGTTAGTGTTGTCATCGTCTTGGAGTTCTAACAACAAATTTCAAATATTAGTCGTTCTGAAGTCTAAGTCCAAAGGGTGCAATAACTGTTTACCCTCTTACTTACAATCTGTCTCAGTCCTTATGATTGCATTTTTCCATTTTCCACTATTTCAGTTTTTCTCGAGTTTTCCCCGATGTTGGTCAACAAACGGAAGACTGGCGAGTTGTATACAATCTCTGACCAATTCGTTTTGAAATGAAAAATAAAACCTACAGCTTGTTTTCACAATTTCCTATTCGGCACGATAGGATATGGTTGCGGCACCAGTCTCTTCTAGTTTTATAGGACTCAACATCAGGACGACATTGGCTAGAGGAAGGTCTCGTTTGATTCGATCTGCTATTGATTGATGCTGAGCAACTATGAACGCAGGACGACTAGGTATGTTCTCTGGACAACCAAGAATAGAAGAATATCCTTAGTTTTTTCCACATTTGTACATTTGCTAGTTTTTGTTCAAATTCCAACAGACTTTGTTATTTGTTCTCTCTGTTGTGGTTAACAGGCAATTTTTAAAGGACTATACATCGACTGATTGGTTGCAATCTGTTAGGTTCACTTTGTTGAACTTTCAACGTCATGTCGTAATAGGTTTTTGTGGGTTTTATTTTTTCCATCTTCATTTAAATTTTTTTACTGTGTGTAGTATTGTACTAAAACTATCATTGTTATTATTATCTGGATATAATTGCAAGATTGCACATCTCACGACGTGTAAGTACAAAATTCCCGAAGATTTTCAATGTGTCTTTAAAGCCGAACAGTGTACAACTTAGTAAATGAACTTTACTGCGTTAGAAATTGTAAATATCAAATTGTAAATAACAAAAAAAAATTTTTGCCGAGGTCTAATAAGCCAATTAAAATATAAAATTACTATTTCTATTAGTAAAAATTGGGAACAGACTAAAGAAAACACTTCGCAAATTTTAAACGCCTTCTGGAACCTTCATATAATGAATCTCTGATAACAACTTTTTTAGTAGTTTACAAATTTTCACAAAATGTTTTGTAGATATACTTAACAATCGGACCTCGTCGGGACCAGAAAAATTGATTTCAATAACAGCAGGTCCATATATCAAAGAACCTCCTTAATTGCACCAGTTCAATTAACCAGCTATCCCTTTTTAATAGGACCGTTTCATTGTTTTTTAAAAATATTTTACCTGTCTATTTGAATGTTTTCAGACTTATAACTTGAGATATACTGAACTAATTTTCATTAAATTGTGTTTACATATATGTGAATATGTCTAGCTTAAAACATCGGGTTTAAAAATAACTTTCGAACAACCCGACATTAAGAGTCTGAGTTTTTTTTCCAGAGCCATTGTACACAAATGCGAATTGCTTACATAGATTCCAATAAATGGTTCTTTCTTATTTATACATGTTGCTCCCGTTGCTCAACAAATTACCAAAGTTTCATCGCAATCAGATGAATGGTATAGGAACACATATGGGACAAACAAACAAACATTCATAGAGAATAATTATCGATTTTCTGAACTCCTAATCATAAAATTACACACCGTCATACAATAGTCTACTGTTGAAAATTTATCTATCTTGGAGGGTTGTTTTAATTTTGTTTTAATTTTAAATTAATGCATGAACTGCCGCTGAACTATATGAAATACACTCAAATGTTGACACAACTCGCGTACCACCAATTGAAGCCCTTGGTGTAATAAGGGGTCAACTCATGTTTTTAATAGCATGAAAGAGCTTGACTTTCTGACTCCTAATTGGATTCGGATGAAATTCAGCTGATATAGTTAACCCCTTATGATTTAATAATGTCCTTAATAATTTTAATAAAATCATTGAAAAAAGAATAAAATAATTTTAATGCAATAAGGGGTTCAGCAAAGTTTTCTCATGTTGATGAAAAAATGAGTTGACCCCTTGTTGCTCCAAGGGCTTCAATTGTAAAACGATTTTACTAATGCAGAATCCTTCGCGGGCGTGCACTCAACAAACCACCAAAGATTCATCGCAATCGAATGCGTGGTTAAGGAGCGCATACAGGTAAAATAAACAATCAAACATTCATTTTTATATGTATAGATATATTTGAAGACCAATTTCCGACTACTACAATCCCTACCTACCTACTACTGCCAATCAAAGGACATGATATATAAAAGAAATTCACTGGAAAGGTGAGTTTGAAAACTGCATAGGACTAAGTTTGCTGTTTCTTTATCGGGTTGCATTTGAATCACCATAGAGTGATTAATGTAGTTCCGACAAACTCCCTTAGGCTAGTATTACACTGTTTGACCATGTGGTCAAATTGCAGTAATAAGCAATGCGAAAAAGCGAATTCCAATTATTCTCGCAATATCTGCTCGGTCAAATTCGCTATTTCGCATTGCTTATTACTGCAATTTGACCACTTGGTCAAACAGTGTAATACTAGCTTTACAGTTGATGGCAGTACCGAGGATTGTTTCATATGCACATTCTTGAACTAAAAGTCATATATGCGAATTATAACCAGCTAAAGTTTACCATAACGAATTTACTTATTACTTACGCACTGTAAAGTTCATCTCATATATAAACCAATTTTGGTTGCTCACAATGACGTTAATTCTCATCGTAGGTTGCACCCACTAATTAGCGAAATGATTAAGTAATTTACGAGTTGTTTTTCATTGTCAGAGAGAAACCAAGACCACACTATGAAATTTCCAACTGGGAAGTTCGCTACCCTGCATGGTATTGAAAAGACATGACTTTTTAGCACTTGTATTTAATACCACATCTCGATTGAACTCACGGACCCTAAGCTTATTATCATAGCCGCATATTTTCCTGGTACCCACCTCTCTAACGAAAAATTGAAACACTTTCAAAATGATATTAAACTTTTTAAAGACACGAAAGCAAACTTCTTACTCTGTGGAGATTTCAACTCCAGACACAGATACTGGAACTGTGTTAGACCCAATAAGGCAGGGAACATTCTCTATGACGAAATTTTAAATAGTAGTCTCATCGTTAATCCTCCTTCCGAGCCTACTTACTACCCCTCTCGTGGAAATGATTCTACCCTGAATTTAATAATCAGCAAAGGTAACATAAATATTACACAACCAATAACGCTTCACCAATTGTCTTCCCCCATCACCCTGTTGAGTTTTGCATTCTTGACAAATTTCCAGTCGAAAATTATTATCAAAACATTTTAAATATTGCAAAAAACCAATTGGATCAATTACAAAAAGCTTATTAATAACTCAATCACCGGACTAAATGGCATCAACATCTCTCAATTTAGGAAAGAAGACGTAGATCAAATGATTGACTCGCTTTCCCATAACATTGTAATTGTATCGAAAACTTCATCTCCTAGTTTTAAATTCAAAGAAAACCAAATATCTCTAAATAGTTATACCAAGTCTCTTATCCGCGTACGTAATGATATTCGGCGGCAATACGGCGTACGAGAAATAGATCGCTGAAAACCAAAATTTCCAAAAATTAATAATCGAAGAGACGAAAAACAACAACTGGTCCAAGTTGATCAATAGCTTCGACAAAGGCTCTTCTAAATTTTGGAAAATTAATAAATGCCTAAAAAGAAAAGGACAATACAACTCGTTCCTGATTTCTGACAATAAAAAAGTTTATTCCAATGAGCATAAATCGGAAACCTTTGCCGATGAATTTATCAAATCTCATAACCTTACTACTAATTTTCCTTCCTCCAAGAAATTTTGCAGGTTAATCAGGGCGTGTTGAAGTAACCAACTTGTGTAAACCTAGTGAAATAAAAGACAGCTTTAGGCAAACGAAAAATAATAAAAGCTCTGGTTTAGACAACATTTCATTCATTCTAATCAAGAATCTTCTTAAGAGAGCTGTAGTTTACTTAACCTATATTTTCAACATGTGCTTGTACCTCAACTATTTCCCGGATAAATGGAAAGTAGCTGCCGTTATTCCTTTATTGAAACCCGGAAAGAATCCTACTGATCTCAGCAGCTACAGGCCAATAAGTCTCCTTCCATGCTTAGGAAAGCTATTCGAAAAAATTATATTAAAGCGCTTACAAGGTTTTCTTGACGAAAACGCTGTTATCACCGATTTTCAATTCGGCTTTCGGAGGCATCACTCTACGAATCATCAGCTACTCATAGTAACTAATGTCATTAAATGCGCTTTCTATAAAAAGAATTCCGTAGGCTTAGCAGTTATTAATATTGAGAAAGCATTCGACACCGTCTGGCATAAGGGTTTAATTTATTATGCTTAATTGTCCCAAATACCTTATACAAATAATTCATTCGTCGTTAACAGATAAACTTTTTCGAATCAAAATTAAATCTGCCGTATCTAATTCACGCATTTGTCCCGCAGGAGTTCCACAAGGCTCATGCCTGAGCCCTACCCTGTTCAATATTTATCTCTCCGACCTGCCAGAATTGGCTCATTGTAATTTAGCATCGTTCGCTGATGATACGACGTTTTACTCTACCTCTAAGAATCCTCGAGAAATCGTCTCTAATCTCCAAGCGCAACTTCAAAGCTTCTCAGAATTTTTTGCGAAATGGAAAATAAAAATTAATATTAATAAAACTCGTGCCATCTTTTTCACGAAACGGCGTGCTCGCAAATACTTACCCGAACACTCTGTAAACCTTATGGGAACCGATATAAGGTGGTCGGATGAAATACGCTACCTAGGTATTCAATTAGATAAAAAACTAACATTTTTTCATCACACCTCAGTATCATCGTCTAAAACCCTGACATGCATTCGTGTTCTTTACCCACTAACAAATAGGAGATCAAAGCTCTCCATTGAAAATAAACTTGTGCTATATAAGACAGTTATGCAACCAATCCTCCTATATGGAGCCCCAACATGGCACAAATGCGACAAATATCTTAAAAAAAATTGCAACTAGTGCAAAATAAATGTCTGAAACTAATTATGGACAAACCGTGGCATTTCTTCACCCGCGAACTATATATCCTTTCAGGAATTGCAATATTAACGGATACCATTGAAAAGATATCCAGTAAATTTTTAATTAAATATCGATCCTCCGAGAATCCACTTTTTCTCTTCTCTCTTTTTCCGAGTTCTGCTTAAGATCTAACTCTTTTAATTGTAGTTTATAAGATAGTTTAATGTAGTTATAAGTTAGGCTAAGTTCCATAAGAAGTTTTTTTTTAACCCTTTTCCTTCAAATATTCATATGTACATTCGAATTCATTTGCATGTAGCTAAATATAATATTGTTGCGAGCTAGGGGTTCGCCGGGATTTCAAGTAAAACACAATTCGTTTAAAATCAAAATAAGTGTTAATTCATTATTTCGCACTTTAATTCTATTCGCACAATTATTCGCACTGTATGGCAATTCCACCCGCTTATATATCGCTTAACTCGATCACACGCTATATCAATCGCTTTTCACTAATACGTTCGCGTACTAATTGACTGTCGCAGTCCACATAATAAAAATTACTATATCCCTCGCTGAAAGCTTCGCCTGCTTTTATACTACTTGGCTGTAGTCGAGACTGTTCTTGAATCTTCATTCGGTGGTGTGTGTGAAACGTTCTCAGAGCTTCAGAGCTTTCGATTTTGATCTTCTACGCTGTTCTGGTACTTGCGAGAACATTCGATTAGAAGGGAGGTACAATCGAGTTGCTTAGCCCTCTTATATACTTCAACTAGGTTTCTGATTAGGTTACTTTGCAGCTATTCGGTTGTTGCTGTTTCCATTATGCGAAACCGATCGAGTTGCGCGGTTGCCAGGCTTGCATATAACAATATCATTAAGGCGCTGTACACATTTCACACGACCGAACGAATGTGCCAATACGATTTTTCGTTTTTCAAGCTATTGTGAAATCTTTAGTTATAGAAAAATTGGTTATAATCGTAAATTACGACTGTCTGATCTCCATTATTTTAAGAATAGCATAAGCTTGTTATATTACTCTAATTGTAAGGGTAGCTCAATAAAGAATTTAAGAATTTAATATAATACCACAAATTAAAACCCATTACAATTAATTTCACACTAACAAATTCGTTTTATACTGGTTATCACATTAAAGTTACTACGGGTGTGCTGATGGAAATTATTTCTGCGAGCTTGACAACTCAAACATAGTCATTTTGTGGACCTTAACCAATCTGCTAAGTTGATTTTTGGGAAGTATTGTATGACTCGATCTTCAGTTACTAAATGTCTTTATTTTCCCCATCGTTTCAACATTATCTCACACAATTTTAACAGCATTATTGTCTATCAATCGGATGTCAACCACAGACTCTTGCAACCATTTGCTCACACCACTTCCACCAAAAGTTTTACTAAAATGGATTGAGACTCATCTCATGAATAACATCCAAATAAACTAGCTATCTTACATCCGAAATGACATTGTCTAGACAACTTAAGACTGAAATGAATCACAAATAGTTTTCCCCCCTGTCTATTTTCAAATCATAATTTTTCTATGTGGGTAAAACCTCGTCCCTGTCCAACAACCATTGACGGAATTATCTAAGAACTTTCCGCTCGGCATTGCATAAAACTTTTCTCAATCTCCCGGATAACATCAGGTTTTCCTACTTTCGGATGAGAAATGGTTTATCAATTTTCATCCGTGGTCTGATCCCACAAATGATGGTCATGATCATATTTCATGACATAAGTACGTGTGTGTCGAGGTACAACGCGAAGGCGAATCTTATTTTTATGAAAAACTTGTTCCAGGAGCAGAGCAAGGCTTCCGGCAGAAGCTCAGCGGCAATCCAGTATGCATTACAAATAAGTTTACTTGTGGAACATTCTGATGGTAATACGGCTGAGGTGAGTTAGTGAAGGTAGCACAGCAAGCAGGATGGCTTCAAGTCCTCGACATCCTGCCTGTTTCGCCCATCATAACGAGTTTCAGGTTCCCAGCCGAACTACACCACCATTTACACTCTCCGGATAGGGACTATCCACTTTTATGTGAATCGCTGAATTACTACTATTATCCCTGGTTGGTTTCCAGGTACTTCTGGCCAAGGAACCTTTCGAATTTTGCCATGAACGAAAAGTTTAGGACATTTTTTGCCGAAGTCTTCTTAAAATATATGAACGTTGTGATGGCGAAATTCTGTATTCGTAAGTTGTTTTTTTTCGGGGAGGGGAGTAGGGTGGGAATAGGGTGGGAGTAGGGTGTGAGAGGGGTTCGTAGGGGTAACATATTGTACGACATTTTACGAAAATAAAGTGAGACAAGAAGACACTCGGTGTATACCTTACAAATGGCAAGGAGGAGAGCACTACCAACTTTTGACTGCGATGCATATGATAAATGTATTTCGGGAAAGTACTGGCAGCATATTTGCAATTTCGTAGTTATTGCCGAAATTTTGTTGCTGGAATAACGTTAAGCGACATTTTGCTGAATTCCGTAATAGACGGAGTGAATCTCTTCAAAGTTTCATGGGTGATAGATAGGTTTAGATGTACGGGTATTGGGAACTTTGTAGGACAAGGACATGTGTGCGAGTTAATTTAATATTCTGTATTTAAATGGAGAAAACTTGAAGCTTTGGATATTTTTAAAATAAATTGCAATAGTCTGCGTTTTAATTAAAATTTAATGTTATCATCCTTACCACTCTGTTTGTACTTTACTCAATTAAAGTATAATGAAGATTAACTTGAATTATTTAGTAATTATAGAGGAGATATGAAAATAGGTCTTGCTTCCCTATTGCGAGCGTGTTATTATATAGTCAGCTCGAATCTTACTTATGACATGGTCATATGCTTTTCCCAATATCCAAGTCTTAATTTTTAAGAATATCCATTCGAAATTAGCCGTGTCTTCCCCTCCTCCGGACCAGCTTTGGGCTATCCTGCTGACTACATATTCCCGGAAGATAATTTGTACATCGATCTTCGAACTCAGATCGGATGAAGGGATGATCGTAATATTCCAAATACTAATTAATGAATTAATTAATAATAATTAAACATATTTAAAATATAAGTTTTACTAGGTTAAGTTTTAGATATAAGAAAAAATTGTAATTCATAGATGTTTCTTTTCGCCATTTTTCCTTTAGCTAATTTTTAAATTTAAATTATTATCAAAAGCTGTATAGCCAATTGAAAAGACTGATCTTTTAAATATAATACATTAGCGTTAAGTCAAAAATTGAATCAAGGCAAATAAAGATAATAATAAAAGAAATATTCCAAATTCGATCACCAAAATATCATCGAAGAGGCCAAGGCCCAATTTGGGCTAAATGAAAAGAGAGACTTACATCCCGAAAAAAATAAGAACAAGTTCATTATTGTGACCAAATTTATAAAAATAATGTTTCTTATTTTAATGAGCACCATTTCACTACCCATTGGTTTACCTCTCACAGGATGGCCCTAAAATCACATGATTAAACTTATTATATGATTTCCAAGGAACCCTCTAAATCCGTAAATATAAAATTTGCTAAATTTACCCAATTGAAAGCAGGTAACATTAACATTGATCCTAGGCTAGGTACTCTCCACAAAGCAATCTTAACAGCATTTGGAGCACTACCCGAAACCGTACCCCATGAGAATAAAAATGTAATAAATATATTATACGAAATCTGCAAAATATAGAAATTTGCAGGATATCGATTCACCAACGCATCGATTTTGGTCCATATAGTCAACTTCTTTGCAATTGTCAACAAATTGTAACGACAAATTAAAAACAAATTAAACGATTCGTATCGCAGATGTACCTACATTGCAGTAGAAGAATAAAGTAACTTAATTCTAACGCAAGTCTAATAACACGCATTCACTTAAAATTTTAACTTATGCAAAACGTTCAAAGAAATTATGAATATATAATTTTTTCCGTTCCTGCAAAGATTTTGATATATATCTGCGATTTCTTGCGTATTAATGTATGTTGGTAAAGCTATTTTTCGATATAAAGAATCGTATTCGAATTGTTTGCGAATCGTACTGTGTGTGCTGTGTATTATACGATTCAATATATAAATAAAGAAAATTCCGTTCGTTTTTAGTCCAACTTAAACTAATTTTTTCAATTAATAAGTCCAGCTAACAAAGATCTCTAAAAAAATAACTCTGAGTCATACATGAATGCAGGAATGCATATTAGCCTCTCCTCAACTCAACTGTAGTTCCTTTATATTCGTAGTATTATAGTAGAGAATGAAAAAAAAATTTTCACTTCCCATGTTTTATATTTTGCAAGCCGCAGTGATGCCCAGTTTTCCCATACATTAAGACGGACTTACCCAAACAAATACCCTGAAAAAATTAGGGCTTACGTTGGTCAAAGTAGCTTTAAAACAAGAATGCATTGAACGATTAAGCTCAATTTTGATGAATGATTCTCAACATTTAAAAAATCACAAAAATACCTTAAATGTCGCAATAACTATAAACTGAAGAATTCTTTGAAACTCCAACTTATTTTTACTTTATTGTTTTTTAATAATAAAGTATTGTGATCGACCTGAAATTTCAAAAAAGTTTGCTACCCTAAAATTTTGTATTTAGTAAACACCAAAAAAGCAAAAAAAAAAAATGTCCGTCTGTCCGCCGTAGACGCCGTACGCCGTACGCAAACCCGTTTGAAGGTGCGTAGCTCACAAACCCCTTGAGATATTAAGTTGAAATTTATATGGTAGGTAGAGTGGGTGAACGTCTACGAGTGGTACTTTTTGAAGGGATTGGGGTATAAAGGGGGGAGGAGGGGGAGCGTTTTAGATGAACAATTTTGATTTCTAGATCTCAGGAATCGCTTATGCTAGGAGGCTGAAAGTTGGAACTTATAAAGTACTATGATAGTGGACCCATTTGCAAAAAAATGGTCGATAGGGGTTGAGAGGTGTGCGAGTGGGGGGGGGGGGGAACAATGCGCGTCCAAAACGCTTGAAAGCTGGGATTGATACATTCTAAAATCCATATCTCCTGAACGATTGATGTCAGATGGGCGAAATTTTGTAGTTATATTAAGGGATACTAGGAGACTAGAAAGGGGTTAAACTTTTTAAGGGAAGTAGTGAGGTATGGTGTTGGGGGGGTGAAAAATTTTGAATTACAATATCTTCCGACTCAATTATGCTAGGGAGATAAAATTTGGTTTCTATATATATAATTTACCAGTGGAGTCTCCTGAATGTAAAATTTTTGAGGGGGGAGGTGAAGCGCTGAAGGTTGGGGACAGCCATTTTTCAAAAAATTAAATTTTTATATCTCATGAATCGTATCAGATACGATCTTGAAATTTTTACAGGAGTTAGAACCAGTAGACCTCTAGCGGAGAAAAAAGTTTTGATGGAGTGATTGTAGGGAGTGATGATGGGAGGTGGTGGAAATGAAAAAATTCTGATTTTAATTTCTCGAAAGCCGCAAAGGATAAAAAGCTAAAAATTGATAAATGTATAGAGGTGCTATAGAGACATCCCAGAAAATTTTTGACAGGGGTAGCAAGGTACGGGGGTGGGGGGTGGTTTTTCATATCTCAGAAACGGCTTATGCTAGAAAGTTGAAACTTAGTACGTATATGTAGAAGTACTAAAGGAGTAGTTAAAGCAAAAAAAAAAAAGTTTAAAACTTTTTTGATATACAGAGCTGGAGTAAAACAAATGTGCGTGAAAAGGGGTTTTTCCAACATTTTCATGAATTTTGTTATTTTTAACCTAAAGAATAACCAGTAGGCTATTTGGAACGTTATTTTTTAGATTATCAGTCGCATAGTGACCTACATCGCATCTCAGTATTAAACACGTTTCGGACTTCTACCCAAAAAAAATAAAGTTGCACCCAGACTGTTGACAGATTTTTAGTTTGGTTTTATTTTTTAATTATTCAGGACTTTTGTATGGCGCTTGTCTTTATATTCATTCCTGTACGTGCAAGTAATGTGAAATTATCGTAGGCAATATTTTTAATTTCTAGCAGTAAACGGTCCTAAGTTATTGGCCAATAACTAACGATTTTTATATGAAAACTGCATATGTAAGGAGCCAGGAGGTTTAGTTCACTAAAGAATGCCACATACGATTTCTGTCGAAACAAATTTGTATCTCGTTCCAACTTCCAGGCCAAATAATTTATTGAGTTTTAATGGGTTCCGGTAGATTAAAGCAAAATTTTTCAACAACTTTCGTATAACAGCTGCATGAAGGACTTGCTCGATTGTATTTTTGTTCCATTTCTTAACCTGGAACTATTTAAAAAAAACACACATTTTGAACACGTATTTGAAGGACTTTTGTATGAGAACTACCCGAGGGTTTGGTATATAATTGTGACTTCTAAGGTAAAATTCTGATATGAGTAGTCTGTTACTAACCAATTCCAAGATCTTAAAAGTTTCTAGTTTAATAAAACCTTAACCGAATAAATCGGAGTCAATTAAATGTATTCTAAAGAGATCCATATGAGTAGAAAGCTGTTTCAATATTCTACAATCGTGGGTCTTTCCACAATTTTGTTTAAATAAATCTTCAACATGTTTTAAATAAGAAACATCTGAAGTGGAAAAATTTACCTTTAGTTTCATAATCTACAAAGTCTTCCATGCAAAGTTTAAGCGATTTGAATTTCTTGATATTTCATACCTGTGTCGGTTCCATCAAATAACCTGGAAAACTTCCCTTCCTTATGTACATAAAATTACTCTGTCGGATAACTTTCCTAAATGTACCTGCCTTAGTTCGTCTATGGTTCAGTTCGTTAATAACACTTGGGAAATTGTAGGGTGCAGGTCAACTTCCTTTCGAGAAGGAGTACGAGTTCAGAGCCCTTTTTGTTCTAGTCTCGAATATGTTTCACCAATACTTCCACTCTACAAATGGGTAGAACAGTAAGTAACTTACTTATTTGGTAAAATTTGAATAATTACTGAGACTTGCAGTATTCTCTATTATTAAGGGGTTTTGAAACGCTAGCCTCGTTATTATCAAACTAATAACGAAGACGAACATTCCGCTTTGTAATTAATCGAGTGTTTGGTAGGTTCATATATGGAAGTAATTACATTTTGAAATTAGTATTTTTATATATGGAGAGTGATTTTATTGCTTGGTAGATAACTAGAATATTAACAAATTTTGAAATTTGCAGGACTTTGTGTAAGTGTAACACCATGTGTTGTAAGCGATTTTCTATAGGAAAGGGATGTTGCCCATCAACGTATTCCCGAGTAATAGAGATTCTAGGTAATGAATGGGTTTGCAGTACTGAACATTTAAGAACACCCTCAAATTGAAATCGAGCCTTGGCGAATAAATATATACTTTCAGTACTGGTCGATCGGAAGAAAATAATTTATGTTTTCATCTTTTTATGTTTAGCAAAATTTTATCGACACTGTATCGGAATTGCATCAGTACTTATTTTTTAAAAAATTGTATTTTCAGTACTGAAGAAGAACTGTAGTGCCAATAATTACTTGAAAAATTCTTTGTGAGCCAGGTTTATATAAGTTTTGGAATGTGAGACATTCCTAATGATTTGGCTATGACAATTTTATAATAGAAATGTTGAGAAGAAAAATCCCTTCAAAAGAATTCATCTCGTGAAATAATTACACCAAGATGTACTTACAATTATCAAATAGTCGAATGTTATAACACTCTGATTTAATATTTTCAATAAATTTTCCATGTCGGTATGCTAGATAGTACAAAAAAATTTTCATTTAGTTCGAATTTCTTGTAGCGGACAGCCTCTACAGTTTTCTTAAATATTGAATATTGAACCAAATTAATTAGTCATAAAGAAGAAATATGAATTGAAAAAAAAAATTATTTTCCTAATAATTTTTTTTAAAACAAAAATCAGTACTGTTGTCTACGTAGTATTAAATTTCAGTGCCGGTGGAATACTGATGTTCGATATTAAACCAATTCTTAATAGCAGAATTCAGTTTGTACTCAAAATATTTCGCTGGAGCTCTGTATGTCTCAGTACTCAAAAAGGAAATGATTTCTTTATAAATCCCGACTCTTTCATTCCTTCTACCTCAATCAGTCCAGCAAACCAATCTTCCTCAATATGACATCACTTTCCGCACATAAAAGTCATTCATTTATCTTGTAGGTCAAAAGTGTCCAATCTAACTTTTACGTGATCCTGTCGACTCTAGCACTAATGTTCCATTTTATGTGATAAACATTTCAGAGTTGGACTCTCACACTCAATTCTTTATCTTCCGTACAGTACAATCGTATTCTAGTCCTTTTGATAGTTTTGAAACTACGTCTGATAAAATGCGGTAAATTCTATTCATGAAAGCAGAAAAGCGAACAGAAACATAAACAGTATGTTGACAACAAAAACCGTAACAACAACGAGAAGGTAGAATGGCTTTCCGATGAGAGATGAAATATTATTGCACGATATGTTTCATATACGACGAAGAAAAATCGATTTAATACTATTCCATCCTGTGATATGATATTATGGTAATATATGTTTTGCTATTGTAAAGTACATTATTGTTATCAACAAAAACATATTCTGGTTTTAATGTCCAGAAAAGAACATAGACTGATTTAATCTTCCTCTATAGTATATTTGTACCAATTGCTTATAATTTGATATTGAAATGATTAATAATGTGCTTACAAAAATCGGTATAGATATAAACTGAAATAATTTTTCATAGATTCTTTCGCTGTACGCCAAGACTTACTGTGGAAGTCTACCGGCTGCGCCAATTATAAAAAAAAAATTGAATTTAAATTTCGACTTTTAGTTTTTCTAATTATTAGAAATATATTATTTATTTAAAGTAATTCATGCTTCGGATTAAAAGTAAAATACCATTATCAATGTAGTTAATCAGAAAATTGTGTTTTTAAACATTTTAAGAATAGTTGAATGGTCCTGATTTCGGAATAATGATATCTCGTCTTATAGCAAATTTTCAGATACATTACGTTCCAATGAAGAGTTATTTAAAAACTATCACGCGAAAAAGTCTTTTTACAATTTTAATTTCCTATTAAAGTAGACGAATTCAACTGGCCAATTCGGGGTCACCAACATGGTAAGTGATGTATATGACGCAAAATTAAAAGTTATACAAATTATTTTTTTATTTCTGCGTTAGAACACTTTTAAGATCAGATTACATACATAGTGGAGAAAAGGTAACCAAAATCAAAACATACGAGTATATATATATCTATTAGTAGTATGTATTAGGTATTAATTAAGTTTTATTTTATTTATAAGTAATATTTAATAACCAAAAAAAAGAATTGCTGTCAATCATCTAGACAGTCGAACTACCTTTCTTTGAAATTTTCACGCTTCTTAGACTCGACACAATCGCATTCCTCAATGTTAAATTTAAATCGTAAGAATTTTTCGCACTTCGTTTTCCAGAAAAACGAATTCAACATAAACCAGAAACTGGCAAATACATTTAATAATACACTGATGGTCTCATTCCTTGAATACTTTCACAAATTTCATACCCATTGCTATAAACGAGTTAAGTCCGAAAATAAACATAAACGGAATAAAAATTCGAAATGCTGAAAATGTCAGCAAACGTTTATTTGTATTTCTGTTTGCATACTGCAAATACCTTGAACATGATTTAAGCATTTTCCGTTGTTCGTGTCAACGTGATTTACTGTATGAAATACCTACAAATAACATACTCGTACCTCTGCGGTAGCAAAGTTTTTAACCTCTTCCATTGAAATTGTTTCCTTTTGCCAGTCTAGTAGGTGCAGCAACTTGTAGTCATCACGCTTAACCGACTACAAAAATGCCTTAAAGGATTTTTATGCAATGAAACGAGCCACCAGTGATATGCGACTGTGTGTATGAATGATTGGGTTTGGATATGTGGTGGTTTATGCATTCGAATGTTGATTGTAATTTAAATTTAATTTTTAGTAAACGTCGTGTACCACCAAGAAGTTATTATGCACTTGACGTAGGCTCTTTTTAATTAATTCGGAAGCTACTTTAACAATTTCGCAGGACTCATTTGAACTTGGTTATTCCTCAGACCCAAACCAAATTGGAACACGGAACTAATGAAGCCCACTTAGGTATCTATCTTCAGAGAAGAAGCGGTAGACTAATTGGGGTGATGGCAAAGCATTTGTAATGATAGTAGAAAGAAAAGTGATTTATGTCAATAAATGGAGCTGTAAAAAACCTTCTTGAATGATTAAAATTTTCACAATCACTTCTAACAAGTGATATGTACAACATAACTCCTTTCTTTGCAACACGGAGACTATATTTAAACTCTGTGATTTTTAGCCGTATAGCAAATTTCACAAAAATAAAAATTAAAAAAAGTTGCACATAAACTGATGAACGAACGCGTCAAGCCGTAACTTCTCAGTTTCTTCCGTGTACTGTCCAATCTTGAACCGCAGTGTACGACAAAATATTTAACCCCAGTGAAGGAAAAGAGCCTTTCTAGAGTTTTTTGAACCTACAATTGGTAGAAATTTGGCAAGAGGTGTCGCTCCCATGGTTTAAGTCTGGATATCCCATTAATCCCACATCAGTGAAATTTTCGAGAATCTAGGCTCATTTAAAAAAATCTGCCAACAGTCTGGGCGCAACTTTATTATTTTATGGGTAGAAGTCCGAAACGTGTTTAATGATGAGATACGGTGTTGGGTACTATGCGACTGACAACCTAAAAAATAACGTTCCAAATAGCCTAATGGTTATTTTTTTCGGTTGTCAGTCGCATAGTACCCAACACCGTATCTCATCATTAAACACGTTTCGGACTTCTACCCATAAAATAATAAAGTTGCGCCCAGACTGTTGGCAGATTTTTTTTTTTATTTACGTATTTTTTTTATCAATAGAATAATTCATAGTAGTAAAAGCGAATTCGATCACATTAAACCTAAGAGATTTTCGGAATCAGTGAAATCTTAAACAATACCCCCAGGGGGTTTAATTGAGAAAAATACTTAAATCGGTTTTTTCCCGACTACGTTTAAAGCTTATAGAAGTACAAGTGAACTCCAAATCTCAATATACCTTAGGAATATATCAGAATTCGTGAATATGTACACAACCAATTTACTCCACCTTAGGGGTTGTATATCGAAAAATTCCGTTACCGTTACCGTTACTAGGCGCTTATATAAATAGCCCGCAGAAGTAAAATTGCTTTGATAGTTTGACATGTCTAAAAGTTTTAACGAAATTCGTGAAAATGTGGATTCACGGACATTTTTTTGACTCAACCTCTGAACGCCAATAAAAATCTGAACTTTTTTTTGCTTTAATTACTCTAATAGCACATCTACATATACGTACCAAGTTTCAATTTTCTAGCATAAGCCGTTTCTGAGATATAAAAAACCACCCCTCTCCCCCGTACCTTGATACCCCTATCAAAAATTTTATTTTTCTAGGATGTCTCCATAGTGGTTCTATATAATCCTAAATTTTTAGCTTTCTATTCATTATGGTTTTTAAGAAATAAAAATCAGAATGTTTTCCTTTCTACCCCCTTTCACCACCACCCCCTACACCCACACCACCAAAATTTTTTTCCCTACTAGAAGTTTATCGACCCCAACTCCTGTCAAATTTTCAAGATCATATCTGATACGGTTTTTGAGATATAAAAATTAAATTTTTTGAGAAATTGCTATCCCCCCACTTTCGTGCTCCACCTCCCCCCTCAAAAAATTTAGTTTTGGTAGACTCCTCTTGTGAGTCCATATACAGAAACTAAATTTTATCTTCCTGGTGTAATTAGTTCTGAAGATATTGTAATCCAAAGTTTTTCACCCCCCACCCCCACACCCCACCACCCCTCTTAAAAATTTTAGCTCTTGTCTAATCTGGAAGTATCCCTAAGAACAACAACAAAGTTCCAATCTTCTGACATCAATTGTTCAGGAGATATCGATTTTAGAATGTTTCAATCCCGACTTTCATGCGTTAAAGACTCATTGTTTTCCCCCCCACTTCCACACCCCTTAACCAATATCGACCATTTTTTTACAATTGAGTCCATTATTATAGTACTATATAAGTTCCAAGTTTCAGCCTCCTAGCATAAGTGGTTCCTGAGATCTAGAAACCAAAATTTTTCGTCTAAAACGCTCCCCTCTCCTCTCCCCTTGTACCCCCACCCCTCAAAAATATACCAGTTGTAGGGGTTCACCCAATCTACCCACCATAAAAATTTCAATTTAATATCTCAACGGGTTTGGGAGCTACGCGCCTTCAAACAATTTTGCGTACGGCGTACGGCGTACGGCGTACGGCGGACGGCGTACGGCGTACGGCGTACGGCGTCTACGGCGGACAGACGGACATTTTTTTTTTTTTTGCTTTTTTGGGGTTTACTAGTCCTAAAACGTGTAAATACAAAATTTCAGGGTAGCAAACTTTTTTGAAATTTCAGGTCGATAACAATACTTTATTATTAAAAAATAATAAAGTAAAAATTGAGGAAAGAGAAATAGCGCCTTGTAATGGAGGAAAACGAATTGTACAAAATAACCTTAAAATGAAAACGGTAGATGCACATACAATACTCGTAATGGAGTAGATGTTGTAATGTGGTAAAAAAATCGGCCAACAGTCTGGGCGCAACTTTATCATTTTTTGGGTAGAAGTCCGAAACGTGTTTAACGATGCGACTGACAACCTAAAAAATAACGTTCCAAATAGCCTATTGTTTTACTTTATTATTTTAATAATATTTTTTTTGGGGTTTACTAGTCCTAAAACGTGAAAATATAAAATTTCAGGGTAGCAGTTTTTTTTTAAATTTCAGGTCGATCACAATACTTTATTATTAAAAAATAATAAAGTAAAATTAGGGGGTCTAGGAAATAATAAAAATTTGGAAATACGAGTTTTTGCACTACCTCTAACCCGTTCTTATAGAACATATCTGTGGTCACAGGGAATAACTAGGTAAGTCGAAAAACGAAACTTTTCAGGGTAGCACTTTGTTACTATTGAACTATTCCTGTAAATCCAGTTTTTTGAAAAAATTAATTTTGTTGACATCAATGTGATCAAATAACGTTTGAAATCTAGTGGTTTGAAAATTATTAATTTGCTGAAATTATTTGTAGGATTTACGTTTAGTTACCTGATTTTGTACCAGATCATCCCAACTTTTTCACCATACTTACCTGATTATTCCCCATACTTTTCATATTAATAATAATAAGTTTCTTTGTTGTTATTTCTCATTTATTTTGCCAATTAGGTGTACTTTCATTTAGTTAACAAAAATACCATTAAAACAAAAAGTTACAGTTAAGAAAACTTTTATTATGAAACAATAGCAAAAAACAACGTAAGCATTAATATCCACTACAATTGATACAAAAATATGAGCTACAAATAGAAAAATGAATGGAAAAATTCATAAGCAATGAATACAAATGAACCCTTAAAATGAAGGTCCAAAAGGAACTTAGGTAATTATTATTACCTAAGATTAAAATTACCCCTTGAGATTAATCGTCAATCTCATCCTATTCGATTTGAAACAAATCTGAATGGATTGGCGGTTGATCATTGGTTGCCAAGTTTCGATAGAAATCGTGGAAAGCTGGATCTATCAAAGGCAATAGATAGAGAATGTGTTTTTTTCTTTTCTAAACTGATGAGGTCCCTTGGTCCAAGGGAAACCAGGGAAGGCGATCAAAAATACAATGTTGGAATGGTTAATTTTTTTAAGGGTATGTTAAAAAAATACATTTCCCGGTCCTTGGCGGTATTGCAACCACTGCACTGGTTTCCATAAAAAAAATGTTGATTTTCCTTTTTTCAGCATAGCCATGCATAGAAACAATACACTTCACTTGGAATAATCTGGCACAATGAATAAATGGATATATGCAGTTGACAACACAGATACACAGCGAAAAACTAGGTAATTCGACTTGTCTTGTTTTATCCCGTGAATGATGACTCGGAAAAATTATCGTAAGTCGATTTAGCAGATAATAAACACAATTTTACCACTTACCAAGAAACCCCCACCCTTATAACTCAAAAACCATTAGGGTTGTGAGTTGCCAACTTCTTCGCAGTGCGTATAAGTCTTGGAAGATGACCATAGTACACTTATCCCATTTTGGCCATTTTTCGACTTACCAAGTTATTCCCTGTGACCATAGATATATTCTCATTCAGAAGAGTAGGTGGACGTTGTAATTGAACAGATTGTGCCTATAATATAGTTCCTAACATTATCATGAATATACTTCCGTAAATTTAAACGATTCCCACTTACTGCACTGTATCAATTTTCTTTTCAAATCAATTAAATTAAATCCATGCAGTCACTTTAACAATATTCAATTGATTCAGTTACTGCTAAACCGAAAAAGTATGAGCCCATCAAGAGTTTATTCGCTTTCAAACACATTGGCATTGATCCGTGAATTTGCATAATGAAATCACAAGGTAAATCGAATTTTCGTGACTTCTCGTTTTATCTGGGTGAGGTGAGTGGTATAGTAAGACGACTTTTCCTCAACATACAAACCAACACCCAGCCTCGTTATGCCAACTTTTACACCCTAACCCATGCTAAAATTACGTTGCGCATTGCTTTCTTCTCACCGTAAATATTTTTTTTTCCATGTATAAGCTCGTATGTTGAGGGTAGCATGGAATGTCTACGTCCCTTGGTTGGAGCAAAATCCTCCGTTTAATCCTTAACCACTGGAGCTTAAAAAATTTGATCGTGTCGACTTTTTGATTGAACTTACTTAAGTGAATGTTTGTTCTCCTTATCGAATTTATTTGGCAGACATTGAAGGCATCTGTGCTCCATCGTTTCGGATTTTCTCTAGGGAATTTTTTCGGGGTTAATATAAGTGTTACGGATGAAAATTGATGAAACAAAAATGAAAATATTTTAAATTCGGCCATATGTCACGTAGTACAGAGATGATTGTGGCGTTTGAACGATATTATGAAAAGTAATGGTATGCTCCAAGATGGCCTTAATATCTTATATCTTGTCGAAAAGAAAGTTTCTGTGCTTAAGGTTGTGAGCGTGTTTTGAATTGTTTGCTGAAAAGTTAGATGGAATTCGATATGACAGTATTAACTATAAACTTTGTTATCAATATCAGTTTCAATGAATATTTCATGGTGTGTTCGAGGTTTACAAGTCTTGGAGAAAGCACATCTCATATAGTAGTAGTAACAACTTCTTGCTTGCTTTAACATATTTTAACCTTTCAAACTGAAAATATCACTTAAAGACCCAGTCTACATTCAATGTAAATGGCGCCCAACGTAGGGCACGCACTCTTCATCTTGAGATTAACAAAGCGTTTTGATGTACCGTCTGAACTAACTGGGCAACGGGGCATAAATGACAAAATTCAACATTTTATGACACAAATTTTAGTAGTATTACTATAATAAAATTGTTTTTTCAATTTTTAGAGTTTGAGTTTGGACTAAAGTCCTAGTTATGCTTCGAAATTTAAATTTGTAGTTTATATACCGGAGGCATTTGAAAATCTAATAAATGTTCCACGAAAAAGTTTATGCATAGCTGGGAATTTAAGGGAGGTAATTTACAAGAAAATTTTTCGTAGATGAGTATTAATTTGTGCCGCATCTTAACTCAAATTATAAAGTTGTAGCAAATTTTTGCATATGTCTCATTTATTGTCTATTGGACTGTATATCATGCTGTTAAATATTTGACCAAAAAAATGTTTGTCAGAAATTCGGTATACCTTTTTTATCTGACTGTACCCACAGGGACGGAGCTTCCATAGGAGCAAATGGAGCAACTGCACCGGGCGCCAAATTTTTAGGGCGCCACACCTAATGTTCCACCTACCTACACAATTGTTCGGTCATGTACAATCCTGCAATTTTCACTAAATTCACTGATTCTAAATTTTGCAATTCTAAAACATGGCATACTACTTATCGATCCAAACACAACTTAACAACACGTCGTACACCCAAACATTTGTTTCATTCCCCTAAATATATGGTTGCGGTTTGACCTTTTCATATAAATATGCATGTTCATATCACCCTCTTCTAACCAGTTTACATAATTTTGTATGACCAACATGATTTTCTACACAGATCCGACACGTCTACATCATATTGTTCGATCATACATGTGCGAATCTATTGACTTACTCTTTGGCGCAAACATTTGATCCGCACCATGGTTCGACATACAAAAAGCACGGTACAGTGAACGTTGAACGTTTTTATGCGCGACGGCATACGTTGTATTCCGCTGAGTGAGTTATAAAAGTGCGCCATATGAATGAGTTGGGACCTCAGAGGACCCAGGCGCATGCGCGGTACCAGCGCGTCAGTTCTTTATGCATACTATTTTTTCATATCAATTCCGATGGGCTTTTTAATTTTCTCTAGGTATGTTTTTTAAATATATAGGGAATTAAGCTCTCATGACGTTATCACCACTAAACGAATGCAATTAAAAAGTATTATCTAATAATTAAACGACAATATGTACCCATATTGTTCTAATGTTATCGAGAAAATTGAAATATTTAGAATTTTCACGAGTTGGAAGCCCTGTTTGACAACCAAAGAAAATATGATGTTTTCCTTGCTAGGTTTTAATGTGGAAAAAAAGTGCTAATATCTAATACGTTTCAAAGGCTACTTTAAAATGTTTCGTTATGTCGACATAAACTTCAAACTTAATTACTTCAAATACACTTAAAATAGGAATAAAGCCTCACAGTTTCTAAAAATTTATTTAAATTTAAAAATTCTTTCATACAACTATACTGCACTGAAAATGTGTGTGAAATATAGCACCAGAGAGCTAAATTAAATGTGTGCATAAAACCTTAGGGAAAATAACTAAAAAATTCAATTTTATCGGCAAAAATCGCATACAATTATCGCCTTCTGCTCTAGGACATTCATTGTGCTCCAAAAAATCACAATTGAATACATATTTTACTTCTTTGGTCACTAGGAAAAACAATTTGTGTCTTCAATATCAGATACCGAATTGAGGGACGTAATTTGGGGAAGGGGGTCCATTTCAGAATTGAAGGGAACCGTGACGTTATGATTTTTTCAAGAAAGACTATTTTCAAAGGAGTTTAAAAAATGTACGTACTCCTTGAATTGTGCGTGCGCGTATGCATACACTACATATCTTAATATCAACACAAATGCATTTATATGCAGTGAAAAAGATCTTGACCCCTGGATAAAACTGAAATGACGGCCCTGGTCGAATTGTATTCAGTCGAAGAAGCCTCATTTTCACCACTTTCAGTAGTGATCTTTTCATCATCCTGTATCACAACCACAGTCTTGACCGCGGCTACGTTTCGCTACTTGAGATCTTTTGATATATTTTTCCATTGATTCTTATAAGAAGACAATCATAGATGTTGATGGAATAAAGGCGATCCTTCGTATGAATAAGCAATGCACTTCGGTTTTGTTCTATGGTGTTTATCTGTTACATATCAGAAAGCCCGATATGTAACACAAACCATAAATGGTATTATGAATCATTAGAAATAATTAGGGTGCCAAATTAACAGCAGGGGTCACTTTACCACCCTCTCCTCTATTTATATCATGCAAGATCTTGAAAATCACCTTTGATTTTTCTAAAACAAAATATAAAATTTGGGGCACCAAAACCTAGAAAGTGCGCCGGGTGCCAAAACTATCAGCACCGCCACTGTGTACCCAGCAACAAATTTAGTGAAGATTCACTATTTTGTACGAAGGAGTCGAAGCTATGAAAAATGTATCGTGTTCCCAGCGCAGTATAACCACTATATTTATAAATGTTTACTAGAGGTGAAAAAAAGTATAATGAAGCAGTATTTTCATTGTGCATTCTTCGCGCATTATTTTATTTTCGACGAATTCTTAATGCGATGCACCAATGATTTACATACGAGCCGCCAAGATAATTCACTTATGATTCATTGACATGATTTGCTCGCGAGTAACGAAACAGAAGGATCAAATATTCACCTGAGAATCGTAAGATAATTCGACTATGAATATGTACTTCACCTAAGTAAATCGTTTACAACTAACTTGCGGTGCTTTTAATTTGGTTTGGAAATTGGTAAATATTTGATAAAGTTTAATGCAACAAATTAGAAATTAAAGCAAATTTATTCACCTGAAAACCGAAGTTAAAAATGTGTCCCTACTGCAGATACTTTCGAAGTTTCTGACTGTTTCCAGACTTGTTCGTATGTTAGAATAGAATCTCTGATGTTACTTTAAGTAAGAGCTACTCAAGTCTACATCGTAGAGAAGACTATCTTATAGTAATGTTTAATATGGGTTTATAATCATTGAAAAAAAATTAAATTAAAAACAATATTTCTATAAGAAGAATATAGCTTCTCGTCCAATCAATCGAACGTATACTCGAAAAAAAATTGGTGGAGAAAGTTGAAATTTGGTGTTTAATATTAGGTGCATTTTTTGCGTAGTTATCCATAACAGAGTAGGTTAGAAAATGTATATACAAAATAACAACAACATTGCTGTTTTTATGATTCTTTATAACTTTTTTCCATAGATAGTAGCCTAGAGAATTTATCGCGAATAGCTGCCTCGGTGAGCTTACTGTGGCAGCTATTCCTGTTAAAATCTATATTCTAGCCTACTATATGCAGGGAAGAGCAAGAAAAAATAACAAAAACAGCAATATTCATGGTGTTTTCAATGCAAATTTTAATAACTACTCTGATCTGGATAAATCATATATGTATTAGTAAACTATATTGCTAGCGGCACTTGTCAGAGTCAGTATCGTTGTTAACAGCTGATTCTGAATTTGCCAATTCAATATAGTGGAAGTTTAAACGTTATTCGATTTTAATTTAATATTATAATATTTTTTATAATTCAAATAGTTAGAAAATTTAAGAAAATATAACACTATTTTTCACATTACATATATTATTTTGTGAAAATTATGTAAGTGCTGCTAATTTGAAATTATGAACAGTACAATTTCTTATAAAACATATTTTTCGCGATTAAATATTTTTATTTACAATGTTTAAATTTCATAAAAACTTGATTTGTATTAAAATTTTGTACTCCCCTTCCTTGATTCTTTACATTTTTGAGACAAAATCAACAGCTGATTCTGAATTTTCCAATTCAACTCGTGCTTATTGATTTTGTATGGAAAAATATGACAGCTAGCAATATCGTTCTAATACATATTTGGGATAAATGCGTAAAAAAACACACATACTATAATATTTCATATGCCAAGAAACACAAAAATATGGCTTACATTTTTTTCGGTATCAATGTGTCAACCACTGATGTTCGTCGATTTTTTGGCCCCGCTCCCTTTGAGATTTTCATATGTTTTGAAAAGCAACAAAATATACAATATATAAAAACATTAAAAAAATACATTTTAATTAAAAAAACAAAAAAGCCCCAATTTATTATTCTATAAAAAAATAGTTCAGATATTACAGGGGACTCGGACCCCATTTTCACAAACTATCACTAACAAAAAAATGTAAATAGAAAATAGAAATTTAAATTACATTTATTTTTTCACTAGTTCTTTGAGCACATAAGATTTAAAAAAAAAATCGGCGATGATGAGGTCACAAATTTCGTCATCTTTGAGGAGTCTTGGTGGAATGACCCAAATAAAAATTCTTAGAGTACATACTATAGACTGATCTTCAAAATGTTTTAAGCTAGCAACGTAAAAGTTGCATGGTTTTCCAGCTGTTGTAGATAAAACAATAAAAGTGATTAAAATTTAGTGAGTCCTTCATGTCGCCACCAAACAAAAGTCCTTAAATAATTTGTGTATCACTTTTCGAAATCACACTATAATCCAAAGTTAGCATTTTGTACGAATTAAAGTAAGTTCGATTACATTACCCAATTCCTAGCAAGTTTTTTAAAGTAAGCCAAGTAAAATCAAGTTACCCTTATTAGTTGCTACCAGCCAAATGTCCTTAAGGAATTCGTGCTTCGATCGGGAACGCGTTTAACTGTGATGTTAAAATTTTACGTGAAAAATAGTTCAGATAATATATTATATTAAATCCAAATTCAGTGTATGTCAAAAAACGTTAATTTTTTTAGGTACTTCTTAATTTCAATGAATTTTTTACAAACCCTTGTGACAAAGGGTACAACTAGCAATGTAAATTTTAAAAATATTTCATTTTCAAACAAATAAAACAACATCAGTACTTCCACATCATTAATTCATGGAGCATTTAAAATAACAATTATATTCTCAGATTACGATCGTAATAGCAACAGCAAAATGTGTTTGTATCATTAAACAGTTTAACCATAAATTCTGTCACTGAAACAATTTAAATCAAATTTAGAAATATATGGTGTGTGTTTAAACACACATGGCACACATATCAAAGTTGTACATAAATGTATTATCATGTCCGATATGCACTGGCCTAATGCCTTGAGGATAATTTGTGATTGTAGGCGATAATAATTAACAAGCCTATCATCTTTTGTAATAAATTATAATCTAATGTTGTCTAAGTAATTTTCGAGAATTCCGCTTTAATGAGGCAAGTGTAATCAATCCACTTCACCTGCATATAAGCAAATTATGTTTTGGTTTCCGGGCACATAATTCGAGTCACTTATCACAGTAATGACCAACAATAATTTTCCCTGATAACTCGTGTTTGATTATCATCTCCGATTACGTGAAATTTTATTCGGATTGCTCAGATCTTACACTACGTGTTCTACCCGAAATAAGCACCACCATCTTAAATTTCAACACTAAATTCATTTATTTATTCAAGAATTTCTAATACACATTTAATTAATTTTCAAAATTTTCGAATTTTGCTCCAATTTTGTTCTTCGTCTACGTGAAAACAACCACGACGTTAAAATGACCGAGGTAATTTTCTGGCTTGTATTCGTAGAGTGTGATATCGAAATAATATTCGCCTGTTGGAATGCCGTTCGGAATTAATTTCGGATCCGGGTTGATTCCAGTGGCGTACAAGTAACCCTGTAAAAGTTTGGAAGATGAAAAAAAACCAAGGACTTATATTCGTTATTAATTAAAATTGAACAAGTCGATGGCAAAACGTTACGTACGCTATACGGACAGACATGGTTTATGTTGGACTGGTCACGGAGCATTTTCATTAAAATTTCGAGATAGAAACTGGACGATGTGCTCGCCATAAAGCTGCAAAAATCGTCGGTTATGTTTACAAGTGGAATCTTTCGAGTTCCATCGTTTTTAAGAATTTCAATGTGAGCCTGTGGAAAAGATACCATACACGAATATATAATAAAAATTCAATAAAAGTGATTCAAACTTACAATCACATCCTTGACTTCTCTGACTAAATTACACGAAAAATCGATAATATGCTGGTTGTCCTCTAACCTTGTTTTACATGTTAAATTCGTTGCACGCTCTTTATTAGAATTACACACGATATCTTTTATTTCGATGCCATTGATTGCCTGAAATTTTTAATAAATTTATTTTTATGAATTAACACCAACATTTTTTTTTTGGAATCGTACAGAAATTCCATCCAAATTCAAACCAATTGCAACAAAAAAGAGCAATATGTTCAAAATTTGTGCCATTTTACAGTAAAATCGAGATAAAATAATGATAAAATACACCACCAATCCGTTCGTATTTATACGAAAAATTCTGTGATAAAATCTGTTATTTATTTTTGCTAATTACTCGTGACTGAATTAACCTTGAAGTAATTTTAGAGGTAGAAATATTTTCCGAAAATATTTCAAATTGCATAGTTTAAAAAATAATTTATCTCGATAATAGTCATTGTGTAATATTATGTAATACAAATATTTGCAACAAAAAATCAAATAGCATGAAAAAAACATTATTAAGTCTACTGAATTCATTGGGCGCCTAATTACTAACTTCAAAAATAAATTCTAAATAACCAAACTGCTTACGTTTTGGACACAAAATTTTATTTATGTTTTATTTTTTCAATTAAAGATAAAAACGAGATTCAAAAAATTATTATTAAAAAAAATTTTATTACGTTAACCTTTAAAAAAACGTGTAAAATTTAAATGTTGACATATGGGCTCTGGCAAAATCGTATTTTTCGTACCCTCCATCCCCTGACACCATTTCACCTAGGTTAGGTTAGGTTACAGTGGCGGCCAAAGCCTCACATAGACCCACGAGGGTCCATAGTGATACCACTAAAAAAACAGGAGACCCAATGTACCTATGATAGCCGCGCTTGCGTTTCGATCTGTATTGAGAGCTCCTTGTGTAATTCACCTAAAATTGGTTGTGATTTTTTCACGGCGACTGTTCTCAAGAGCTCGCTAATTTAGTTCTCACACGATTACAAGTGTTCTTTTGGGTGAACGCTGTTTGGCTAAGTTTGCCATATTACTTTATTATTTCAATAATACAGTATTGTTATCGATTTTTAAAAAAAAAAAATTTGCTGCCCTCAAAATTTTTTTTTTTACGTTTCATAACGAGTAGACACGAAAAAAGCAAAAAAAAATTTCAGTCCGTCTGTCCGCCGTACGCCGTACCCCGTACGCCGTACGTCTACCGGTGTACGCAAAATTGTTTGAAGGCTCGTAGCACCCAAACCCTTTGAGCTATTTAGTTGAATTTTTTTTCGTGGATAGAGTGGGTAGGCGCCCTCTAGTGACCAAATTTGGAGTGGTGGGGGTGTTAGGGGGGAGGAGGGGGAAGTGTTTTAGACGGAAAATTTTGGTTTCTAGATCTCAGCAACCGCTTATGCTAGGAAGCTGAAATTTGGAAATTATATAGAGCTTCGGTAGTGGACCCATTTGCAAAAAAATTGCCGATATAGGTGAAGGGGTTTGGGAGTGGGGGGAAAAATAATGCGTCCGAAACGCAAAAAAGGTGAGATCGACACTTTCTAAAATCTATATCTCCTAAACGGTTACTGTCACAAAATTGAAACTTAATGAATATCTGTAGGTACACTAGGAGAATAGATCGGAAATAAATTTTTGAGTGGCGCGTACGGGGCGTACGGGGGTGGGGGGTGAAAAACTTTAGATTACGATATCTCACGAACCAATTACACTAGACAAATAGAATTTTGTTTTTGTATAAAGGTTGACAAATGAAGTTTGCTGAAAGTAAAATTTTTTAAGAGGGCGGTGGAGCATGAAAGTGGAGGGGATAAGAATTTTTTTAAAAAATCACGTCTCATATCTCAAGAACGGTGTAAAATATACGCTTAAAATTTTTACCTGAAGTGGGCCTAATAGACCCCTAGCAGAAAACAAAATTTTGGAAGTGTGGGTGTAGAGGGTGAGGGTGGGGGAGGGTGGAAAGGAAAAAGTTCCGATTTTTATATCTCGAGAACCTATAATGATATAAAGCTGAAACTTAGTATTTAGATAGATCTATATTAGTAGCATCTTGGAAAAATATAATTTTTTATAGCGGCAGTATGGTACGGGGGTGGGGGGTGTTTTTCCTATCTATAGAACGGCTTATGCTACAAAGTTGAAACTCGGTATGTTTATGTAGATCAACTAGAAAACTAATTTAGATTAAAAAAAATTTCAAATATCTATTGGCGTTCGGAGGGGGGGCAAAAAAAATTATCGGTGAAAATGGAATGCATATATTTTTACGGTTTTCGTCATATCTATTAGGTTTTCCCAAATATTGAATTCTTTTTTATTGTACATCTTCTTCATATAAATACCTAGAAAGTGTTTTCAGGATTTCTTAAAATTCGACCCCTAAGGGGGTGCAAAGGGGGTTGTAAACTTTTTCACGAATTCTACTATATCCCCAGGTCTTATCAGATATCAAATATCTTTTCACTTTCACGTGCTTGCGTAATAATCGCCTAAAACTTGATTTTAAGTTTTTTCCTTTTTCAGCTCCTAAGAGAGTAAAAATGATAAGAAGAAAGAAATTTTCCAATGTTTAATCGGCTAAAAATCGCGATTTTAAATATTTTTATTTTAAGAACAAAATTAATTTTCCAAGAAATCTAATAATCCTGAAGCAACTCATGATACACTCCGACTTTAACCGCTCCCGAGCTTTGACCCGAAAAATAATAAAGTTTCGCCCAGACCATTGCAGATTTTTCGTTTTCTTACAGATTATAATCTGAGCCCGTTAACGACGAAACTAAACGAAATACTGAACTACGAGAAAAATTACCTGTAAAATTAGTCTTATTGAATAATACGTTCATAGCTAAACTCACTCCAGAGTTATCGATAGTTTGGGCAAACATAGCCACACTTTTTTAATGGCATTTGTATGTTAACTAAAAATTTTCCATGGCATTACTCTCGTTCTCTCATGCGATGAAAAGTTAGAGTGCTGATATTTATTTTCTGAATACCTTTTATTATCGCTAGTTCGCACGAATGGAAACACCAAATCTTAATGGCATTTATATGGTAGCTAACTAATTTTGTTCCTTTTATTTTCAATGCTAATAAATTATAGTATTCAAAATGAACCATAAGTGAAACCTTATGAATCTAAAAAGAGGAACTAATGGATTTCTCTCACATACAAACTCAACCTTACTTTTTACTCGAAACCAACTATTATAAATATATATAAACAACTACTATGATTCCTTGGGTTTTATGGGATAAACACCCAAATTTTTGGAGAACTTTAGTATGGAACGTAATCAAGAAAAACAATTTAATATTCTTTTCTTAACATGTAACTGTTGAAAAGTTGAGGTAAGTGAAATTTCAAATCTCTGCCGCATAATGTTAATATATAGGTAAAAAATATGGAAACGTGTTTTAACAGCCAAAGCTACTCAAAATATGCCCAATAACGAACACAACCTTACAAATTACCAAGTGAATTCAAAATTTCAATTTCCTAGGTCAATAAAGTTGCAGCTAGCGTGCATTCGAACAGAATGCAGCCGTCACTGAGTAAACAAATAATAAATAATAATAATATTTTTTTTTTTCAGAATAGTTTTTTTATGTTTTAAACTTTAGGACCGGATAGACACGATTTCATACATTTCAACTAGAGTATACAAATCGAAGTTGAAACTTGTAAATTAAGCATTCAGGGTAATTTACAGATAGAAAAACGTACGACTTGGAAGTCGGAATTTATGTTTAATCTGTCATTTTAAGCCTAATGATGGAGCTTCACGATGGCTGTTGTGATGTGCAATTCAAATTGGCTAAGATAACACCATATGTCGAGAAACAGCGAGAACTTCTTCAAATACCCAATATAAATTTCACGTTTTAACTTTCTTCTATAAGCCGTTCGAGATGTGCAGAATTGAAACCATTCTATAGACAACCAATTAACCAGTTTTTTACCGTTTGAGTATCTAGGTGTATTTTAAGTAATATGCGCTCAAATCATTTTTATACATTTTTTTTGTAATCTGAGGTAAATCTATACTTTTTATGCCTTTGTACGAGCTTTTTAAAACAAATTTCAAGTGGAGAGTATTTTACTGCAAAAAAAAACGCATACTTGCAGGATAAGTCTAATTAAGAGAATATTGAAATATTAATTTTAAGCATTTGGATTTGGAATCATTAAGCAAATATTAGCAGATATTTTCAGGAAAAAATTAATTTCATTATTGCCATACAATGAAATGTAAATCCTTCTACACTTTATACTCAAAGACTTTACCAATTTTACCAGCGGTGTAAAATTAAAATAAATACAGCAAAAACACAAGCTATGTTTTTCACCAAAAATAGGAAACGCTCAAACCTTCCCAGCCACAAAATCAATTTTATTGGCCAACAAATTTCGTGGTCTGAACAGAACCTAAATTACCTTGGTGTTCTACTTGATAAAAAACTCTCCTTTCGTTGTCACATAGATAACATATGTTTCAAAGTCAGCAAGGCTATGTATGCCCTGTATCCTCTTATAAATAGGAAATCCCAACTTTCTGAGGAGAACAAGATCTTATTTTCCAGAAACCCTACTGACGCCGGAAAACAACCAACATTTAATCAAATTTGCTTCTATGGTAGCTTACCATGAAAAATTCCATTCTTAAAATTTAGCGGAAAAATAAAATTGCTGTTGGCGGTTCTCGAAGCCGCGCTCTTAGCGTTTAGCTCTATATATCCTGGCTTACAACCAAAAATTCCACCAAAATTGGTTGAAATATTTGATGATCAAATATTATGTGATCTTCAGCGCCACTTTCCTTTAGTATAGGGTTGCGATGGCGGAAATTTAGCTTAGTTTATAATTCGTTATCGTAAATTTGATTTCGATTGAGCTATATAGAAATTATGCTCAGCAGTTCCACCAGCTGTAAGGGTGTTTCGGATAGTAGGCATGATACACCCTCTGACGAGTCTATGCCCTCCGATGACGAAACAGCTCCTTCGGACCTAGTCCAACACAATCTTATAAAGACTGGCGTATTCCAGTGAAGTGTTTTCCAACGGTCATGTCCTCTAGGACAACGATTAATCAGCAGACGAGGATTTCGTGTTGGGGTTTCACACCAGAAACCCTACTGACGCCGGAAAACAACCAACATTTAATCAAATTTGCTTCTATGGTAGCTTACCATGAAAAATTCCATTCTTAAAGATCTTATTGTTCAAAATGGTAATCCAACCCATTATCGCATATAGCTCTCCTGTTTGGGGTCATTGTGCAAAGTCACATATTAAAAAGCTTCAGGTCTCACAAAATAAGTGCCTCAAAATAATAATGAAGAAACCATTCTTCTTCTCCACTAAAAGTCTCCACGCAGAAGTTAAAGCGCAAACCGTTTTTGAATTAATCTCAACCAGATACTCATCTTTTGTAACAAGACTGGAACTAGTCGACAATCCGATAATACTATCACTCATATAACATCCTACTACTTGACATGTATTGGTGTCTAAATTGTTTTTCTTCAGTTAGTTAATTACCTTTTTACTTTTTTGTTTTCCTTTAATTTAAGTTAGTTTGTAAGTTAGTTTTAAACTCACTACACAAGGTTTTTTGTACAAATTTTTCCTTGAATTTATTTCACTAAAATTCTCGTAGATGCTTCGCTTTGCTGTGCTAACTAGATTTAATTTAGCTGTTAAGATATTGAATTATCTGTTCTCTAAATTATTAATTATAAGATGGTAGACATAAGTGGAAAAACTAATAAATATTGATTGAATTGAATTGAAGAATAAATCCTTCTACATCAACCAGACGGTAAGTACACACCTGGATTCAAATCTATTTTTTCTAAGAACTTAAAAACATTCACAAGGATATAAAATATGTAATCTCTTTATCTTCCAAGTATAATATATCTCCCCTCCAATGTTATACTGGATAATCTAATATAGTTATAATATAAACCCAACCGTTTTCAGTGATAATTTCTATGCGTACAAATACTTTTGTCAGCCTCTTTTTTCTTTTATCATTCATTATTAAGTTATTATCATGTGAAACTAAGGTCATAACTATACTTCCAGAAAAAGGAGGATTAAATTATCCGTTAATGTACATTTATCAAATTTTTTTTATTTGGATCACATTACGTCTAATGTTATCATTTCCTGTAGCATTAGTTTGACTAGCAATAATGTCTTTTTTCATGGTACAGCTATCACAGAATATAGCTTAAGGTGTTTTTGTTTTCAATATCAGAGCAACTTGTAACGGTTGTTATTCAAATAGAAGGTAGGTGCCACAACGGATGTACTCCAGCCTACACTCAGTGTAGGACACTCCAAGGGAAAGAAATTTTACAGACTTAGTATCACAAACATTTAACACTGAATTAAACAACGAACCACTAAAGATTTCATCAAAAGTATAAATGAAGAAAACTAGAAAAAGAAGATAAACTATTATTTTTACTTCCAACGTAATATCTAACACGTTCTATCTGCTCTAAAATTCAATTCATTTGCGTCCTTATACAATATACTGAAAAAAAGGAACTTAACTTTTCGAACTCACCCCAATCTCTACGAAACCCAACACTTCATTAAAATTTAATGGACTTTGTTTAGTTCCTTTCCTATTGCGGAAGCAAAGTAGTAGAGAGTATTCCCCGTACTGTGTCTGAAATTATCAGCACGCAAGATTTCGGATAAGATGAGAAACAAATTTAACCAAGTGGAGGATATGCGATTATATAGTTGAGGCAAGGTACGCTATACACCTGTAAGTACAAACCTCGGTATTATATTGAAAATACATTAGACAATCGAACTTTTCCCGCTTTCATCGACTTGACTATACGCCCAACATACATAAAACAGAGAGTGTACAGCGGGCTAATTAAATTTTAAACACTGTACAAGGTTTCGTGTTCTGCAGACATAAAGACTTTTAGCTTAGCTTTTCTGGGCTTACAGGGATCGTGTTGAATTATCCAGTTCATAAATTTACGCACATTATAGGGTGCCAGGTAATTTGACTCCATTATCAAAGTTTTTTTTTTTCGCCAACAGTTTTCGATTCTTTTATTAACCAGCTAATTGAGTTGTTACTTCTAATTATATTTTGTTCTGCAGTTGGGAAAATTGGAGGCTTTTCGTTCAAAGTTACATTTGGGGAAATGTGAAAAGTTTTTGACCAAATAAGTTCGTGTGTGCAATTTTATATGCATATTTTTATACTCCAGATGAAATAAATCTGAGAGTATTAATAGTTTAATTCAGCCCAAAAGGAGCCTCGAACGAAAAAAAGGTATATATTATTTTGTGCCAAAAACTCCAAATCCACTTGACGTCCGTCCATCCGTCCGTCTGTCTGTCCGTCTGTACATCTGTACATCTGCCCGTCTGTCCGTCTGTCCGTCTATCCATCTATCCGTCTGCCCGTCTGTCCGTCCGTCCGTCTGTCCGTCTGTACGTCTGTACGTCTGTACGTCTGTACGTCTGTACGTCTGTACGTCTGTACTTCTGTACGTCTGTACGTCTGTCCGTCTGTCCATCTATCCATCTGTCCGTCTGTCCGTCTGTCCATCTGTCCGTCTGTCCGTCTGTCCGTCTGTCCGTCTGTCCGTCTGTCCGTCTGTCCGTCTGTCCGTCTGTCCGTCTGTCCGTCTGTCCGTCTGTCCGTCTGTCCGTCTGTCCGTCTGTCCGTCTGTCCATCTATCCATCTATCCATCTATCCATCTGTCCATCTGTCCGTCTGTCCGTCTGTCCGTCTGTCCGTCTGTCCGTCTGTCCGTCTGTCCGTCTGTCCGTCTGTCCGCCGTCTGTCCGTCTGTCCGTCCGTCCGTCTGTCCGTCTGTCCGTCTGTCCGTCTGTCCGTCTGTCCGTCTGTCCGTCTGTCCGTTTGTCCATCTGTCTGTTTGTCCATCTGTCCGTCTATCCGTCTGTCCGTCTATCCATCTGTCCATCTGTCCGTCTGTCCGTCTGTCCGTCTATCCATCTATCCATCTATCCATCTATCCATCTGTCCATCTGTCCGTCTGTCCGTCTGTCCGTCTGTCCGTCTGTCCGTCTGTCCGTCTGTCCGTCTGTCCGTCTGTCCGTCTGTCCGTCTGTCCGTCTGTCCGCCGTCTGTCCGTCTGTCCGTCTGTCCGTCTGTCCGTCTGTCCGTCTGTCCGTCTGTCCGTCTGTCCGTCTGTCCGTCTGTCCGTCTGTCCGTCTGTCCGTCTGTCCGTCTGTCCGTCTGTCCGTCTGTCCGTCTGTCCGTCTGTCCGTCTGTCCGTCTGTCCGTCTGTCCGTCTGTCCGTCTGTCCGTCTGTCCGTCTGTCCGTCTGTCCGTCTGTCCGTCTGTCCGTCTGTCCGTCTGTCCGTCTGTCCGTCTGTCCGTCTGTCCGTCTGTCCGTCTGTCCGTCTGTCCGTCTGTCCGTCTGTCCGTCTATCCATCTGTCCGTCTGTCTATCTATTCATCTGTCCGTCTGTCTATCTATTCATCTGTCTGTCTGCCCGTCTCTCCGTCTATCCGTCTGTCCATCTATCCGTACGCACGATAACTCAAGAACGCCTTAACCTGGGACCTTGAAATTTGTAATCTGGTTGTTTAGTCTAATTTGTAAGAATAGGTTCGTTGACGGGCAAAATCTTCCAACTCCTTCGGGTAGCTGCCATACAAAAAGTCCTTAGAACACGTGCTCAAAAATATTCGCTAATAACCTTGGAACGCCTTAAGTTACGACTTTGAAATTTGGAATAAGTTGGTTTTCCAATAGTTGAAGGTAAAGGTAGGAATATAAAAAGTTCCCATAAATCCTTCGAGTAGCTGCCACACAAAAATTCTGTAATTTGTTCACTCAATTTACGGAACTCACTATAACTAGAGAAAGCATTTAGCTACGAAGTTGAAATTTTATACACATTTGTTTTTAAATGGTTGCAGATAAAAGGATTAATATGCTAGAAATCGAATGAGTACTTCCTGCACCTACCATGTGAAAGTCCTTGAAAAAGGAAAATTTTACTTTCGGGGATTTCCTAGTTCCAGATATGAAATGAGTAATAAGGGATAAACTACATGTGCACTTCTTGTTCTACTTTATCTCCAACTGCAATATAATATCTGTAAAATTTGGGGTTTTGTGGATTTACACTAGCGGTTTCAACTTATTGAGCTTTGTTCAAATGAATTAACATACAACTACTGTAAAAAAACGCTTTCTTTCAAACCAAATCCGGGTGGCCTTTCCAACAAATGTTTTCCTCCTCCTTAGAAACAATACCTTAATTTTTGTTTACTCTGTCCAAGCAGTTTCTTTTCCAGTCGAAAATTATACGGAATTGTCTTTGTAGATTCTGAATCAAATTTAAGATATTCCCCTCACAAAATTATAAAACTACTCGAATTTTGAATTATTATTAACAATCTGCTTTTCGGTTTTGCAATTTCTTGAAGATGAACCTGTACATTTTTACACAAACAAGTCATAGAGTTCAGAGTTTGTAAGATACGTCCTCTGATGAATCAATGCAATTGCTCGTACCGAGCCCAATGCTGTTTGAAAACGTGGCATTTCAGTGAAAGTAATAGGTAATAGCAGTAGTATATGTCTTATGGGGGCCTTCACAGAATCCTCAGACACAAGAAAAGAAGACTAATAACGACTTTAACGCCTTTTACTACGATCGCATAGTCCCTCCAAAGACTACACCAAAAAATTATGCAATGAAATTTTCAACTTAATGGAAAACTTTTCCATTAAATTATTCAAACCACTTGACGGATCTTAGAGTGCAGTAAGTTGAGCTGAAAACAGTCGCCAGAGTGCTAAAAAACTTTCACCAAAAAGAACGGAAAATATAAGGAAAGTTTTTTTCTGTTTTGATTGTTGTTTTTATTTTAAATTAACTGGAAAATGTGCTGGAAAAGTTTAAATGTGATAATAGTAAAAAAAGTTAAGAATAACACTTGTAGTATGAAATCCCAAAACTAGTCAGTTTAACAGGGAAAAAGATTTTAAAAAAATTCGGAGAAATAAGGAAACGCCACTTTATCCCGTAAAACAACATTCAGTAAACACAACGTATATTTTTAAATTGTCGGAATATTAAATTTCGTTAGCAAATAATCTTGTAATTATTATGAAACCCGACAATTTAATAGATATATCGTCGAATTCCCTAAGTATGGAAATTAAATATCATTTTCAAAAAATTATTAATTAAAAATTCAAACCCAATCAGCATTAAAATAAATAAAAAGTAATAAATTATAAAAAATCAATTGTTGAGCTAGGTGCTACATGATTCAAATATTATAATTTTTGAAAACTGTTTTATTTAACTACTCTTTTTCATTTCTTAAAATTTTTTTTAGGTTTTCTAGGCAAATTTTCCTCCAAATTAATTTGTGCGAGAAAACTTTGATAACTTAACCACCGAGTTAATAACAACTTTTAAACGACGATGCCATAATTCAACACCATTTTGAGTCCATTGAAAAAATTCAAGTCCATTGGCAACCGTAACGTGCGGAATTTTGGATTTTGGAATTTTTTGGATTACGTTCCCAACCAGGAAAATAACGAACTTAAAGTTATAGTGGTAACAAAATGAGCGAGGAGTAGAAGATGAATGTGTTCTTTTTAATAATAGTACATAGTAATTTGAATACATACGTAAGTTTAGATTAAGAACTTCTGTATGTCAGCTACCACCTTTTTGACTTTTTTGAATTATCACCAGTACATATTACTTTTACAACATTTATGTGGTTTTTGTTCCCGTACTTTTCAATAACGGAAAATTAAAGTATAACTTCATAGTCGTCGCTACAGGACTTCTTCCCATTTAATCGAGCAATAAGTGAAACCATGTGGCGAATTATGAATTAGACTTGAACTATTTCTAATATAGTAGTTTTCGCAAAATAAAAGCACAACTTGTTCCATTACTTTTGTATGGAGACTTATTTTCTTTTCATTCGTATGTTATAGCCGATATTATTTTATGTCAGGGACCTACCCGACGAAGAAAGACGATTTCGTCCATTAACAAAATATCAACCTGATGAAGAATGTAAGAATGGAAAAAAAGCAAAGGAAAAACTGTCCATCCAATACTGGATGTCCGAAGATATTTCTAAATTTTTAAATATTTGGAATTATTATTCTATAATCGGGAAAAAAAGTCTTCCTCCCACCACCTTCAAAAAAATAATTCCAGGAACGGTTATTACCGATATCTATTCCTAAAAAATTCCCTTATCAACATTTCACACTCATTTTCATGGCTGGTTGTCCGATTTTCAACAGTGGCTGAATCGTAAAGTTAACAATAAGTCACCACGGCAAATTGTTGCGTACGCCGCTAACCAAAATTAATAGTAACATCGATTTGATGAATCACGAACATAAAATAAAGTTTTCAAAGTTTTCTAATGTTTCTCTATGATTAAGACTCGTTTTAACTAATACTGAATGGAGTCGAAGAATTATTATTTAAAATAATCTTTTGATTTCAGTGTTAGAGTGTCTAGCAGAAGTGTTGCTCATAATGTAGCCAAATACTACAAAATACTCTCAGTACATCTCAAGGTAAGCATGAATCGTTGATAGGTGCAAATTTTAACAGGAAGGAACAGTTGATAGTGGCGTTCTACTCCCGCCGTTGATTGGTGTGCGTCAGTATATTGTCTTCTAATACCGAAAAATATTGGTAACACAAATATTGTTAATTCAAAAAACTCTAAAGAAAACAATTCGATAATGTGTTTCGTTTTGATTTTCAATTGTTTCTCAGCTTATGCTGTTTTAAGGGTTATCAGATGAGTCTTGTTAAAATTATCGCACGTATTATGCGATTTAAGAAGGCCGCTGGTGCGTAATCTAAGCAAACTTATGACAACGTGAAAAACTTTTGCTTGGAACTCGAGTTAAAACTAAATTGAATTCAATTCAAAATTGAACTGGACTGGTTCATCGGGTTGCACATTCTTGACTCATTTTCTTAAGAAAGGGGAAAGATTTTTTTATCGGAAATAAAAAATTTTAAAAGTATCAATACCAAATATCAAAAAAAAATTAAATTATGAAACCATTAAAGGAGAGTGGAATTTCGACAAGACATAAAAAGAAAATTATTTACTCAATGAAGATCACCTCTAAACTGAAGCCCTTGGCACAACATGGAGTCAACTCATTTTTCCAAAAACATTAAAAAACTTGACTTTCTGGCCCGTTATTGCATTAAAATTATTTTATTGATTTTACTTTATTATTTCAATAATACAGTATTGTTATAGATTTTTAAAAAAAAAAATTTGCTAACCTCAAAATTTTTTTTTTTACATTTCTTGACGAGTAGACACGAAAATAGCAAAAAAAAATTTCAGTCCGTCTGTCCGCCGTACGCCGTACGCCGTACGTCGACCGCTGTACGCAAAATCGTTTGAAGGCTCGTAGCTCCCAAACTCTTTGAGCTATTAAATTGAATTTTTTTTAATGAATAGACTGGCTAGGCTCCTTGAAGGGGCCAAATTTGGAGGGGTGGGGGTGTGAGGGGGGAGGAGGGGGAAGTGTTTTAGACGGAAAATTTTGGTTTCTAGATCTTAGCAACCGCTTATGCTAGGAGGCTGAAATTTGGAATTTATATAGAGCTTCAGTAGTACACCCATTTGCAAAAAAATTATATAGGTGAAGGGGTTTGGGAGTGGGGGGAAAAATAATGAGTCCGAAACGCAAAAAAGGTGAGATCGACACTTTCTAAAATCTATATCTCCTAAACGGTTAATGTCACAAAATTGAAACTTAATGAATATCTGTAGGTATACTAGGAGAATAGATCGAAAATAAAAATTAGAGTAGGGGCAGTGGCGTACGAGGGTGGGGGGTAAAAAACTTTAGATTACGATATCTCACGAACTAATTGCACTAGACAAATAAAATTTGGTTTGTGTATAACGATTAACAAATGAAGTTTGCTGAAAGCAAAATTTTTTAAAGAGGCGGTGGAACATGAAAGTGGAGGGGATAAGAATTTTTCTAAAAAATCACGTCTCATATCTCAAGAACAGTGTAAAATAGATACTTAAAATTTTTACCAGAAGTAGGCCTAATAAACCCCTAGCAGAAAACAAAATTTTGGAAGTGTGGGTGTAGAGGGTGAGGGTGGGAGAGGGTGAAAAGGAAAAAGTTCCAATTTTTATATCTCAACAACCTATAATGATATAAAGCTGTAACTTGGTATTTAAATAGAGCTATATTAGTAGCATTTTGGAAAAATATAATTTTGTATAGGGGTAGTATGGTACGGGGGTGGGGGGTGTTTTTCCTATCTATTGAACGGCTTATGCTACAAAGTTGAAACTTGGTAGGTTTATGTAAATCAACTAGAAAACGAATTTAGATAAAAAAAAATTTCAAATATCCATTGGCGTTTGGAGGAGGGGCAAAAAAAATTATCAGTGAAAATGGAATGCATATATTTTCACTGTTTTCATCATATCTATTAGGTCTTCCCAAATATTGAATTCATTTTTATTCTACGGCTTCTTCATATAAATACCTAGAAAGTGTTTTCAGGATTTTTTAAAATTCGACCCCTAAGGGGGTGCAAAGGGGGTTGTAAACTTTTTCACGAATTCTACTATATCCCCACGTCTTATCAGATATCGAATATCTTTTCACTTTCACGTGCTTACGTAATAATCGCCTAAAACTTGTTTTTAAGTTTTTTCCTTTTTTAGCCCCTAAGAGGGTATAAACGGGTTGAAAACGTTTTCACGAGTTCCGTCATTTCTTTTAGAAGTGATAAGAAATTGAATTGGTTCCTACTTTCTCGTGCCGTCTTCATATTTATTTATTAACTCCTTTCAGGATTTTTGGATATTCAACCCCCAAGTGGATGTAAGGAGGTTGCATATCTGATGATATATCGAATTCCTTTTTACTTCCTAAGGTTTCATATATAAAAAAGCCAAAAAGTCAATTTCAGTATTTTAGATATTCAATCCTAATGGGTGTAAGGGGATTGTATGCTTTTCAAACTTTCGACATATTTCTTAGGTTCGATGAGATATTAGATCGCTTTTCACTTCCACAGACTTTTTATATAATCGCCTACAATCCCATTTCTCAATTTTTCGATATTCAACCCCCAAGGGTTTGCATATGTTTTCACAATTTTTGCCATCCCTTAGTTCTGATGAGATCTAAAATTGATTATTACGGCCAATCAATTCACGATTTTTCGAATTTCCAGAACCAAGGGGGTGTGCAGGGTTTGCTTACGTTTTCACAAATTTTTCAAAATCCCTAGTGTCTCATGAGATATCAAGTTGCTTCTTATGAAATCGTCTAAAAACCTGTTTCCCATTTTTTTCGAAATTCAAACCCCAAGTGGAAGTAATGGGTTTGTATACGTTTTAACAATTCGTCATATCTCTTAATTCTGATAAGGCAACAAATCCGTTTTTGCTTTTATGGGCTTTTAGTGTACATAATATACTGAAATTCGAATAGTCTACACGGACTTTTTCAATGTTTAATCGGCTAAAAATCTCTATTTTAAATATTTTTATTTTAAGAACAAAAATAACTTTCCAAGAAACGTCATAATCTCGAAGCAACTCATGATACACTCCGACTTTGACCGCTCCCGAACTTTGACCCGAAAAATAATAAAGTTTCGCCCAGACCATTGGCAGATTTTTTTTTATGATGTTATTAAAATTATTAAGAATATTATATGCAGTTAACCCGTATCAGCTGAATTTCATCCGAATGCAATAAGGAGCCAGAAAAGTCAAGCCCTCTCATACTATTAAACATATGAGTTGACCCCTTGTTACACCAAGGGCTTCAACTTTTATTTAGTAGGACTGTGCGGTATTACAGAAGAATCTGAAAGATTTCGGCAACACTAATTTCGATTGCAAGACATAACTTGACCATCATCAAACCGGTTCTAAGCCATATTATATGACAAACAATTAAAAACTTTCACTGTAATGTCACTGACAATTGCCAATTGGGTTTCAACCTTAGCCTCAATGTTTGCTTACTCATGAAAAAAAAAGTTCTGGATTTAAAATTATTTTTGTTCGCTTTTGAAGCCTTTTCTAGAGGCATTCTGCGACTGGAGAGGACGCTACTTGGCTAACATCACACAGTGATATAATATCGAAAGAAAAGTTTTCTGTTTTAACAGATGGTTTTTATTTTTATTTGTGTGACGTTCCGGACTCGACTGAGTCCTTTTTTCTAAAAGGAGTAAGCCAATATCCAACAAGCCAGTGATTGAGCAGTGGTGAAAAACTTCAATAGTAAGTTCAGGAAGTCGTACTCAGAGCTCTTTTTTATGGAAGGTTACCATAGAAATAAATTTCTTCGTCAGGCCGGAAATTCCCCCATGAATATGAATATCGCTCTCTAGCATACTACTGAATTATCTATGATATAATGAACCTACTTCTATAACATCTTATTAACAAATCATCACAATCTTTTCCGATAATCAAATCCCAGTCAAATCATAAACCAGAAGGACTTGAGTCGAGAGGCCAAGCACTCGGTTCTAAGCCATTAACTTCTTGTAGTAAAAGTGGGTTGAAACCTCAAGTGATAAAGTAGAAGTATAACTAAGTGTTTACTGGAATGGTATGAAGTGGATATAGCACAATGAAAAAAAGAAAACTTCCACATTAGCTAGACATGAAGAACTCACCCGGCACTCAAGTACTATTAAAAATAGGAGGGTCAAGAATTAGTACACATTCAACAAGCCCCCGGCTAAATAAAAATGAAAACAAAGGATAAAGGTGAAAGGGAGCTCTGCTAGGAAGGTTGCACCCAGCCGGCATTTCGTAAATGCTGAGAAAATTTATTGCAACAACGGAATTGTTTCCTTCACGCGAACCCACCTGGATTCTGGAATAATGGAAAACAATTTACGATTGCGTTCACCGCTCATATTCCTTTCGAACTTTAGTTGATAGTTTCACGGGGAAAGTTTCAATTGTTTCATACAGTTAAAATGTGAATTTCTGATATTCCAAATAGACTCAAATTATCAGGGAGTTTTCGAGTCAGTCTAGGTAGGAAGTCGATTCAATTATGGAGCACTTTAACCTTCTTATCTACGAGTATATTCCATTTAGCAATTCTAATATATGACACACTTTCAAGCGGATACGACACATGAGAAATCTGAAAGTTTTCCAACTGCTGCAAACATTGTTCGGATTTTACCCCAACTTATATCAGAATTTCGAATTCGTATGGGGCACAAGTGCATTTCTACATATTGCACAAAATGCAAAATCTTTTCCTCGACGTATCGCAAATGTATAAGGTCTATCTATAAGTATAGCAGACTGTGTCAAGTCGTCTACATGTTCGTTCAGAGATGCTCAATATAAATTGTTTGACACTTTTGCTCGAGATAATGTTCTCAGGTTTCTATTTCAAAGATGCTGCAAGCATACAGAACGATATCAAGGTAGAAATGCTCATATTTCTTCTAACGCATTCACCTGCTTTTCTTCTTTCTTTTCTGTTTTCAGAACAATCTTTTGAACTTGATGTTGGCCTGAATAGCGAACGCTTTAGATAAATTTTTGCGAAAGATTTGTGAACGTATTAGCTACTTGAGTGCTAATTGCAATATCGTTTAAAATGGAGCATCGATCAATAACAGCAAAATTGACCTTCGGATTTTAGCGAACAATATCAAGCAATTGGAGCGAAAGAAATGCCACTAATGGTAAATCCAATTTTAATGAAAGCAAGTATAGTATACTTTTACTGACGAAAAAAGGCACAAATGTCGGGAATGTGTTATTGATGTGCACCAGATTAAAGTCGATTTGACTTCTTACCAAATCTGAAGCTATATATGATATTACACAGTACGCCATGCATGTCAAATATTTGACTAAAAATATTTGATGAAAATAAAATGGCAAAAAAAAAATTTTACGATTACACTATCCATTTCCAGCGAGAATAATCAAATAATACTTGCTTTAGCCATATTTTTTAAAACCTTTTTGAATTTTTTCTTATTCCTAAAGTCCTTAATATACTTTACAAAGCTATGAATATCTTAGTCTTTCAATCAGCTTAACAATTTTTTTTAAGAAATCGGTGGGAATCTCCATTAGAATTCCTAATAAATTCATAATAATAGACAAATTCTTTATTAATTAATTTCAGTGGAAATTGTAGTGGAATTTGTACTGAAAACTGTAGTGGAATTTGTACCGAAAAAAAATAATAATTACGACTTATACAGAAAAATCGAATTAGCGAGACGCCAAAATAGTCCGGTTCCACTCCATTTGAGAGTTTTTCAAATTTTTTACATGGAGGAATTCACTAAAATAATTTATTTATATATTAAGTTTCAAATTCGTTGCATAAGCTTATCTGATATTTCGGACCTGTACCCTCACTCACTTAAAACGTTATATCTTGAAAACTAATAATCCGAATTCAAAGTGTTATAGCTTGTGTTTTAGGGAATCATTTCATTTGATGTAAAAGTTCAAACTGTAACTGCAACCGATTTTGAGATATTTACTTCAAAACACAAATTTTTGCTACTTTAACTCTAAAATTCCGTGATCAATGTAGTTTTTCTCAGAAAACCCCATTATAAAAAAGTCAGTTTAATTTTATTTTTTTATGTACCATATTATTACTTACAAAAGCTGCATACTTATGAATGAGTTACGTTTTAATATTTTGAAAGTAATAGGCGAAAATACATATCGCTTAATAATTAAATATGGCATAAAGTGGCCCTCGTTCAAAAAAACTGTTTAAATTGTTGGTTCTACTTAAAAAAATTTTATTGCCAATTTATTTCTATTTTAAGTATCGAGGAAATCAATGAAATGGAAATGAGTTTCAATATGATTGAAGCACTTACCTGGATGTGGTAGGTAAAACTGGGTACAGTACTTTGGCTTCTTTAGTGGGGTACCAAACAAAATAAAATGCCTATAAAAGCTAAGCTACCTTCATCAGTTTCAGTTTATCGGTTTCAGGTACAGTTTTAGTTACATCAGCTTTTATCAGTTTGTTTCTAACTCAGTCTTTATGAAGCTTATGTAAATTTGAAAATCGGAAATATTCGATATACTCTTAGATAGCGAGGTACCAGAGCGTACATAATTTCAGTTAAGAACTTTTCAGCCACCCAAAATACTGAACACTGCACATTTTATATTCTCACCGTACTAGTTTTATTAAATCCCTCCATATCACCAACATATCTTTCCTGAAACATTTATCAGTGTTACATAATTTTATAAACTGTAATCTTCTGATTAAAATGGTACAAGTACCTTATCCTTCCTATACTTAAAATTTAGCGGAAAGTAGTACACAGTCTATGGAATTTATATCCTTAATGAAGAGAAAAAACCTAGAACAAAATTTCTACCAATTTCTTTCTTTTTCCATTCACGAATTCGAGCATAATCCTTGGGATTAGGATGACGAATAAAATGATAAAAGTTGAAATTTATTTCCTAGCCACGCTACGTATATACATGCGATTTTTTTTCCTCCCGTTTTGGCAAGGTTATTTGGTGCTTGTACCAGATGTGCACATACTTTTAGGGTACATGTTGCGGATAAGTACTTTACCTTACGTAATTTTCTGTGGGACTTAATAAAAAATGTATTCGTTTCGTGAGGACTCGAGTACAGGTGTCCAATTATTGAAACATTTTACAGGAACATTTCTTTTGCTTTGGAATTTTTTTATGGTTTTTTCGTGCATCACTCGGACTAAATAATTCTGTCGTAAAGTAATTTGGTTTAATGTTGTGGACATTAGAATGGTTATTTATATTTAAAGATTAATGTGAAAAGTTCGGCTTGAGTACTATAGATGTGGTAGATGTTTCGGTCCGAATTCGGGCTGAAAGTGTAGGGAATAACACTTCAATCATACTGTACTCGTATACTTCTGATTCCATAACACATACTGTTCCTATTTTGACACTTCTGGTTTATCAATAATTATTAAAGAAATCACAACTAAGTTATGAAAAAAAAAATTTGTTTAAGTTTGGATTTCCATTTAAGTTTCAGACTCTAATATATGAAATTATTTTCATATTCTCGATATATAAAATAAACAAACAAAATTTGATCATCGCAGAGCACATGAAAAAATTAAAAAAAAATATTATTAAGAATTGATTTTTGACTATACGACTGACAACCTGAAGAATAACCGCGAGGCTGTTTTTTAGGTTGTCAGTCGCATAGTAACCTACACCGGATATCAGCATTAAACGTGTTCCGGACTTCTACCCAAAAAATAATAAAGTTGCGCCCCGACTATTACCATATTTTTTAACTTCCATACATTCCAGCAATATTTGTCAATAATTGTCAAAGAAAAGAATTTTTATATCTAAGGTACAAGAAAAAAAATTGTTTTCTTTAACAAACTATTGATTTTTTAAACTTTTGGCCATACCTTAATCAGTTTCACACTCCTATAAAAATTCATATTTCGAAAGAAGAAATTATATTTTTTTTTTTTTTTTTAAACGTTATATAAATATAAAATATAAATATAAATTCAATAGAATTTGTATTTAGATTTAAGTATTAGTTTTAGTTAGGATTACATTAGGTTTAATTGTAAAATTAAAGTTCAAAGGGTTTTTGAAAAAAAATTTTCCCTGAAAATGTCAAAAACAATAACTAAGAATTAAACTAGTCTGCAAACATACTTGCATAAAGAATTAGAACTAAGCTGTAAAGATAATTTAATCTAAACCCTTCACTGTTATGAAAATGTAAAAGCAAACTTATATATAATCATGAAATATAATTATCTATCTATCTATCTATATTTTTTTAATAACTAATGATTTTTTTCACTTATGACATTCGATTTCAAAAAAACTAATATTAATCAGTTTCAGATTTCGATACGGGAAATAGGGAAAATAGCTAATGATTTTAGAATCATTCGATATTGATTTCAATGAAATCAATGATTGGAACTTAAAAATATCAATAGCTGTTAAAAAAATCATAACATTTTTCTAAAATCAATATGTTAGAAAAAAATGAAAAAATAATAGTTATTAGGAAAAATGGTTTTTCACATCTCTATTTGAAATATAAAAAAAAACAATAGTTGTTAAAGAAAACAAAACAATTTTTACATATCGGGGTCTGAAACGAAACAAGACGAACCTTTGTGAATCAGTGATCAAAAGTTGACTTTCTGACTAAAATGGTTTTTTATTTAATTAATAATTCCACAAAATTCTATTTTTATACTCTAGATGAAATCATATAGAGTATTGTTACGTGTAAGCCCGGCAACCGCGCAACCGTGCACTTGATCGTTTCACATAATGAAAAACAACAACAACCGAATACCTAGTTGCAAAATAACCCAATCAGAAACCTAGCTGAAGATAAGGCGAGACAACACGATTCTATCTCCCTTCTTTACCGAATGCTCTCCAATGTACTAGAACCCTGTACATGAACCACCAAAGTCGAAAGATCTCAAGCTCACTTGAATCTTCTGCACACACCACTGAACGATGATCGAAATCGAAGGCTCTGAAGCTTTCGAGAAGATTCCAGAACTGAACGTTCAAGCACATCCTAGACTGCAACCGGGTAGTATATAAGCAGGCGAAGCATTCAGCTAAGACACAGTAATCTCGATTACGTCGACTGCGAGTATACGCGACCGTGTTGAGAGAGAACGAAAGTGAACGAGTTAAGCGATATATGGTATAAGCGGGCGGTACTGCCATACAGTGCGAATTATTGTGCGATTATAATTCTGTGAATTAAAGTGCGGATAAATAAATTATCACTTATTTTTTATTTTAACCGAATTGTGTTTTACTTGAAATCCCGGCGAACCCCTAGCTCGCAACAATTGGTGTCAGAAGTGGGATTTCAAGGATAAATTCGGGTTGAAATCGCGAGTGGAAAAAGTGAATTTAAAATTCTCGAACGGACAAAGTGAGAATTTTGTGCGTTGTGAAGTGAAGTTAAAATTCTCGAACGGACAGGGAGAATTTTGTGAAATCGAACAATCTAGAGTGCTCTAGTGAACGGTAACTTGGAAAATTCTCGTACGGACAAAAAGAGAATTTCAGTGAATTTGTATCGTGAAAATAAAAATCTTTAACGGACAAATAATAGATAGTGAAAATGCCGCGTTATTTAAAAGACTTAAAACTAATGGAGCTGAAGGAAGAGCTCGGTAGACGCGAATTATCAACAACCGGGAACAAGTCCGAACTTGTCAGCCGAATGATCGACGTGCTTGAGGCTGAAGGTAAGGACGCAAATAGTTTCGAGTTCCCAATCGAAGAAGCTCGTGCAGGAAGTAGTGAGGAGTGTTCTGGTACACCAGATTCGCTGACGCAGTTAATTCAGCAAATGATGAACCAACAAAGACAGCTCTCACAAGACCTCTCAGCAGATCTCAGCCAGAAATTAGAACAACAAAGGCAGCTTTCAGCAGAGCTCTCAGCAGACCTCTCAGCAGATCTCAGCCAGAAAATGGACCAACAAAGTCAGAAATTAGATCAGACATCAACAGACCTCAATCAGAAACTGGACCACCAAACTCAACAACACAATCAACTATCAATAGATCTCAACCAAAAATTGGAACAGCAAAGCGAACAGACGAAAGAGCTAAAAGAAGATTTAAATAATAAAATTAAAGATCTGAGCCAGTCGATGGACACCATAGGTAAGACAATCGAAGAAAATGTAGAGAAGAAACTTCGAACTTTCGAAGAAAAGACATCTGAGATTGTAGAAGAAGTCGAACGTCTAAAAAGGGACTTTGATATCGTGAAAGCGACTGGAGTCATCAAGACAGAACACGTTACGCACAAAGATCTCAAAGCTCCGATCTTCGATGGACAAACACCGTGGGCTATCTATAAGACCCAATTTGAGGCTGCCGCGAGAAATAATCATTGGAATGATTTGGAACGAGGAACGGCTTTGATATTGGCGCTAAGAGGTCCACCAGCAGAAGTTCTCCAAACAAGTTCGCAGGAGCAGCAACAAGATTTTTCGACGTTGGTACAGACTTTGGATCTTTATTACGGCAGTGACCACATGCGAGAGATCTACAAGATGCAACTCCACAACCGAAGTCAAAAGGATGGCGAAACATTGCAAGAGCTAGCGCTCGATATAGAACGACTTACGTTGCTTTCATTCCCTAATGTGCAAGGCGAACAACGCAGTGATTTGGCTGTGTTCACATTTAATAATGCCGTACAGGATGAAGAACTACAGTTGTCATTAAAATTGGCAGGAAAGAAAACGATTGGCGAAGCCTTAGTATATGGGCTTACGTTCGAAGCTGCCAAGCAAAGCTCGTGGAGTAACTACCGAGTCCGAAAAATAACAGAAGAGTGTGTATGTCAGAGAACAGAGTACACCAAGCGGAGCGAAGGATCTGGTGCCCCCCGATGTTGGAATTGCGGAAAGTCGGGACACTTAAGTCGGGATTGCAGATCAGCGGAATACACTGGAAGAGCGATACCCCACCATTGCCGCAGTGAGGGCACGGGTCAATGTTACGTGAGTCGGAGATTGGAACACGCTAGGCTCAGCGTTCTCCGATGTTGGCATTGCGGACAGGACGGGCATTTACGGCGTGATTGTTGGCATCTAAGAAGAAACAGGAATAATTACGATGAGCACACTTCGAAACAACCACTATGCAATAGCTGTAATGAGCGGGAAAGAACTGTGGACACCGATTGCTGGTGGAAAGGAACCGAAAAACAAGACAAACGTCGCGGAGCGATGCGATGTTGGAACTGTGGACTAGAAGGACACTTAAGGTTTGATTGTCGGAAGCCGAAGAGAACGCCGAATTATTGTTCGGATTGTACTACCGAACAAAGGAGTACCAGAAGCGCAAAGCTACAGAGCCAATTAGAAGAGACGGAAATTGGCTGGCGAAATCAACATCAGCGTATTGTGATGCAGAATAGTCAACAAGGCAAAGAGGTCGTGGGGAACTTGCGACGACTAAAAGTTTGTGATCGACAGCAGGCAAAACATTACCAAACTCGGGACAAAATCTGTTCAACAACTAATCACCAGAATGGAGAGCATTGTCAACGAGCGAAATCGTCCAGCTACAGAAATGGCGATCTAGTATTGTTGCACAGCACTGGAAGACAGAGGGGAACATCGTCAAAACATCAGTGCAACGGTAAAGGATGGCATCGAGTCAGCACGCAACTAAAGGAGGGAGTACCACGGACCAAAATGAAAAATGACGTCACTGACGAGGGAGCTACTCTGTTCGGGACGAACAGAAACTAAGGAGGGAGTAATGTTACGTGTAAGCCCGGCAACCGCGCAACCGTGCACTTGATCGTTTCACATAATGAAAAACAACAACAACCGAATACCTAGTTGCAAAATAACCCAATCAGAAACCTAGCTGAAGATAAGGCGAGACAACACGATTCTATCTCCCTTCTTTACCGAATGCTCTCCAATGTACTAGAACCCTGTACATGAACCACCAAAGTCGAAAGATCTCAAGCTCACTTGAATCTTCTGCACACACCACTGAACGATGATCGAAATCGAAGGCTCTGAAGCTTTCGAGAAGATTCCAGAACTGAACGTTCAAGCACATCCTAGACTGCAACCGGGTAGTATATAAGCAGGCGAAGCATTCAGCTAAGACACAGTAATCTCGATTACGTCGACTGCGAGTATACGCGACCGTGTTGAGAGAGAACGAAAGTGAACGAGTTAAGCGATATATGGTATAAGCGGGCGGTACTGCCATACAGTGCGAATTATTGTGCGATTATAATTCTGTGAATTAAAGTGCGGATAAATAAATTATCACTTATTTTTTATTTTAACCGAATTGTGTTTTACTTGAAATCCCGGCGAACCCCTAGCTCGCAACAGTATTATAAGTTTAATCCAGCCGAAAAGTTTGTAACGCATAGAACCAAGCCTCGGACGAAAAAAAGTTATATATTATTTTTTGTTTATTTGTGCCCAAAAACCTCAAATCCGCTTGACGTCCGTCCGTCCGTCCGTCCGTCCGTCCGTCCGTCCGTCCGTCCGTCCGTCTGTCCGTGAACACGATAACTCAAGAACGCCTTCACCTAGGACCTTGAAATTTTGAATCTGGGTGTTTGGTTGAATTTGTAAGGCTAAGTTCGTTAACGGGCAAAATCGTCCTACTCCTTCGGGTAGCTGCCATACAAAATGTCCTTAAAACACGTGTTCAAGAATATTGACAAATAACTTCGGAACGCCTAAAGCTACGACTTTCAAATTTTGTATGTATTACTTTTTTAACAGTTGGAGCTAAATGTATGATTATGAAGAAAATCCTGTTAGTCCTTCGTGTAGCTGCCATACAAATATCCTGTCAAAATGTCTTCACTTAATTTACGAAAATCACTATAACTCAAGTAATCTTTTAGCTACCAAATCGAAATTTTGTACAAATTAGTTTTAAGTGAGAACAAAGTTCAGGTTTACTAGTCAGCGAAATCCTTTTACTCCTTCTGGTAGCTGCCATACAAAATATCCTTAAGACAGGTGTTCAAGAATATTGGTTGATAACTTCAGAAGGGTTTAACCTACGACATTGAAATTTTGTTCGCATTATTTTTTCAATAGTTGGAGCTAAATATATAATTATGAAGAAAATCCTGTTAGTACTTCGTGTAGCTGCCATACAAATATCCTGTCAAAATGTATTTACTTAATTTACGAAACACACTATAACTCAAGTAATCTTTTAGGTATGAATTCGGAATTTTTTACAAATTAGTTTTGAGTAAAAACAAAGCTTGAGTTTACTTGTCAGCGAAATCCCTTCACTCCTTCTGGTAGCTGCCATACAAAATGTCCTTAAAATACGTGTTCAAGAATATTGGCCGATAACTTCAGAAGAGTTTAAGCTACGTCTTTGAAATTTCGTATGTGATATTTTTCCAATAGTTGGAGCTAAATGTATGATTATGAAGAAAATCCTATTAGTCCTTCGTGTAGCTGCCATACAAATATCCTGTCAAAACGTCTTCACTTAATTTACGGAACTTACTATAACTCAAGTAATCTTTTAGCTATGAATTGGAAACTTTGTACAAATTAGTTTTGAGTAAAAAGGAAGTTCGAGTTTACTAATCAGCGAAATCCTTTTACTCCTTCTGATAGCTGTCATACAAAATGTCCTTAAGACACGTGTTCAACAATATTTTTCGATAACTTTTGAACGCTTCAATCTACGAATTTGAAATTTTGTACACGTTCATTTTTAAATGGTTCCAAGGAAAAGGATAAATATGTAAGAAATCGAGTGAGTCCTTCCTGCACCTCCCATGTGAAAGTCCTTCAAGAAGGACTTTTTTTTTCAATGACTTACCCAGTTCAAGATATGAAATTAAACACTAAATATTGTCTTTTAGTTTTGAGTAGCAATCTAATGGCAGTCCTTAATAAAGGACATACAACTACAATATAAATCGGAGTTCAGTATTCATCTAGAGTATTATACGATTGGCTTGCAGCCGATCGTGACTGCAGTATGTTTTATTAATAATTCTGCTTTTTGAAAAAAATCAATGGTCAAAAGTTTAAGATATCTTTAAAAAAAAAATGTTTAAAGTTATTATTACATTTTCATGCGTTATATTTCAACTGTTTAAAAAAGCTTGATTCTTCCCTACTTTTATAATGATATTACCTTCGAAAATACAATAGATGATTATGCGGTTACGAAGTCATAGAACTCGAAATCAAAAACACATTTCCTGTAATTTTCTTCTGTATTCTGAAGCCGACGGATATGTCGAGAAATCGATACTGGATATCTCTATACACCTGACCATCTTCAGCTCAGATGAAAGATGTCATTCAAATCAAATTTCTAATCATCCGTCTGGCATACGTGTGCTCTCAATATTGACATCGACTATTATTGATATCGACTGTAAATTGTCCTGTAGGACTTTTGTTCAACCATCTGCTTTAATTGATTGGTTGCTTTCAAGTTTGAGACGATTTACATAGTGCATCAGTATTCCAGCTGCTCGAATAATTTATATCATAAATATGGATTTGACTTTAAATCTTTCCTAAAGTGTTTTCTGGATGATCGCAATTAAATTTCAGTTGATCGATTTCGATAAAAAAAAATTGTATATCTGGATCAAAATTTGTCTTCGAGAATTCAATTATAACAAAGGGTACTTAAATGTCAATATGACAATTTTATTCAGCACTCATTTCTGTGTTTTATGCAATTATTGCTTAAGAGTGTCTTTTTTTAAAATCACTGAAAGTATTTGAATAATTGCTGTCCATTTCCGCGAGAGTAAAAAATTGGTTGCTTGCAAATTTTACTATTTTTGAACTCTTAGGATCGACTGAAATCTGTATTTATTTTCGTATAAAGCGGCAAATACACGATACAATGGTTGTATCAATTGTTGGCCCGATTTGTTGTTGTGTGGTTGTTTCGTGTATGTGCTTCTGAACAACGATTGGACCGATATCGCATGGTTGTACGCTCACAATCGAAAACCTACGGTCGCATGCATATTTCATGAAAATTGTAAACAAATCGTATCGTGTGTACCGTGCATACAAATGTTGGACAAATATCGCAACAACACACGTCGGTGCAACTGATATATCGTCTATTTGCTGCCCAAGATCTACTTAATTCCTGTTATCCTGTATTCGGGGCATACGTTCATCTTATTGGTCTTAGATTTGCTTCTACCTACAAAATGTTGTAGTGTCGCCCTTGCACCTAAGGAGACTTCAAAATATTTTAAATGTATGCCACATTTTTTAGCTTTTGGCAGAATTTTGACCAAATCTATAGATTTCTCCAAATCCAGGTTGATCTCTCCCGATATAAACAAGTAAGAAACGTAAGAAAATAAAGTTTTTTATTGCATTTATGTTTTAAATTTCAGTGCGATCTCAATACTTTATTATAAAAAAAGGTAATAATCACATAAACCAACCAACGTTCATTCGAGAGAAATTAACTAGGTAGAAACGTAATAAACATTTCATTAAATTTACCTTTATGTCAGCCGATTTTTTACCTCTGTAGTATTACACGATTTAAAAAATTTTCTACTAGAGAGAAAATAAAGTTTTTTTGCTGTTGAGTTTCGATTACAAGTGAAAATTAATTGCACACTACATGCCACCATATCGACAACTATTCAGATGTATACTTACACGAGTTAACCGATGAACCAATTTGTACAGGTTAAATATGTCAATTGCATAAGTTATTGTTTTCCATTTAGCGCGAGTTTTTTCCATTAAATTAAATTCGTACCATTTTGATACATTTTTATTATTAAAGTGAAATAAAATTTGAGCACCATTCTCATGACATTCTATTGCCTATAGTCAGCATATATAAATATGTATATATATTTAAATTGTAATTAAAATGTGGTTGGAAATAATAATTGCATAGGAAATGAATGTAAACGTTACATAAAAAAACCTTAATTAGCAACAAATTGCTTCGCTCTTGAAGAATTAATCAATCGGCATAAATTTAATTACAAACTAAAATCCTGAATATGACAACTATACCTATCTGAAACATCTAGGACTTTATTTCACGTTATATTCCGATAATATTTATTTTAATTTAGTAGCATGTATATTGTAATACATTTATAATGAACGTTCAACTCAATTTCAACTGGATTTTTAGTGAAACTTGTTCAAATTGCTCAAATGGTTTAGAAAAACCTTACAAAAGGTTAGAAATAATGTGGGAGTTCCCCCGAAAAAAAGACACTCTTGCCTACAACCAAGAATTAAAAAATTAATCGATTTGAGTATGTGTGCGGAGGTAGGGTAAAAGTGTTACTACAAAATAATAATAATAAAATACATTGCGACATAAATTGGCGAAAAAAAATCAGTTATTAGTATTGAACAAAGGACCACATTTCAAATTTTCTTCTTTCGAATAACAGAAAAAAATTAAACGCTTTGCTTTAGTAGACTAGCATCATAAAATATGTATATATAAAATCAATGAAATCGATTCGATTATAACCTTAAGCAACATTTTACTTCTAAAGCTTGTAGGACACTATATTCCATGTTGTCAAATATTTGACTAAACCAATTTCGACAAAAATAGACCTTCTTTATGATAAAAAAAACAAGTTGACAACATTTGACAGCATTTGCATGTGAATTAGTCAAATATATTTGAGCGTACAATCTAATACCGGCTTAAAAAAAATCATCCTTGAAGAAAGCATAGTGGAGTGGCATAATGTCTTATACCCCGCAATAATTTTTATGACAAGAACTGAAAAAAGATTTTAGTCCCCAAAAAATGTACTTCAACTACTTCAGCTTACGGGAAAGATTTCAGTCAGGTTAACCTCCTAACTCTAATAGGGGCTTGCCAATAATAGGTGTGTTTTTTTGTGCATTTATCCAGATCAGAGTAGTGATTACAAATTACATTTTTGTTATTTATTGCTTTTCCCTGTAGATAGTAGGCTAGAATATAGATTTTAACAGGAATAGCTGCCCCAGTAAGCTCATTGGGACAGCTATTCGCGATAAATTCTCTAATATAGCCTACTATCTATGAAAAAAAGTTATAAAGAAATAAATTTTCTAACCTACTCTGTTCTGGATAAGTGCGCAAAAAAACACACCTATTGTAGCGCATCAAAATCCAGGATAAAAAATAAGAAGTGAAGTGCTTTGTGATGGATACAATTGTAGTTGCGTTATCCGAATACATCTATTAATTGACATACACAAAAAGCCACTACAAACATTATTTAACAATTAAGACAAAACATTATGTCAGCATACATTTTATAATACAATGAAAATCATTCATTTCGCCGCTCCAAGTTTTATCTGTTATCTTTATTCATCCTAAAAAAATAAAATATTAATAACATTTTAATTAAAGCCCCAACTAAATCGATAAAATCTTTGATAGCGGAACAAATTGGTATAATCATTTTCACTCCCTTAATATTTATGAAAATTGCGATTACACAATAATTACACATTCTATAGCCGACTAATTTTGATGGTATTTCAATATTAAAATATTTGGACGAATATTTCAACTATCGCATGACCACATACGATTCTTCTTTTTAATTCCATATTAAATCGAATAATTTGAATTAACATCATATTTTCAAGTGGTTTTTGTGTTATTTTTTTTCTCGCGAAAATAATGGAAATAAACATTGCTGAACGGTTTTTATTAATAACAACTTTATTATTGTTCTTAACTGTACAAGCGGGATTATCTGTAAAACGGGTAAACCGAAATATTCAGAAATATTTTCAACAATGTTTGAAAAAAAAACGAAAAACTTATTTAATTTCAGAAAGAGTACAGTATGAAAATGAACAAAGTGTGGTGTGATTTTGATCCGAAATTTTTTAAGGATCCCTACTGCGGTGTTAAACCTCATCGTGATCAAAAGGGACGTTTTACGGTGCGTGCAACAATCATCAAAGAACTTAAGACGTTAAATGTACAAAATTCCGTCGCAGTTGATGTAGTAAATAATTTCTGAATTATAATTTTTCAGGTAACAGTTAGACTTAATCAAAAAACCAACTTTTATCGACCATTTTTGCTTCATTATACGGTCGATGTTTGTAAGATGATGAGCGGTAAAGGTATGAATCTTTTGCATCGTTTATCGCATCTAGTTATGGCGAAAATTTCAAATTGTAATCATACCTGTCCATTTATGGTGAATACATTGTTTCGTAATTAATTCTTTTAATATAAAAAAAAATCTGTTTAAATTTTTATGCAGGGTCTGTTTGAAATCAAAAATGCTGTAATCGAAACTGGCTGGATACCGTCAGTTCTGCCCGATGGATTTTATCGGTTTGATACCAAAGGTGTAAACGAAGACGGATATGTTGGTGCAATGCAATTTTATATCACTGTTACAAATCCAGAGTTTTAATCAGTTTCTGTTAAACATTTATTTTTCGTTGTAAAAGTTGGGATTCCAAATTGTGTTGTTTGATTGCGGTTATAGTTACACTTGATTTAAATATATATTCATGCTGCTTTGAATAAGCTTTTAAAAAAAACTTACCTAGGCTTTCTTGAACCGTTCTCAAAGAATTTCAGAATTTCTTCATACATGGGACACATTTTCAGCTATAAAGTTTTTTTCTACCTCCATCTTTATTTATAAATCCAGAATATCTTGCTAGTTCTTATTATAATTTCGTACATATATGTGGGATCCTAAATTCCCTACACGCGGTAACACTATTTGTATGGACAGCGAAGAACGCAAAGTGCGACGAATTGAGACCGAGGTTCTTCTTTCCGGAATCAGTAGAATGAGCTGACCTGTGAAATATAACACGAAGCCAATTTGTCTTTTTTCTTATTTACCACTGAAATATAACATTTTAATTTAAGTTCTTATTTCAATCTTTTTATATTGATCCCACTCATATATGTATACCAACTTTCAACTTTCTAGTATAAACCGTTCCTGCGATCACTATATCACTATAGATGACTATAATTAAAGAGTGGACTTCGTATTTATAGCAATGTAATCCACAGGTATATATTTTAAAAGTATGGCTCTTTACAAAGGATTACAAAGAATTTACTATTAACATGTTTTTTAACTGATGTAAAACATATGCAGGTCTAATATCTCGAAGACCTTCAACGTATAACCATCGATTCTTACAAAAATTATTGCGGATTTAATCGTGTTCATTACAAGGTTCTCATACTCTTCAAGGACTCTTAAGTTCCTTCACGCTTCTCCATTATTTTCTTATTACTAACATAGGCGAAGGATTTCTTCCAAACACCTTCTACTTCTCTCTAAAATAAAACGCATACCCGGAATTTTGCACAATGTACACGACTCAAGCAATATTTTCTCACAGTAATGTGTAGATATGTAAATGGATGTGTAACACATTCCTAAGGTCAAAGTTGAATACCATCGAGACCAGAACAGTATGCACATATTCGTAGCGCCGTATGGAACATGAATCGCACATATCGCCTACTTCAGGTGCCTCATTTGAATATCAACAGAATCACGTTTTGTTCCGTTAAATGCACTGTCTGCTGTTGAATATTTACGACCGTAACGCCATTTCGCCTAAGTCAAATATGCTAAATAAAAATCAATAAATCTTACAGTTTGCTTCCATTTAGACTGACTACGCTATTACGAGATTTATGTCCGACTATTGAGATACGATTGCGCCCACCAAAGCCTTCAAGGACCCGTGTAAGAAATCCTATATAAATCGGAAGAAAACCTTTCGAATCACCTGTTCAACCGCAAACCTCAACCACTTTCATTTATTCAGGTGCCAAAAACGAAAGAAATACAAATATAAGGAATATGGCGGAAAATGAAAATAATGTAGCGAAAAATTTTCATCCTTTTATATTCCGTCCAATATCTCCGATATATCCGCAAAACACTTTGAAATTCCGTAATCCACTTCGGGTGAGGATAATAAAGTGTATAAAAGTCATCAAATGAATTTTTTATCCTTCCATTTTATGAGATATCAAATCAAGGATCTACTTTAGAACCATATGAAATCTGTACACCGTCTAGCATACCTCCGGCCAATAAACTAAGGAACGAAGGATATCATCCGCCGGAACGCCAGATATACGACGGATAAATCATATCCGTATGGGGATGGAGTTTATTTAAGTCGGTGGGGACGTGATTTGAATTTTTTATTGACACGTTACAAAGCGTAGCCACCGGGGGTTGTGATAGTACTACGAACATATACGCTAACGCCATATCCAGCCTAGTGTCGGGGTTTAGAGGGTTCAGTTCACTTATCACATATCGCTATAACCTCAACCTCGACAAGGACTCGGCCAAAATTTCAGTATGTAGCGATGTTGATACGAATTTGCTTTTCCGGTTTTTGCCTCCGCTTTGGATCCTTTTCGACCAATTTTTTGACACATTTTTTCCGGGGCTCGGATCCGTCCGACCGTACGTATTTGATTTGAATGTGATGGGGAGCTACACGAAAATGTGTTACGCGATTGGATGGGCATAAACAAATATCCTAAGGGTGTGTTCGTGCCGATGGGGATTTGATCGCTCCGGTTAGATTAACACCCCAAACAGATTTACCCGAATTAGTATGCATGGTTGGCACGGGGATAACTCTTGGTGGGATAAATTCATTTACAGCGATTTTAAGGCAATTACGATAATTAAGATTATTATGAGGTTGTGCCTATTTAATTCACATTTGCATTGGTGCCTGCGTGTGTTGGAATGATGAGATAAACAATTTCGGATTTAGGCTAAAACATAGCTGCTCTTTTGCACTATTTAAACTATCGGATGGCACCTTGCAAAATTGATAAGAATATGGTACTTATATACTTTTCTAAAGAAGAACTTGGTACTGTTGCACAGAAAATACTCATTTTACGTTATTATTTTTTAAATAATAAAATTATTGCAATTGACCTACAATTCAAAAAAAAATTGTTACCCTTAAACTTAAACCTTTACGTTTTAGGGAAGAAAAATAAAAAAAACAGCCCGTCTGACCGTCGTATAAGCCATGACAAAAACGATTCTGTTTTTATTAAAAAAAATTTTTTATATAAAAATTATAACAATACAATTCCAAATACAAATTTTTTAAACGGGTAAAAAAGGAAAGGGTGCGAAAAATTTAAAATTTCTGTTTAGTTATAAAAGTTAAAATTTTAAAAAAAAATGTATTTCAATGCAGGGTGAGTGAGGACGGTGGCCGAAATTTCTGTATACCGGGCATTATGACAAAAAAGCAGAAGGCTGTTTGGAACGCGTTTTTCTGGGTTGTAAATAGCACAATAGCCTACAGCGCAACTAATTCTGGAACGGTTTATGCGAGAAACTTGGTGGATCTATATATGTAGATTTTCTAGAAGAGTAACTTAAGTCAAAAAAATTTGATATATTCATTGACGTACACAGTTGCGACAACAAAATTTTTTAGTGAAAATGGGTCGTATATATTTTCACGAATTTTATCATATCTCTTAGGTCTTCTGAAGTATTGAGGTATCATACAATTTCACGAATTCTGCCATATCCCGTAGGTCATTTCATATAATCGTCTAAAAACCAATTTCAGAATTATTGGTATTTAGAAAATTCTTTAATTTGTGTGTGAGAGTTGCATTTCTTCTGATCATTTAACACAATTTGCTTATAACTTTTAAATACATAACAATTATATAAATAAAAATTAAAAATAATTTAAAGTTGCACAAATATAAGTAAAAAGTAAAAAATACAATATAATTCCGGAAAAAATAATGATAAAAATAAATACTTAAATATAATATTAGATTTAATAAGATATCGAATTTTACTTCCACGAACTTTCAACATATTGGCCTAAAATTAATTTCAAGATTTTTTGATTTTCAACCCTCAAAGGGGATATAATATATCGAATTCGCTTTTAGTTCCTTGTGATTTTTATGTAATTGCCTAAAAGCGGTTTTCACGATTTTCGATTTTCATACGTTTTCACAGATTTCGCCATATCCCTTAGCTCTGATGAGATATCAAATTATATTTTAATCTATAATCGTCCAAAACCTGATTTCAGGATTTTTCGATATTTTTACTTGTATAGGCTCTTACAATAATTTATTTAAATTTTTGTATGAACGAGCTATTTAATAATTAAATTAACGCGCTTAGCTCTATATATCCTGGCGTACAACCAAAAATTCCACCAAATTGGTTGAAATATTAGGTGATCTTCAGCGCCACCTCCTTTAGTATAGGGTTGCGATGGCGGGAAGTTAGCTAATCGCGGATCGTAAATTTGATTTCGAGTGCGCTATATAGAAATTATGCTCAGCAATTTCACCAGCTGTAAGGGTGTTTCGGATAGTAGGCATGATACACCCTCTGACGAGTCTATGCCCTCCGATGACGGAACAGCTCCTTCGGACCTAGTCCAACACAATCTTATAAAACTGGCGTATCCAGTGAAGGTTTTCCAACTGTCATGTCCTCAAGGACAGCGATTAATCAACAGTCGGGGATTTCGTGTTGGGGTTTCACACCAGAAACCCTTCTGACGCCGGAAAACAACTAACATTTAATCAATTAAATTAACTTTCCAAATAACCTCCTTGTCTCGAAACAACCAGTGTTACATTTCAACTTTGACCGTGTCCCGGATTATGACCCAAAATTGTAATTTATGTTGTCGGCATTTCTGATAAATCTCGACTTTAACCACTTCCCGAACTTTGTCCGGAAAAATAATAAAACTGAGCCCAAACTGTTGAAAGATTTTTTAATTACTATATCAGAGAACTATCATTTTGGACTTGCCAATATTCAAATATTCTATGGAGAGTCTGCTTTTAGTTTGTTATATTTATTATATCATGCGTTTTTTATAGAATTGATACCAAAAAGTTCTACCAGGTTACACGAAGATTTATTCGCTGACAAACATAGCTAATAACAAATTACTACTTAATGAGAATGGAATTTTTTCATTGTGAGAAGCGAAACAGCTCCTTCGGACCTAGTCCAACACAGTCTTTTTAATTGGTTTTCCAACTGTCATGTCCTCAATGGCAGTAGCGAGGACAGCGATTAATCACCAGTCGGGGAATTCGTGCTGGGGTTTCACACCAGAAACTCCTCTGACGCCGGAAAACAACAAAAATTTCTTAAAATTACTACTCCTAAAAAACCTATATAATAGGGACTAAAATAAAACTCAATTCATTTTACTTTATTATTTTACTTTATTATTTTTTTAAAAATATAACAATAATAACATTAATAACAAGTATTGTGATCGAGCTGAAATTTCAAAAAAATTTGCTACCCTGAAATTTTGTATTTTCACGTTTTAGGACTAGTAGACCCCAAAAAAGAAAAAAAAATGTCCGTCTGTCCGCCGTAGACGCCGTCCGCCGTACGCAAAACCGTTTGAAGGCGCATAGCTCATAAGCCCGTTGAGATATTAGATTGCAATTTTTATGGTGGGTAGATTGGGTGAACCCCTACGATTGGTATCTTTTTGGTGGGTGGGGGTGTAAGGGGGGAGGAGGGGGCGCATTTTAGACGAAAAATTTTGGTTACTAGATCTCAGGAACTGCTTATGGTAGGAGGCTGAAATTTGGAAATTATATAGTACTATGATAGTGGACCTATTTGCAAAATAAATGGTGATAAGGGTTGAGAAGTGTGCGAGTGGGGGGAAAAACAATGTGTATGAAACGGTCGAAAGCTGGGATTGAAGCATTCTAAAATCCATATCTCCTGAACTGTTGATTTTAGAAGTGTGAAACTTTGTAGTTATATTAAGGGATACTAGGAGAGTAGACAAGAGCTAAAATTTGTAAGAGGGAAGTGGAGTGTAGGGGTAGGGGTGAAAAACTTTAGATTACAATATTTTTCGAGCCAATTGTACCAGGAAGATGAAATTTGGTTTCTGTATATAAGATCACAAGTGGAGTCTACCGAACGTAAAAATTTTGAGAGGGGAGGTGGACTACGAAAGTGGGGGATAACCATTTTTCAAAAAATTTAATTTTTATATCTCAAGAACCGTACCAGATATGATCTTAGAAGTTTTACAGGAGTTAGGCCCAGTAGACTTCTAGCAGGAAAACAATTTTTGGTGGTGATGGCAAAGGTGACGGTGGGAGGGTGTGGAACGAAAAGGATTCTGATTTTTATTTCTCGAAAACCGCAAAGTATAGAAAGCTAAAAATTGAAGACTATATAGAGTCACTGTAGAAGTATCCTAGTAAAATAAAATGTTTGATAGGGGTAGCAAGGTACGGGGGTGAAGGTGGTTTTTCATATCTCAGAAACAGCGTATGCTAGAAAGTTGAAACTTAGTATGTATATGTAGAAGTATATACTACAGGAGTAATTAAAGCAAAAAAAACGTTAAAAATTTTATTGATGTACAGAGCTGGAGTAATGCTGATAACCTAAAGATTAAACAGGAGGCTATTTGGAACGTTATTTTTTAGGTTATCAGTCGCATAGTGACCTACACTGCATCTCAGTATTAAACACGTTTCGGACTTCTACCAGGCAGATTTTTTACATTCTTATTGTACGAATAAGAAATTGAATCAATTTAAATTAAAAAATAAATCTACCTTAAAATTTTTTAATTTTTATATAATAGGCAGGTGGTACCTCTTTTCCCGGCACCTAAGGTTACTTGTTAGTAGCGCCATTGGTGCCTTCAAGACAAATACATCGGAAGTACTCAAATTTCAAAGTTCGATATTTTGTGAGAGCGGTGCTTCAAACTTCGCAAAATATTTGCTTTTGCAGCAAGCGTTTTACTTGTGTGCAATTGGATTCCTGACATTTAGGGATGGGGTTTACGCGGCAACCACCTTTCGAGACCGTGACTGCTCTAGTATTTTTTGGCAAGCCGTTTGCAAAGAAGCATTGTACAAATTTGCATCACACCAAGGGACTTGGGTAGTGTCCACGTGGATTTAAAAAAAAGATAATTTGCTCTTGTCTACTTGTCACTTGTTCTAAAAAAATTTTTTTGTAAGACCTGTGCGGAATTTTTTCCCAGAAGCTATTTAACAATACGTATAATAAGGGTCTATCGCACATTTAGGATGCTACTCAATTTTGGAATATTTTCGCTATCATTGTGCCAGCTACGCTATTGAAAGTTATTGTCCCAAGCGAGTGGCTAGAGACATGCTAACTAGGAATAGCGAAATACGAGAATTCCAGAGAACCCTGAACCATTGTACCACACTCCTCCACAACTCTGGAATTTTCATTCACTCTTCATTAGACTGGAAGATAGGTACATGCATGCATTCCATGTGTGATGAATCATAGCGGAATAAATATAAGGAGCGATGCTTGTTTTGGACGTTGATGGCACACGAAAACAGCAGATCGTCCAGTGGTATTTTTCCTCGAAAAAGCTTTTATTTGATGATGAAGTTTCGTTGCAAGGACAATTTCAAGGGAAATTAACTTTTGATAGTGCAACTTAATCAAGTGAGACGTCCAATTTATGGAGATACGTAATATTCCATTTTGGTTTGGTAAATTTTTTCTGGTGGAAAATAATCTCTCTGCTCAAATTTTTTAATGTTTTTTTTTGTATGTTGGTAATCCTTTTTTTTAATTAACTTGATGATTAACAATTGTGGAATACATATATGAACACGTAAATTAATCATACCTGCTATAAATATTATTCCACAAAAGAATAATATAAAAAAAGTGAGCTCATTTTAACTTTTTGATGCAAGTGAGATTCTCGAATAAACCGAATAGACAGCAGGTGAATTCATTGTTTTTGGTAATTTCTAGTAAAGTACAGTGGCGGACAAAAGTCTACATACAGCACTTTATATTGAGTTTCTGGGTGATTGGAAGCTTTAATCAAAAAACCATTGATGCAGTTTTTTTCACTATCGGGCATAGAGCCGACTTAATTACCGGTTTCATGTGGGGTTATTTTCTTCCATTCTGGTATGAGCGCATCCTTCAGCGAATTCTTGTTTTTTACAGAGCACTTTCGAATTTTTCGCTCAAGGAGCTCCCATCTCCCATACATGCTCTATCGTATTTAAATCCGGGCTTTGGGAAGGATGATTAAGCTGTCTGGGAGCGTAATATAATAACCAATCCTTGACGATATGTGCTGTGTGCTTTGGATCGTTGTCTTGTTGAAAAATCCAACTCCTTCCAAGGCTCAACTTCTCCACTGATGGCTTTAAATGTTGTTCCAACAGTCTTTTATATACAAAGCGAACCATAGTGCATTGAATAAATGCTAATCTTCGGACCCCAGATGCTGCTTTGGCTCCCCAAACCATGACATTGCCTTCACCATGCTTGACGGTAAGTACCAAGTTTTTGGGATCTAAGGCAGTATTGTTCTTCCTCCAAATTTTGTCCTAATCATCACATCCAAAAATGTTGAATTTGGACTCATCAGTAAAAAGGACTCGCTTCCAAAAATCCATGCCCTTGCTAATATGAGGCTTTGCATGGACAATGTCTTCCAAGATTACGCCATACAGCAGAGAAATGGTATAGGCAGACTACCGCTTCTGGTGGTCACTACAAACTCTGGATTGAGATTATATTAACGAAATTTCCAAGAGTTTTCATCTCCATTTTATCCATCTAGATGGCAGCCCAGTCCAACACTGGCCACAAAAAATATGTAGTATCCACCAACCAAGAAGCTTCCTTCCAAACAAAAGGGAAACAAATCTAAGTCGCATTTGATCCAACCAACTTTCAACCGCTTATTTTACGAACCATATCATCATCATTTTAATGCTAAAACGTAAAGCTCGACGAAGCGAAACAATGAGCTACTTAAGTAATCAAATCACAAGGTAATCTCTGCCTGCCACTAACAAGGTAAAACAATTCCTAGTGATTTTCATGTGTACCTCAATACCTGAGACATGCCATTAGCTTCTACCACCTCTTGCTCGATTAAATTCATCGCATTTCAGATTAGCATAAGACGTGGCTTCTTACTCTGTCTCGAAGACAATTGCTTACATTCTTATCCTTGCCATGCGAACTCGCTTAATCTTTTCTCCTTTTCGATATACTCAAGGCTGGGCTGGATCTGAGCGTGAGGTAAAACACACGTCGTGTGATATTGCGTGGTGTATAACATACAAATGGCATATCATAAAGCACGCGCTAGAAATAGGAAGTCTTCAGCAGCTTCATCAAAATCCCCACGCGTAGTAAGGACAAAAACAGCCAGCAAGCAGGCAGCAACAAACAACTAAGAGCGGAAAAAAGAATTTATTTTACGCATACGTTCTATGTGCTTATTACCGCCTCCCTACGAAAACCCATCTTTAATTTAGTAAATTAGAGCTGAAATTAATGAACATATCCTTTATACCCTCAGTTCGTTCCATAGTTGGCCCGGAGCCTTCCTTTTCGGTCTTTAGAGCCCCGGTTTGTGTATTTGGCTTATGAGGTTGGATTTGTTGATGTTTGTTTGGCGGCGGGAGAGCTGATTCCAGAATCGGATCATAAACGTATAGATGTCTCGTTGGTATGTACCATAGAATCCACTATCGGAACTTATGTTACAAAATTTTGATATCATGCCGTTCGCATTCGTGTACTAAATACATAACTAACTAGACACTCCTATACACAAAATACTATAAGCAAACAGATTTCCAGATCCAGGATCCCAGCCTAGAGAATCCTGGCACAGGCATAGCCTTACTTGTACGCTATGTCATGATATGAGTGACGATTTAAGGAATAGAAAGGCAACAATTTCGGGCCGGAGTTTGTGCTTTCCGAGTTTACCGAGCTGATATTTATAGGAGCCTATTAAGTGGTTGGGCTAGATTACATCACTCGTTATTACTGATATGATATGTAACATGTGCTTTTTAGCACAAATAAGAAGTTCATTAATTTTGATGGTTGCAAACAGGCAGGAAGGAGGCTAGCGATCAACTAAATGTCGAGAAAATTATCTTACAAGGTTTTGATGTCATGTTATGATTTGTTTGAAGGCTTTCCTTTAAATTCTATAGAAGCCACAGGTATTTCGTCTGCAAGGTATGCTTCCTGGATTCTACAACGTAGAATTACAAGTACCTATCCAATGTATTTCTGTATTGCATATTTTTCAAGAAATTTATGTGTTCATACCCAATTGAATCTAATATTTCGACGAAGCCACTAAGTATTTGGAATTTGCCCTTAATGTCAGTATTAATTTCGTGTATTTAAGCTGATACTGAAAGCTACCGTATAAGTTTTCAAAGCTGTTGACAGACTGCATCTTAAAACGGAATTGGGAATTGGGCGCCGTTATATACAAACTTCCACCCTCGATATCCTTCTTAACACATCGTGATGAGGAACTTAAATGACCAGTGCGTCTCGGGGAATGGACTAATAAATCAATATGGTTAGACTAAAGGGAAGTCGAAGTTTAGGTAAGGGATTAAACCACCTTTCCGAGTCGAAATGACTTTCCAAATTCAGAATCATTGTGGACCCTTTGGCAAGGTTTATACGACTACATACAATGGTTTTTCAGATTCAAAGGCATCTTTGGATGCCTTTGAAAAAAACTACCAACGGAAAGGTAAGGGCATTGGGGTCCAATACCTCCAACGAACGAATGATGACAAAAATTGGAGCTGAAACTACTTCATCATCATCATCAATGGCGGGCCTTGGCCTCCTGAAACTGAAACTACTTATTTGTTTATAAAATGAATCGTGCCTAAACAAATAAGGAGCTCTAGGTGAAAGGTAAAAACTTACTAAGCAAAACATTCTTTATTTGTTAAACTATTCAAATCAAAATCGAGATGGTTATTCAAGAAAAATTTAAAAGTATAGCAAACCCTCCGTAAAACATTAAGACCGATTCAACTTTTGAACTTTTAACCTTCACACGAATACAATTATTGATTCTCCTAATGAAGACTAACCGGCTTCAAATTTTATTGTTATATGTAACAACGACAAACAACATAATCATAAAACTCCAAATGTAAAAAATTATAAAAAGGCAAAATCTTGAAAATAAAAATCCCGTAAAAAAACCAAAAAAAATTTTTCGAAATATTGAATACTGAAAAATTTTTAAAAAAATTGGTCAACAGTCTGGGTGCAACTTTATTATTTTATGGGTAAAAGTCCGAAACGTGTTTAATGCTGAGATGCGGTGTAGGTTACTATGCGATTGACAACCTAAAAAAAAACATTCCAAATAGCCTCCTGGTTATTCCTTAGGTTGTCAGTCCCATAGTCACCTACATCGCATCTCAGCATTAAGCACGTTTCGGATTTCTACCCATAAAATAATAAAGTTGCGCCCAGACTGTTGGCCGATTTTTTTTTAGTTTTAATTACTCTAGTAGCACATCTACATATAGGTACTAAGTTTCAACTTTCTAGCATAATCCGTTTCTGAGATATGAAAAACCACCCGTACCTTGCAAATATTTATTTTTCTGGGATGTCTCTATATAAGCTCTATACAGTTTTCAATTTTTAGCTTTCTATGCTTTACGCCTTTCGAGAAATTAAAATCAGAATTTTATCATTTCCACCTCCTCTCACCATCACTTTTTTTCTCCGCTAGAGGTCTACTGGTTCCAACTCCTGTAAAATTTTCAAGATCATATCAGATACGGTTCTTGAGATATAAAAATTAAATTTTTTGAAAAATTACCGTCCCCCACTTCCGCGGCTCCCCTCCCTCATCAAAATTTTACATTCAGTAGACTCCACTGGTAATTCTATATTCAGAAACAAAATTTTATCTTCCTGGCACAATTGAGTCGGAAGATATTGTAATTCAAAGTTTTTCACTCCATACCTCAGCACCCCCGTTAAAAAATTTTAATTTTTTTCAAATCTCCTAATATCTCTTAAGACAACTTCAAACTTTCAGCCATCTGACATTAATTGTTCAGGAGACATGGATTTTAGAATGTTTTAATCCCAGCTTTCAAGCGTTTTTGATGCATTGTTTCCCCCCCCCCCCCCACTAGCACACCCCTCGACTTCTATCGACCATTTTTTTGCAAATGGATCCATTATCATAGTACTATGTATATAAGTTCCAACTTTCAGCCTCCTAGCATAAGCGGTTCCTGAGATCTAGAAACCAAAATTGTTCATCTAAAACGCTTCCAAAAAATACCACTCGTAGGGGTTCACCCATTCTACCTACAATAAAAATTTCAACTTAATATCTTCAGGGGTTTTGTGAGCTACGCACCTTCAAACGGTTTTGCGTACGGCGGACGGCGTCTACAGCGGACAGACGGACATTTTTTTTGTTTCCTTTTTTGGGGTTTACTAGTCCTAAAACGTGAAAATACAAAATTTCAGGGTAGCAAATTTTTTTAAATTTCAGGTCGATAACAATACTTTATTATTAAAAAATAATAAAGTAATTCAATAATTTAATACGGTAATATTAAAGAAATGGGTAAAAACCCTTTTTTGGCATTTTTTTCAATCAAATTCAAAACTAAATATTTTTATTAAATCATCTAAATGAAAAAATTAAATATGCGAAAACATAAACATTTGAAATTATCAACTACAACTTTATTCAGGATGAACAACCGAAAGTTGTTTACTCTTAAATATGAATATTGCATTTCTGTACCGAATTTCCTTGAATCTACTTTACTATGCGATATACTTTTTTATTTCCAAACAAACCAAGAAATTTTTAAATAAGTCATTAATACATCATTAGCATCTCAATAAATCAAATTGAAAATAATACTTTAATGTTTCACTGATCAGACCAAAATTGTTTCTTGCTAGTGAATGGTTTTTAAAGAATTATTATCGAATCGGTTTTTATAAAAATATTTATGATTATTATTTTATGAATAACCAAATAAACGGATAAATTAATTTATCTATAAATTTTTACAAGTATTGAAGAGTTTGCGTTTCCGCAAATTAACAAATTATGTATGTATGAAATATGCCAAAAAATTAATTTAATTTCATGTCATAAAATTGAAGAGCCAACACCAACTGAAATTGCTGGGATATTCCATGAACACCAATGCAATACAATCGTATTTTGCGATCATACGTAAATTGATTTGCTATGTTTTGATGTTTTTGAATAAAAATCGTTTAATTTTAAAATAAATTTCGTTTTGATTTCATTTGTTTGATTATTTTCAATCGTGTTGTTGCTTACGAAGTTATAATAAATCCTAAATCTTATGAGGAAGAAATCATTCAGGAAAAAATAAAAGTTTTTGTAACAATTAGGATGTTGGCTATGTGATCAATTTTTATTAGGCATTAGAAAATAACTGCCGAAAAACGTACAACAGCTCATTAATTTGTGTCAACTTTCTTTCGGTGAATTTGAAATGAACAATAAATTCAACTGAAATATTACCAAAAATTATTGTTTGCCAACTCTAATCAAAGATGCGCTTAGACTGTAGCAAGAAGGGCTATTTGTTTCACCAATTTGAAAATAGTGAATGTTTATTATAAAATGAAAAAATATATAATTTATGCAACCAAACGTGGCTCAACTATTTTGCAAAACAGATTTAATATGAAATCTTTGCTCCTTCTTCTGCCTTCCATAGATCGATAGTTCAAATCCGGCTCGACATACCAAAAAATTTTCGATTCTTTTCCACAAAAATAAGCTACTTTTAATTTTTCTTTGCAAATTTTAATTATCAGAATAACGGCTCAACCCTTAGCCGCATTTTTATGGAATCATTCCAAAAGTTAAATTTTAGTAGGTACAAAGTGAAGTGTATAAAAAAAACATTTTGCACATCAATCCTTCATTAACAAATCAGACCAATAAAATAAAATTAATACAAAATCAATGAAAATTTCATTAAAATCTATTTATTCATTGAAACCTATCACATATAATGATTGAGATGAATAAACATTAATTACATTCGTTACAGAATAATTTTGTAATTAAAACCTCCCTGTGAAATGCAGTGCTTCAAGTGAATCGATTGATTGAACATCAATACAAACTATAAATACTAAATTCAAAATTAAATTACGAATCACATTTTATTAACTACCGAAAAAAAGTCAAGTATCTATTCAAAGTCTTCCTGTATTTCCTCCTCGTTATCCTGTTCGGGAGCATCGTCATCGTCATATTCACTAGTCGCAGCCAAATTCTGTCTTTTTCCACTATTCCAGATTGTCTCAAAGTCTAATTTGCACTCGTCTGCTAATTTCTGGATCAGTGGCTTTGAAAGTAAACCTCGTACACTCCAGGACGGGTCTTTCACAGCAAGCTCCTTAAGTGCTCCTACAGCTTCGGAATAAAGTTTCGAGCCGGTTAATGCCTTAATCAAAAGGGCTTGTATATCAGCGTGTCGAATTGGTGGCTTCTCGGGTTTAACTGCAAGGAACGGAAAGTACTTAGGAGTGGATGTTATGAATTATTTTATGGGATATAAACTTATAATAGAAATGTAGAAAATTTTGTGACATTAAGGATGAAATAAGTTGGATATTATAGAATTTATTCGAAACTGTACTTGCTCCAGATTCTGACGGACTATCTTGGTGGTTTCTAAAATGGATACTACATTAACGCTGTTGGTTTAGGCTACATTGTTTCTAAAATACCATCAGTATTAAGTTACGGACTAGTAGACTTCGTGATGTTGAAACTTTGTATTTTGCTCAGAAAGTTGCACTATTCAGTGAATAAGCTGGAAGCCAATGAAAAATACTGAATATTATAAAAATCTGCCAACAGTACCACGTTGCGCCCAGCCCATTGGCAGACTTTACTTTATTATTTTTTAATAATAAAGTATTGTGATCGACCTGAAATTTCCAAAAAATTTTCTATCCTGAAATTTTGAATTTTTACGTTTTAGGACTAGTAAACACCAGGACTAGAAAAAAAAATGTCCGTCTGTCCGCCGTACGCCGTATATTAAGCTGAAAATTGGAACTTATGTAGAACTATGGTAATGAACCCATTTGCAAAAAAATCGTCGATAGGGGTTGAGGGGTGTGCGAGTGGGAGTGGAGGGAGAACAATGCGTCCAAAACGCATGAAAGCTGAGATTGAAACATTCTAAAATCCATATCTCCTGAATAATTCATGTCAGAAGGTTGAAACTTTGTGGTTGTCTTAAGAGATACTTGATTAGAAAGGGTTAAAAATGTTAATGGCCTCCTGGCTTACTTTGCCAGGGTGGTTGTCAATCGCATAGTAACCTACACCGCATCTCAGCATTAAACGCGTTTCGGACTTCTATTCATAAAATAAAAAAGTTGCGCCCAGACTGCTGGCAGATTTTTATATTTTATTTGCGTATTTTTTAATTTCAATAAATTAATAGGCGATAAAATATCGGCATAGTCCTTTAGAGGTTGAATAACAATTATAAAAGAAGCCCGGTTAAGTAAAAAACAATTCGATATAATGGTTGGATATCTAAAAATTTAGAAAAATGTTTCTGGGCGCTTATCAAAAGAGGAGGCAGATGTAAAATTAATTTGATAACTCGATATGCCTAAAAGATATAACGAAATTCGTGAAAATGTTGGAAAAAACCCTTTTATCGGACATTTTTTTTATTTCTCCTTCGTATACCAATAAGAGTCTGAACGTTTTTTTCCTTTAATTACTCCTGTAGTACATCTACATATAGATACTAAGTTTTAACTTTCTAGAATAAGACGTTTATGAGGTATTATACAAAAAAAACAGCCACACCTCCGAAACTTGCTACTTCTATCAACATTTTTTTCTAGGATGTCCTCTGTAGTGACTCTAGTCTCTCTAATCGTCAATTTTTAGCTTTCTATCCTTTGCGGTTTTCGAGAAATAAAATTTAGAATTTTTTCCTTCAGACCCCCTTTCACCATCACCCCCTACACCAGCATCAGTATCTGTTAAACTACAAGAGATTCTGTAGGATAAGCAAAACAGAAATTCTAAAGTTGATTCTGAAGTCTCGTAAGAAAATAGTAGCAACTGCAAAGTATTCGCTTTAGAAAAAATGAATGGATGGTAGACATAAAATTTAATGTAAAACTGGAAAACGTACGTATCAAGACACGTAACGTTTCATCTTTACCCTTGGATATAGGTTTTTTTATTTTATTTCAATAATATTTAAAATTTGACAAATTTTTAACACATCCGCATTAAATTTTGGTAACAGTTTAGAAGGCGGTTAAAGTCGAACGAAAGATCTCACACAGTGAATTGGTCAAAAATTTAGATGGCTTAAAAAAAATTAGGTCAAAAAGTATTGAAAGAATTCTTGACCAAAAATGCAATGAAACTTAGTTCGACCCTCTTTAAGTTATTTTTTAATCTATTTTTCGGTTATTTTACTTAAGCAGAAGAAGGATGTGCAGAGTATTACATGTAGGTTTAACACATCCCTAAAGTTTAAAAAGCATAGAAGGAAGCCTCGGAAGAGCTATTTACATGTTTATGTTTATGAATAATAAGAATCATTATAAGAAATTGCTAAAAATATGAGATTATACGTTTAGACCAAATTTGAACATGCCACTATGTCAAATATTTGACTACTCTCGCTGGCAAATGCAGTCAGATAGTTTAATCATGAAATTTTTCTTTCCCACATTATTTCATTTGCTCCGCACACAGTTTATTTTGACGATAAAAATTCGACTGAACTTTTCGTCAATTTTTTTTTTTATATTTATAATATTTGACGGTATGACAAACAATATAAGCTTAACCTTGTTAATGTACCAAATCGCACTACTCCTTTGAGTATTTCTTATACAAGGGTTCTTAGGACACGTATTACCAACTATTGCTTGCTAACTTCAGCACACTATAAGCTAGAAATCTAAGATTTAGTAGCTTCCATACAAAAGGCCTTAAAAGTTGTGTGCTCTTTGACAAAAATTAGCATCAGCAACTATAGTAACAGGCGATGTGGATCAAGTTTTCATCAACTCGTTGCTGAATTGTGATGAGCCATATTGACCAATATCGAGCAATTCGGCAATAAGGGCTTACACGAGCAATTCAGTCTATGAACAACCACAAAAGCAAACTTGATAAACAAATCTAAAATTTAAAATAAAACTTGGAAATATTTGAATTTCAAGCCATTATAACACGAAACTTGATAAATAAATGCAAAATTCAAAACAAAACTTGACAATTGAATCACCGAACGAGGACAATTGTTCGGAATTTTCCAAGGCAGTGGAAATACAGCAACTATAGGGCGAACAATACCAGCAATATGTGAAAACATTGCCACATTGGCGAAATATTGCCGCAACTAGCATGATATTGCCCTATATTGCTTCACTAGTTTTGGCAATAGTCGTTGGGTTATCAATTGCTTGAAAAATTGCTCGTGTAAGAGCACCTTAAGGGTGTGCAACTCCGTTTCTTCGGGACGTTTGGTATATTAATTAGCAAAAACATTTCACTAAAAAAAATTGCTTTAAATATGAGATTATACGTATTGTACGAATTCCAGAGAACCCACATTATACTACGTGTTTCTCTAGGTAGCTAAACCCTGAGTATTGTATGATCAATTAACTGCTGCCAGGGACGTAATTTTGATTTTTTTGGAAGAAGTAGGGGTGTCCAGATTTTGCATATAAATGCATGTGTGTTGGTCTTAAAATATGTAACATATGCACACGCGAACGCTCTGTTCCAGGAGTAGATATGGTTTTTAGTTTTGCAATTGCCTTTCTAGAAAAAATGAAAATGTCACGGTTCCATTTAATTCTCACATTGAAAACGCTCAGTAACAATTCTACAAAATCGTTATTTTAGAAATGCTCCCTTACATACAGCCATCTTCTTTAGATTTAGCGTGAAATTTTTGAGATAAAATTTTGATTTTAGCCTCAAGAACACTAGACACTTTCGCCCACCTTACGTATCCCACTTCTGAAATCTTCGCATTCAGCAAGTTCATCAACTTGTATGAACCACAAGTTGCAATGTGTTGAGTAGAGCTGCACAGCTGTCCCTCTATATCTGAAAATTTTATGCATACATACCCAACATATTTCTGCATCCTGCTATGACAAACTGATTATCGCCATTTTCCAATCCTTCCTGAATATCTAAAACCTGCTTTACATCGACAATCGTTTTTTGCAGATTATCCGCAGCTCGTTGCGAATTCGACACCTTGGCTAGACACTTTGAAGCCTCGTGCATAGCCTTCAGAGCCTTTTCATAATCTCGAAATTCATCGATTTCAACTTGCGCACATGTTGCATAGAAATTTGCGAGCGAATCATAAGCTTGTCCTTTCGTATAAAAAGTTACGATATTTTTTAGTATTTTCGGATCCTTTTGCCAATCGAGAGCCTGTAAGTAGTTCGCTGCCATAATGTAAACTTCACGTTGTCGTGACATTCCCGCAAAGAAGACAATCTTATCGGTATCGCCGGATTTCAGTAGACTTTTCATTGCTCGGATTTTATTACCAGCTTGAGTGAATTTTTTCGTAGCCGTATGATAGTCACCCTGCTCTTGCAATATATCGCCCAACTTTAGAAGAACTTTAATGCGGATTTCCTCAGGAATCTCCTCCTTGGCCGGTGTTAGCATTTCAGCAAGTGTTTCGGTAATAGGAACACCATGTTCCGAACATATATTAAGCGAATTTTCATATTGTTTGGATTTGGCAAGCAACTGAACCGCTTTATGATGCTGTTCGATACTTGTGAAAAATTCGGCACAACGATGAACCAAATCCGGATCCGAATCTGAATTCAATTCGGACGCAATTACTTGTAGAGTTTCGGGCTGTTGTGAAGCAAACGCCATTTCAACAGCCTTGTGCAACATTCCAGCGCGATGATATAGCTCAACTGCTTTCTTGTACACTCCACAATCTTCGAAATAAGCGGCTGCTATTGCTTTATCACGTGATCTAGCCGAATTAGCCACTGTCCATAATTCGTCCTGGAAATCGTTTTCTTTGCAAATCCGTACGGCATTGCTGAATGTTTGAGCTCTTGTATAAAATTGAATAGCATCTTGATACTTGCCGATATTTTCTAGATGTCGCGCTAAGTGATAGCAAGCCGCTCGATCGCCACATTGTCTTGCTATTGTATCGGCTTTTGATAGCTGGCCAAGAAAGCAAAGTATTCGAACCTATTGGTGATAAAAAGAAGCTATTATAATCGAATTTCGGAAAAAAATTATTAGTAAAACTTTACCTGCGAAAACCAATCATCAGCTTTCTGGTACACCTTAAAAGCAGACTCCATATCGCCAGTACTTTCGATATATTGGCCCCACCATTTCAACATTTTCACATCAGTTGTTGTTTGCATGTATTTCTGTCGTAAGGAGCAACAAAGCATTAATAAAGTAGCCTAACAATTTCCATGTCCTTAAATACCTTTAACATAGCCGGATCATCCAACAACATTTGTGTAATACTTTGCACCGAATTCTGGGTTTTTTCGAAAAATTCCACAGCTTCCTTCATATTACCCATCTCCTTAAGATGTTCAGCTTTCTTAAAGTACGTATTTTTTAAATGTACACGATCACCTTGTTCAGCAACTTGCAACGCCTGAAAAATTCCACCATTTATCCACAAAATCAACTTATCACAATTTTTTTTTATACTTCGTCCAATTTTCCACAAGCCTGCAATAATTTATTAAGTAAATCAAACCGACCACATTTCTTATATAAATTCTCGGCTTCTTCAATCATTCCCAATTCGATAGCTAGTACTGCAATTTTTGCTTCATGTTCGAGACTATCGTCCTCGATAGCTTGGCGCAATGCTCGAACCGATCGGGCTTTCTTTAAATGTCCTAGACATACCCTTGCAACATCTAGACGTCCAGTTTGAACGCACATTTTCGCTAAATTTGTCCAAACAACTTCGGATTGAATTGATCGGATGCACCTAAAAAAAATAACAATTGCAATTTAAATATACCAAAGATTGGAGGAAATATTAAATTTTACCGGAACGCTTGATCCATATTTCCCTGAGCAACATTTAAACTAAAATCAAGAACCATTTTTCTGGTTGTTTCATCACATTTGTCCATACCTTTGAAATCTCGAAGTGATGTATGCTCAATAACGCTGATATTTAGAGTTATCTGTACAAACAAATAAAAGGAAATCACCATACAAAATAATTTCAAAATACAGTAATATATTTTATTTATTATATATTTATTTTGTTTTATCAGCTAGAATATTAAAGATATGATTAACTTTGTTTTATATACAGGGTATTTCTTGATAATCAAAAATTCAATAAGATCTTTACTCTTCTGAATGGTTGCACACTACTGTCGGTGCTATGCTTAGCTGGCAGCTGCCCATTTTTGAAAAGCGACTATACTGTAATACCCGCTAAAATTTATCGTTCGAAACGATAAGTCAACTTAGAGAAGAATACTGGGAATATAAGAATGAAATATAAGAGGACTTTTGGTAAAAGAGACGTAGCATTCCCCAAACCCTACGTAGTCTTTTTTTCGTGCTGATATTGTTGCAAGAATCAAAAATCTTCGCTTCAAACCGCATCATTTCAAAAACATAGAAGCACCCAAATAACTTTACTTCCTACAATACTTAGAGCTCAGTTAAACGTCCTTAAGCTAAACGATAATAAAATTATTGAAAATTACATCCCAAACACATAATCCTGTATACAGACATCTATCCAGTATCCACTAGTGTCCAATAACACTTAAAATTACAACCATCCAATTCATAAAATACGAAACAGTGTAGTTTCCGTAATACTCATTCCGAGCTCGAGCTGCTCCCGCGGGAATCACTTTAGGAGCGCCTGTAGTCCTTTCCAAGCTGAAAAAAATGCGCTACTCTAGTTGTCTATTTTATTTTTAGAAATTACCACGTGGGGTGCACACAGATTGACCAATTGCTCCCTGGGCGCCAAATTAACGATTTCCAGCTCTCTGATAAGGCATTTATCTGTGGTGAACATTATAAATACTTGCGATTCGGCAAGGCCCGATAGCAAATTTGACCCATTGCCAATTGTGGTGGATGCTGATGCTGCTGCTGCTGCTGTTGCTGTTACCGCCACTGTAGCTAGACTGCCACCGCCGAGTCCCAGGCCGCCTCCGGTGGTTTGGTCCACTCCCGGTCCGCCAATCTTCCAATTGTCCCCAACTTGATAACTCCCAACGTACGGAATTGAGGAATTTTTTCCGGCAACCAATAATTTCTGTTTCTGTTGCTGAAGTGAACGTGCCTCGATAGCTAACAAACGATTATCGTCCGTATCCCAGAGAAAAGTTATCGGCAATCTAAAAAGGAAGAGAAAAGTCTGTAGGAATTGCAAGGCACAAGAGTTGGATATAGCAGGTTTTTTTAAAAAAAGCTGTTGCAGGACAATAGCAACTAAAAATAAATTAAACACGTTTAATTGCACTTAACGATAATACGTCATGTTCGATTTGTTGCACTAATGCATCCCGGTATAAATACGCTTTTATCGTTTGGAATTGGTCTCGGTCCCAAATTGGTAATTTGTTATTGGATGTGACATCCATTTCCATCTGAACAATAAAACATTGCAATTTATTATTTACCTAGTTACGTATTTTTAAGTCAAACTGTAACCAATTTGTTGAGTCTTCGAAAGAGAATACAAAAATATTCTAAATTTATAAAACAAGTGTGAAAATCAAGGGTAATGAAGTTGTATTTAAGTTCGGACTACATGGTATTTTCTGATCCAAAGAAACCTATGCAAACCCTATTTTTTTTCCGAAGGTTTTTTTTTGGAACCATGTTGTCGGCTTGCTAAAATCTTAAACATTTCTAAAAGACATGATTCATACTTGTTTCGGAAAGCCTCTTTCCGGATCAGAAAAAAACTAAGCAAGTAGTCTGTGGCTAAGGTTCTCTAATTGTTCGGTTTTCCATCGGTTCAAAGAAAATTGGCCCTGCCTTCCGAAACCATGTTCCATCGAAATATTTAAATCTCTTCACTGGCACAATAGACACTTTTTTCCTACTTGAAACGATTACCATAATCGCTTCGAAACTCTTTGAAACGGTTAACTTAACTTATTTTTATTATTATTTATTTTTATTCATTATTTTATTTTTTGCTAATCTTTATTATTTAACTCTTTTTCATTTCCGCTTTTATTTATTTGTATTTATTTAACTAACCTTTTATTTATTCTATTAGTCTGGATGGCTTAGTGGCTAGAGCACTTGCCTTCGGCGCACCTGGTACCAGGTTCGAATCTGCTTGGCGACAAGTAATTTTCGAGAATGGGATTGGGTGCCGGACTACCAGTTCACTCAGCTGTAAATGAGTACCTGAGTTAAAAAATCGGCCAACAGTCTGGGCGCAACTTTATTATTTTATGGGTAGAAGTCCGAAACGTGTTTAATGATGAGATACGGTGTTGGGTACTATGCGACTGACAACCTAAAAAATAACCAGGAGGCTATTTGGAACGTTCCAAATAGCCTCGTTCCAAATAGCCTCCTGGTTATTTTTTAGGTTGTCAGTCGCATAGTACCCAACGTTCCAAATAGCCTCCTGGTTATTTTTTAGGTTGTCAGTCGCATAGTACCCAACGTTCCAAATAGCCTCCTGGCTATTTTTTAGGTTGTCAGTCGCATAGTACCCAACGCCGTATCTCATCATTAAACACGTTTCGGACTTCTACCCATAAAATAATAAAGTTGAGCCCAGACTGTTGGCCGATTTTTTTTATTTACTTACGTATATTTTTATCAATAGAATAATTCATAGTAGTAAAAGCGAATTCGATCACATTAAACCTAAGAGATTTTCGGAATCAGTGAAAACTTGAACAATACCCCCAGGGGTTTAATTGAGAAAAATACTTAAATCGATTTTTCCCCAACTACGTTTAAAGCTTATAGAAGTAAAAGTGAATTCCAAATCTCAATATACCTTAGAAATATATCAGAATTCGTGAATATGTACACAACCACTTTACACCCCGTTAGGGGTTGGATATCTAAAAATTTTGAAGATCGTTACTAGGCGCTTATATAAATAGCCCGCAGAAGTAAAATTGCTTTGACAGCTCGACATGTCTAAAAGTTTTAACGAAGTTTGTGAAAATGTGGATTCACGGACATTTTTTTTACTCAACTTCTAAACGCCAATAAAAATCTGAACTTTTTTTTTGCTTTAATTACTCTAATAGTACATCTACATATACATACTAAGTTTCAACTTTCTAGCATAAGCCGTTTCTGAGATATAAAAAACCACCCCTCTCCCCCGTACCTTGACACCCCTATCAACAATTTTATTTTTTTAGGATGTCTCCATAGTGGCTCTATATAATCCTAAATTGTTAGCTTTCTATACATTATAGTTTTCGAGAAATAAAAATCAGAATATTATCCTTTCTACCCCCTTTCACCATCACCCCCAACACCCACACCACCAACATTTTTTTCTCTATTAGAAGTTTACCGACCCCAACTCCTGTTAAATTTTCAAGATCATATCTGATACGGTTTCTGAGATATAAAAATTACATTTTTTGAAAAATTGCTGTCCCCCCACTTTCGTGATCCACCTCCCCACTCAAAAAATTTAGTTTCGGTAGACTCCTCTTGTGATCCTTTATACAGAAACAAAATTTTATCTTCCTGGTATAATTGGTTCGGAAGATATTGTAATCCAAAGTTTTTTACCCCCAACCCCCACACCCCACCTCCCTTATTAAAAATTTTAGCCCTTGTCTAATTTTGAAGTATCCCTAAGGACAACAACAAAGTTTCAATCTTTTGACATCAATAGTTCAGGAGATATCGATTTTAGAATGTTTCAATCCCGTCTTTCATGCGTTAAAGACTCATTGTTTTCCCCCCCACTTCCACACCCCTTAACCAAGATCGACCATTTTTTTGCAATTGAGTCCATTATCATAGTACTATATAAGTTCCAAGTTTCAGCCTCCTAGCATAAGTGGTTCCTGAGATCTAGAAACCAAAATTTTTCGTCTAAAACGCTCTCCTCTCCTCTCCCCTTGTACCACCACCCCTCGAAAATATACCAGTCGTAGGGGTTCACCCAATCTACCCACCATAAAAATTTCAATTTAATATCTCAACGGGTTTGGGAGCTACGCGCCTTCAAACGATTTTGCGTACGGCGTACGGCGTACGGCGTACGGCGTACGGCGGACGGCGTACGGCGTACGGCGTCTACGGCGGACAGACGGACATTTTTTTTTTTTTTGCTTTTTTGGTGTTTACTAATCCTAAAACGTGTAAATACAAAATTTCAGGGTAGCAAACTTTTTTGAAATTTCAGGTCGATCACAATACTTTATTATTAAAAAATAATAAAGTAAAATCGGGGTAATAATCACGGACGAGCGTGTGTCTGACCACTTCACCTCCTACTGTTCCGTTGGTCTAGTAATGAAGTAACTCTAGCATTACTTCAAGGCCTAGGCCCAATTTGGGCTGTTGTGCCAATGATTATTATTATTTATTTATTTTTATTTGCTAAACGATTAGTTTTAATGCTACACTGTTTTAAAAAAAATTAATTTTCAATCCAATTATTACTTGAAATTTCCAGTATATTTCATTCTTTCAAGTAAAAATACACATTTGAATCACTTTTACACGAAATTACAGGTATTAGAGTAAATTATTCATGTAGTTTTCAACTGATCCGTACAATTTACACAAAATTACGCAACATTTCATGTAAAATTAACTATATTTCTATATGAATTGAAAATTACGTTCTACTTATCTATTTGAATTTTAGACGAAAAACATGTAATATATGAAATCACGAAGTTCGACGGTTCGTTCGATTTTGTTTTCTACTGAAATGAAAATAAACCGCCTTCGGTGGCGCAGTGGCTACTCATGACAAACCTACGCAGCTAAGGGGTTTATTAAGAATAAGTAAGTAAGAAATAATATTATTAGTAGAAATGAGTGTATCTTAAAGAGTGCTAATTATACGCTTTTTTATAGTGTAAATTCAAGAGAATATCCAGTGAATTTGCTGCTTTCGAAGTTGAAATTTACTGATTGCAAATTGAAATTTACTGACCGAAAATTGAAAATTACATTCAAATTGACTATTACATCCCAATGTAAATTTACTTGAAAAGGTGTGGCATATTTGGCTACTATCCAAAAGATGTAAAATTCAATGGATTTTACTTTATTATTTTATAAGAATCGATTTTTAAAAAAAAAAATTTGCTACCCTGAAAATGTTTTTTTCACGTTGCATGACTAGTACACGAAAAAAGCAAAAAAAAATTTCAGTCCGTCTATCCGCCGTACGCCGTACGCAAAATCGTTTGAAGGCTCGTAGCTCCCAAACGGTTTTGAGATATTAAATTGAATTTTTTTTTATGAATAGACAGGGTAGGCCCCTCGAAGTGACCAAATTCTGATGGGTGAGGGTGTGAGGGGGGAGGAGGGGAGTGTGCCTTAGACTGAAAATTTTGGTTTCTAGATCTCAGCAACAACTTATACTAGGAGGCTAAAACTTGGAATTTATATAGAGCTTTGATAGTGGACCCATTTGCATAAAAATTGTCAATCTGGGTGAAGGGGTGTGGGAGTCCGAAACGCAAAAAAGCCGAGATCGAGACATTGTAAAATCCATATCTGCTAAACGGTTAATGTCACAAAATTGAAACTTAATGAATATCTGTAGGTATACTAGGAGAATAGATCGGAAATAAATTTTTTAGTTGGGGCAGTGGCGTACGGTGGTAGGGGGTGAAAAACCTTAGATTACGATATCTCATGAACCAATTGCACTAGAAAAATAAAATTCGGTTTGTGGATAAAGGTTGACAAATGAAGTTTATTAAAAGTAAAATTTTTTAAGGGGGCGGTGGAGCATGAAAGTGGAGAGGATACGAATTTTTCTAAAAAATCTCGTCTCATATCTCAAGAACAGTATAAGATAGATGCTTAAAATGTTTACCAGAAGTAGGCCTGATAGACCCCTAGTAGAAGAAAAAAATTTTGAGGGTGAGGGTATAGAGGGTGAGTGTAGAGGATGGTGAAAAGGAAAGGGTTCCAATTTTTATATCTAGAGAACCTATAATGCTATAAAACTGAAACTTGGTATTTCGATAGAGCTATTTTAGTAGCATGTTGGAAAAAATCTGCCAACAGTCTGGGCGCAACTTTATTACATTATGGGTAGAAGTCCGAAACGTGTTTAATGATGAAATGCGGTGTAGGTTACTATGCGACTGACAACCTAAAAAATAACGTTCAAATAGCCTCCTGGTTATTTCTTAGGTTGTCAGTCGCATAGTAACCTACACCGCATCTCATCATTAAACACGTTTCGGACTTCTACCCATAAAATAATAAAGTTGCGCCCAGACTGTTGTCAGATTTTTTTTATTTATTTACGTATTTTTTTATCAATAGAATAATTCATAGTAGTAAAAGCGAATTCGAAATCAGTGAAGACTTGAACAATACCCCCAAGGGGTTTAATTGAGAAAAATACTTAAATCGGTTTTCTCCGACTACATTTAAAGCTTATAGAAGTAAAAGTGAATTCCAAATATCAATATACCTTAGAAATATATCAGAATTCGTGAATATGTACACAACCACTTTACACCCCCTTATGGGTTGGATATCGAAAAATTTTGAAGATCGTTACTAGGTACTTATATAAATAGCCCGCCGAAGTAAAATTGCTGTGATAGCTCGACATGTCTAAAAGTTTTAACGAAGTTTGTGAAATTGTGGATTCACGGACATTTTTTTTACTCAACCTCTGAACGCCAATAAAAATCTGAACTTTTTTTTTACTTTAATTACTCTAATAGTACATCTACATATACGTACTAAGTTTCAACTTTCTAGCATAAGCCGTTTCTGAGATGTAAAAAACCACCCCTCTCCTCCGTACCTTGATACCCCTATCAACAATTTTATTTTTCTAGGATGTCTCCATAGTGGCTCTATATAATATTAAATTATTAGCTTTCTATTCATTATGGTTTTCGAGAAATAAAAATCAGAATGTTTTCCTTTCCACCCCCTTTCACCATCACCCCCAACACCCACACCGCCAAAATTTTGTTTCCTACTACAAGTTTACCGATCCCAACTTCTGTAAAATTTTCAAGATCATATCTGATACGGTTTCTGAGATATAAAAATTACATTTTTTGAAAAACTGCTGTCCCCCCACTTTCGTGCTCCACCTCCTTGTACCCCCACCCCTCGAAAATATACCAGTCGTAGGGGTTCACCCAATCTACCCACCATAAAAATTTCAATTTAATATCTCAACGGGTTTGTGAGCTACGCACCTTCAAACAATTTTGCGTACGGCGTACGGCGGACGGCGTACGGCGGACGGCGTACGGCATACGGCGGACGGCGTACGGCGTCTACGGCGGACAGACGGACATTTTTTTTTTTTGCTTTTTTGGGGTTTACTAGTCCTAAAACGTGAAAATACAAAATTTCAGGGTAGCAAATTTTTTTGAAATTTCAGGTCTATCACAATACTTTATTATTAAAAAATAATAAAGTAAAATATAATTTGTTATAGGGTTAGTATGGTACGGGGTGGGCGGTGTTTTTCCTAACTATAGAACGGCTTATGCTAGAAACTTGAAACTCGGTACGTATATGTAAGCCAACTAGAACAGTAATTAAGATTAAAAAAAATTTCAAATATCCATTGGCGTTCGGAAACAGGGCAAAATGATCAGTGAAAATGGAATACATATATTTTCACGGTTTTCGTCATATCTATTAGGTCTTCCCAAATATTGAATTCAGTTTTATTCTACGCCTTCTGCATATAAATACCTAGAAAGTGTTTTCAGGATTTTTTGAAATTCGAAACCTAAGGGGGTGGTCTGATCAGACTTTTTATTTAATCGCCAACAAACCCATTTCTCAATTTTTCGATATTCAACCCCCAACTGTTTGCATATGTTTTCACAATTTTTGCCATCCCTTAGTTCTGATGAGATATAAAATTGGTTATTACGGCATTTAATGTAATGACCTAAAAACCAATTTCCCGATTTTTCGAATTTCAAGAACCATGGGGGTGTGAAGGGTTTGCTTTCGTTTTCGCAAATTTTTCAGAATCCCTCGTGTCTCATGAGATATCAAGTTGCTTCTTATGAAATCGTCTAAAAACCTGTTACACAATTTTTTTGAAATTCAAATCCCAAGTGGAAGTAATGGCTTTATATACGTTTTAACAATAAGTCATATCTCTTAATTCTGATAAGGCAGCAAAAACGTTTTTACTTCTATGGGCTTTTAGTGTATATTATTTACCGAAACTCGAATAGTGTACACGGGCTTTTCCAACGTTTAATCGGCTAAAATCTCTATTTTAAATATATTTTTTTTAATAACAAAACTAACTATCCAAGAAACCTCATAATTTCGAAACAACTGATGATATACTCCGACTTTGCCCGCTCCCGAACTTTGACCCGAAAATAATAAAGTTTCGCCCAGACCATTGGCAGATTTTTTTACTGTGTAGACTACAAAGAAATCCTTTCATTATCCTTTCATTAGTTAAACGATGCATTTATGTGCATATATCGTACACGTTTTTTGTCGACACTTTATAACATACAGCAAAAAAGTTTACAACATATACCAACCAAATTACTTACCTGAATGCCAATCTACAGCCGAACCAAAACAAACCTGCATCATACTAATATTAAGATTCATAAGAACCTAAGATTTGTATTATTTTATATGCCACCCTAATTGGACCATCATCTAACCCAGAAATTCAACCTTGACAAAATCTAGCCGCCACAAATCCCCCAAAGAAATAACCCTTGCAAATCCCCCCCGAAATACCCCATTAGAGAAGTTAACACGGCACCATATTACCACCGAAAAAGGTATGCCCTAAAAGTAAAATATTTCCCAAAGGTCAAATATTTTCCCGTATTTAGTCGAAGCTGAAACAAAATACCTGATGTCATAAAAGTAAAGACACATCTTCTACCCTCCATAATATAAAACCCCTTCATACATTCATTTATTTACCTTGCAATTGAGCTACTATCCTTGGCATTATTATCAGCTTTGCCAAGAAAATCATACGTTCCCATGTTATCCTTCTCAAAATCCCACACGTATAGTTTTCCGTCCGGTAAAAGATTTTCGCTTGCAACAGTTAGGGCTAGATGTGTACCGGCTGAATTACATTTAGCCATTATTATCTCGCCAAAGTTCTCGAATAAATCATAGCCGCATTTCGGATGTATGAGGATTTTCGGATCATGACGTGATACGTCGTAAAGTTTTATGTAGCCGTTCATCGTAAAAATGGTCAAGTAATGATTGGTCAAATCGCAGCCAATCGCCTTACCTATTCAGTAAAAGAAAAGAAAAAATGCTTTAGTTTATTTGATATCGTAATAAGAAAACTTACGATGTTACATCGTCAAAGAGAAGGTATGGGTGTTCAGCGATTATATTTTTTTGTAGTAATGTCATCATGAGCTACATGAACTTATTTCCAAAACCATTATCCTTCATAAGTCAATACCCGACAACACTATTCTCTGAACTCTGAATTATGTGAATACTTCCACTTTCTTCAAATTAATGTCACCACACCAACGCCGCATAGCAAAGGAAGCTCATTGTCGGGGTCACCAATAAATTTAAACCTTCATAAAAAAAATGTAGAGATTTTCCAGTCATTTCTCATTATTGTAATAATTTCCGGCTTCATAGTCTGAATCATTTAGTTGCATTTAACTTTTAAAATATTCTTCTGTTTATAATTTAAGTGTAGTAACTACGTTATATCGTAACTTCTATAAGAACAATACAAAGTGTATGTACAGTGTATTTTTTCGCCCTGAAAAACTCTAAAATAATGTCACTTGTTGAAGCGGTAAGAAGGGATAAAGGTTGGCAGCACAACTCTCTATTTCTTACATTTCCGGAATAGTTTATGCTATAAAGTTGAAACTCAACTATTGTATATACCATTTCCCATACCATAGAATATTAACTTTTTAAATAATCTGGTCAAAATAAAAACAGTATGGCAACTAAATGGAGGGATCACCTAACTAACCTAAAGGTATTGATTTTCTGGAATAACTCATAAGATACAATACACTATTCAAGTGCAACACTAAAGCCGATACATCTATTTACCTTCATTGTCATTGCACAGGATCTCTTTGAGTACGACGCCGCCAAGGGAGTAGATTTTCACGTCACTCGATGTCAGGCAAATAATGTTCTGATCATGAATAAATAAACCCAAGCACTCGGCATTGAAACTTTGCAATAGCTTAATGGACAAACTTTTATCGTTCTCGGTTAGCTCATCGTCCTTGCTAATTTTGTATGTAACAATCGTTCGTCCATTGCTCACGATGAGATTCATTTCCGTTAAGGAGAGGTTCGTGATTGAGATGTCTGCATGCACAGTGCTTGATTTACCGCACGAATGCTCAACGAAGACCTGATTTGCGCTCCTTTGAACAGCCCAAATATTGCGTTGATGAAACGATATCAACGGTTGCTCCTAGAATACATTTTCGTGAATTACCAAGAAATAGAAACGTGAATATAAGTTCGAATTTCGAAAGAAGCTCGCCCGAAAGGACGTCAGCACTTACCTTAAGGACATAAACGCTCGAAATACAATTGACCATTATGCAGGGCTTAACTGTTTCGCTTATACCCCAATAGCATTGCTTAATTGCACCTCGAACGGCTGCGATGTTGTTTAATTGCCAGGCACTTTCTGGTACATCAATTGGAAAATTAGTTGTCCTTTTCCACGTGTACAAGTTTCCCTGATTTGTTCCGGCACATAACGTCTGATTGTCCGGACAATATGCGATGCATGTAAATATTTCATTTGTTGTTTGGGTCAGCGCAACTCCGAATTTACTCGCACCTGATGCTGATACTGATGATGACATCGATCCTTTTAGGTTTAGCGCTGATGATGTTGTTCTACCTATGGTTGATTAGTTAGTTTGTGTAGTTCGATGTTTGTTTATGCAATGCAATCACAAATTTTGCAGCCGATATACTCACTCGTATATCCACGATACCAAGCACACACTTGTTAATTACATATGAAATTTACTTTTTGTTTACCTGTAGTGGGCAATTCCATTCGCAATAGATAATTATCGCTGGTGTCCATGTCCCAGATACGAACGGTGAAATCACCTGAAATATTTTCATAATGAGGAATTTATATTAAGGAGCAGTTGACCATGGAGTCATTCGATTTCAATGTAAATTAGCTTTTCAGGAAATGGTACAGAGTCCTTCTTATGGAAATGGGTACCTACCTTTTCAGGTATTTTGGTGTGATATATTTAATCACAAATTACTTAGTGCTCGAAAACTCTTTCATTTAAGAGCACCTAACTTATTTTTAAAAAAAACTTACCAGCAGCCTGGGCACGACTGTATTATTTTTTGAGACAAGGTTCAGGAAGCCGTTCAATTCGAGGTGCGACAAAAGAGCCGATGCTACGGAAACCCATGAAACCCTAATTATAATTTTAGATCATTGTCGAGAAAAAAAGAAAACTGCGATTCAACTTTCAATATTCACCAGTGGAGAAATTCGTGAAACTATATTCAACACTCTCAAGAGATGAATATCAAAAAGTCCTTAAATTGATTTACATACTAGCCGCGTACCGCGGCTACGCTTGCTTCGCTCACGTTGTTCCATCGCTCCTGTTACTCCCGTTGCTCCCGTTTTTCCCGTTGTTCCATTGCTCCTATTTCTCCCGCTGATCCATTGCTCCTGTTTCTCCCGTTGCTCCTGTTGCTCCCATTTCTCCCGTTGATCCGTTGCTCCTGTTTCTCACAATGCTCCTGTTACTCCCGTTGCTACCATTTCTCCCGTTACTCTCATTTCCCCCGTTGCTCCATTGCTCCCGTTACTCCATCCTCTGTCCACCATCCTCCACCCCCCATCTCCAATCCTACATCCTCTATCCACCATCCTTCATCCACCATCCTCTATCCACCATTCACCATCCACCATCCCCATCCACCATCCTCCATCCACCATCCTCCATTCTCTATCCACTATCCTCCATCTTCCATCCTAAATATTTTATCTTCCATCCACTATCCTCTTATACCATTTAGTAATAGGAATAGGCATAACTAATACACCAATAATGAACTGCCGCTAAATCATATGAAAAACACTCAAATGTTGAAATAACTCGCGAACCACCAACTGTTAAATAATTTTGTTAACGCAGAAACCATCGAGGGCGTACCCTCAACAAATCACCAAAGTTTCATCGCAATTGGATGAGTGGTTTAGGAGCCTATACAGGACAAACAGACAGACAAACATTCATTTTTATATATAGAGATATTCAGACCCAAGAGATAAGATGGAATTCGTAAAAACTTATACAACTTCTTTATACTTCTTTATTGAGATTGAATATGAATAAGTCCTGACTATGATTTTAGGCGATTATGTAAAAAGCCCTCGAAAGTAAAAATATATTAGATATCTCATCACACCCAAGAAATATGTCAGAATTCGTAAAAAAGAAAAAAGTTTTGAGGCAAATATGAAAAACCTGCGAAACTGAAAAACAATTCGATATCTAATGAGATCTAAGAGATATGGAAGGATTCGTGAAAAGGTATACAACCCCTTTACATCTCCTTCGGGTGGTTGAAGACAAAAAAATATTTGATATGGATTTAAATATTATATATTTATATATACATACAAGAAGTTGTATGTTGTATGATTAAATCTGTAAAAAGATGTGGACACCTATTCACCGACCCTTTTTCCGCTACTTCCGGGTAATAAATTTCAACTTTCTAGCATCAGTGGCGGATCTAGACTTTGCTGTTGGGGGGGGAGGCAATTTTTTTTGATTTAGCCATTATGTTTGATCAAGTTCAGTGTGAATTTAGCTACATAGACTGCACTTAGCAAAAATGGGATCATATTGTTTTCATCTTATTATGGGTCATTCCATCAAGAATCGCCAAAGTTGTGACCTTACCATCTCCGATTCTTTTGAAAATGTTTGTAATTGAAAAACTAGTGAAAAAAATAATTGAAATTCAAGTTTTTGTTTCTATCTCATTTTTTAACTAACAAAAACAACAACAATCTTTAAAATAAGACCTACTTTATTATTCCAGGATAAAAATTACCAGAGATATGAATTATCAAAGAGGACTCGGATACCATTTTTGCGAAAACTTTAACATACTATAACTAACAAAAAAAATGAGATAGAAATAAAAAATTTAATTTCAATTATTTTTTTCACTAGTTCTTAAAGTATAAAGCATAAAGTATACAAGTATAAATTTTCAAAAGAATCGGAGATGGTAAGGTCACAAATTTCGTCATTCTTGGCGGTTCTTGATGGAATGACCCTATTCCCTACGCAATATGTTGCCTTGTAGACTTTTTATCATAGTGCGTTTACAATCACCCTTGAGGCTCGCCTCTACTCCCGTCAGGCCATTGCAAACCGGGTTTCGTCGGTTGTGCTCTTTGCTGTGTTGAAAGCAATTTACACTAAACATGCCTTTGCGGCGCAAATTGCCTATAAGTGCGAAACGACAGAAATACGATGAGCTGCGAATTGTGGGGTACCACAGTTCATTGCATGTGTGTACACATATGGAAACGTGCGTCTGAGAAAAAGTTGAAGAATGTTAGACTCTTGCAACTGCACGAGCCATCTGATTGGTTGATTTTATGGTGAGGATAAAGGCGCGACTCAAACGTTGAGTGTATGGTAAATCCACCATCATGGTTCTGTTCTGTGCTTTGCATTGCACCGTAGAACTACAGTAAATGCTAATTACAGTCCACATTGCAGTGGAGTAAAAAAAATCGAAGAACTGTTGAAGTATGTATGTTTAGAAAATTCGGAATTGGTCTTGGGGGGGGGGGCGGCCGCCCCCTTCGCTCACCCTGTATCCGCCAATGTCTAGCATAAACTGTTCCTGAGATAGAAAAAACCCAACCCATGTACTGTGCTACTTTTATCAGATTTAATTATTGTTAAGTTAAGTTAAGTTTTGAAACGTTCCACTACTGTACATTCATTCAAATACAAAGTTTCAGGTATCTATCTTTTTCGGTTCTCGAGATATTAGAATCAAAATATTTTGATTTAGTATTTTTTTCTCGACTTTTTTCATAAATTGTTACCATCCCCGCTTCCGAGCTTCACTACCACATTCAAAAATTCTATATTCAGCTTACTCCCCTTATATCTACTCATGTATACATAAACAAAATGTCATCTTCCCTCCGTAAAATTATTCCCCCTCAACTCACGCACGCCAATGTCCTTCCAGAAATTGTATTTCTGATGTCTTCTCGTATGCCCACAAATAATCGCCAAGTTTCAACTTTGTGGTATGACCCGGTAGAAACCAAAATTTTATCATTTAGAAACTAAGAAAAAATTTGACAATATTTTTTTCGATTAAAATTTTCAAAGTTGCTACCAGGAAAAATATCTGGCTTTAAAATACTGTTCAAACTATAGCTATATTTCCATATACAAATTTCAACTTTTTAGTATTAGCTATTCTTAAAATATAAAATAAAAACTGGAGCTCTTTGTTCAAGAACTCTCCTTCTCCTTCAGAAGTGTAGGTGTAGTAAAAATAGAAATATATCAAATTTTAATTTTCTGGACTGAGTTTCCAGTTTAGTGGGTATCACTGCACGTAATACCCGACTGAAGAACTATTTGGCTAACTCAGCCATTATCAGTATGAGGGGGTGAAAATTTTTTGTTTAAAAAGCCACTAGATACTGTATTGGACTTCTTCTGGAGGCGAGTTGTTTCGTCCACGGCTAGTCTTATTTTCGTAATCTTTAGGTCAGTAATGATCTGATTCTAAGTTCTACCTTCAGAAATTTCAGACTGGACATAGATGGATGATGCCAATGTAGTTCTGACCTAGACAAAAATTGACCAAGCTTCAAACATAAGTACGTGACAAGATTCACTTACATATCATTGCTTCTATCGCAAATTTTAGACAATCGTCTAGTAAGTACATGAGAAATTATTGGAAACGGAATTTAAATTTCAAATAGCTCACATAAATAAGTTCTGTAAGAGCGTGATCACACCATTTTGCACTATATACTTCAGAAAATATTTCGATAGGCATCAGAAATTTTTAGCGTGTTTATTTCCGGCAAGAGTTGTATAGTATACAACACTACTCAGTGAATAAAATAGAAAATTATGAGAACATAAAAAGCTAAAACTACAAACCAGTAATTATCGCCAAAGATGATGCCGCCCACGATATTGCTCCATTGTTTCCTGGAACTCTACCGCTCAATTTCACACGATCCATTTCAGTAAGAACGCCGGTCGATTCGACCAGGTAATGACCCACAGACATATCTTCCATTAATGCAACAATGGCATCTCTGAAAGGAGCCAAATCATCCATCAGTAAAAGATAAGTAAAAAGAACCAAACCAGAAACTTACCTTTTCGGATGCCACAGAATCTGTGTAATGGACGAGAAATTATTTTTCAAAACCTCTGTGCACGTTCCCGCCTGATTCATGTAGAACATTACACCTGATTGCGTGCCCACGTAAAAGCAATGATTGTCCTTAACACCGGCATGGGAAAGATTCCGGGCAGCAGTTCTAGGACGCCAATTTGTTAGTGTGTCCAGAGCAGACTCGTCTCCAGCAACAGCTGCCCGCGCTAGATTCGATAGTTCGGTACTAACTGGGTTCGAGACTGTCTTTCGAAACGTGACGTGCAGAAGAGTATCCCGTAGATCGTGTGAGAACATGGTCAAGAATTGATACTGGCCATCGCAGCGCCAACCGGTCAGCAAGCCAAGCTATAGAGGACAATAACAAGAATAGCAACAAAATCTTTATAGAAATTTCCTTTATGTCCTAACCGAATCAGCTGTAACCATTCTACCGCCCTGTTCGCTAAATTCCAGTAGGACAACCGGCGACTTATGTGGTCCTTGTACTGTCGAAAATTCCCTGTTTCCTTCGTACCAGGCATGAATTTCGCCATTTTCCCAGCCAGTAACCAAAAGCCTTTTCTCCGGATGCCAGCAGAGAGCTGTAGCTTGCGATATAGAGTGCACCGGAAAGGTAACATCTCGTACTGGTTCGCCCTAGAATACAAAAAAAACTAATCATATTATGAAGACAATTAAGACAATTCCAAGACGTACCGTATCATCGAAAATAGTCACCGAACCACCTCGATCTTGGCTAAAAGAAGCCACTGCAAAAATCGGCTGATTTGGATGCCATGCCCCAATGGTACTTACGGCGTCCGAATCGAGAAATTGCACCTTTGAGTCGAAATAGAGAGTCATTTTCCGCGTTGGATTCACAAATGTTCACAATTTTTTCAATTAGAAAAATATTTTCACGACCAAAACATTGTGTTGTCATGGTAACTATTAAAGCAGCTGACGGCACTACTACTTAGATACAGATACCTGTTTTAATTCACCACACCTGTTGATTGCATTTACCTGTCCAGTCGTCGCACAATCAACAGGTAAATGTTAACCATGTTTCCAAATTAAGAAATTTGAGTTGAAAGAGGCAGCATGGTGTATATTGGCTTTTTTTATTTAGGAATTATTAACGATCCTGAAATTTTTAAGTATCCAGTCACCCAGTTTAGCTCTCCGGGGGTATTAAATTGTGTTGCTTTAAACTGTGGCATTACTTTTTTCGAAGTCTTGTAGCATTTGTTACTAAAGAATCGCAGGTGGGGAATAAATTTCCCTAAAGAAAAACTGAAATAAAACGAAAGACTTGGATACTTGTAATTAATAAGCCAGTAACCTGATTTTCACGCGAAATAGATAGGCCCAGTCTTTACTGAAATTCATGGAAGACTCCTTGTTGGCCTTATGCATCCTTTGGGAACAAAAGTCGGCTGGTTTGAGTTTTAAGGAAGCAACTAAAAAAGAAGAGCCATGATGACCATCGCGGATGGGCTCCTGACCTTGTTTCTCTACTGAGGACGCTTCTTGGCCTTTCATAAACTGGACCACTGATTTCTAGCACCATATTACGTTTCCTTCGACTATTTTGATTTTTTCTTGGCCTACAATCATAACATCTAGAGGCGAGTTTACAGTATTACTGCTTCATAAATCGGGTCCTCGCGTAGTGGATTGGTTCTGGGTCAATCTAATCTTATTGCTATCGATTTCTTCGGAATATTTTGTGCTGATTGTTATAAATACACTTAGTCCTTTCAGTGGTTATCACTTCATTAACTTTGTACATACCGGTATCTTTGCAAATGTTGTAAGTCAAAGACAGTTTTAATGTTCCAATTGTGAAATCTAGAGATTTTGTCAATTTTATTCCTGGCTGTTTGTGACCATGCAATTAGTCAATATGGTACTGACCAGTGGCATGGCGTCCATGGAAGCAAGGGAAGCATTGCTTCCCTTACATTTTGCTGAAAAATGTCTAAAATGAATTTTTTTTAAATCGCCCAGAAAAATCGTGAAAAAAATGCATGTTTCAAACATTTTCTTTGGCACAGCCTAAATAAAAGTTCGCAATAAACTACTCGCGAATATCTCACAGAGCCGAATTGGCAACACCACGAAAAAGGAAAGGAAAGAAACCAAGAAGAAGACACATGGAAGCACTTTGAAAGTTGCATCTATGAGCGTTCATGACGTGACGTCATGAAAAAATTTTTCGTTGGATGCAATAAGGAATTTGCTTCCACGGGTAGTAGAACACATTCTTGGCTGCAGCGGAGAAGCTTTCAGCAAGCAGAGATCTAACAAAAAAAGCTTGGAACTGAATGGTAGTAAATAGTTGAATTATATTTAATTTGGCTTTTAGATCTCAGGAACCACTTACGCTAGGAGGCTGAAACTTGGAACTTACGTAGAACTATGATAGAGGACCTATTTGCAAAATTTGCGATAAGGGTTGAGGAGTGTGGAAGTGGAAGGAAAAGCAATGTGTTCGAAGTGCTTGAAAGCTGGGGTTAAAACATTCTAAAATACATATTTCCTGAACGGTTGATGTCAGAAGATTGAAACTCTGTAGTTGCTTAAGGGATAATAGGAGATTAATCAAAAGCTAAAATTTTTGAATCGGGTGGTGGTGTGTAGGGGTGGGGGTAAAAAACTTTGGATTATAATATCTTCCGAACCAATTATACCAGGAAGATAAAATTTGGTTTGTGTATATAGGATTACAAGTGGAGCTCATTGAATGTAAGATTTTTGAGGTGGAAGGTGAAGCACAAAAGTGAGGCGATAGACATTTTTAAAAAAATTTGATTTTTATATCTCAAGAACAGTACCAGATATGATCTTAGAAATTTTACAGGAGTTAGGCCCAGTAGACTTCTAACAGGGAAAAAATTTTGTAGGTACTGGTGAAGGGGCTGATCGTGGCAAGAAAAGAACTTCAATTTTTATTTCTCAAAAACCACAAACCATATAAAGCTAAAAAGTGACTATATCGAGCCAATATAAAGGTATCCTAGAAAAAATAAATTTTTAATATGGGTAGCAAGGCAGGGCGGGTGGTTTTTTATATCTCAGAAACGGCTTATGCAAGAAAGTTGGAACTTAGTACTATATGTACGTATGTTACTGAAATAAGTAAAGGAAAAAAATTCATATTTTTATTGGCATAGAGGTTGAGTAAAACAAACGTTCGTGAAAAGAGATTTTCCCACATTTTCACGATTTATATTTTGGACATGCCGAAATAAATTTAACTTCTGCGGGCTCTTTATATAAGCGCCTAGAAATGTTTTTTCCCAATTTTTCGATATCCAACCCCTTAGGGGGTGTAAAGTGGTTGTGTACATTTTCACGAATTTACATATATTGGGTCTAATGAGATATTGAATTCACTTTTATTTCTAAATGCTTTAAATTTAATCGAAGAAAAATCTGATGCAACCATTTTTCGATATTAAGCCCCTGGGGGTGCAAGGTATTGTTCAAGTTTTCACGAATTCCGAAAATCTTTTAGGATTAATGAGATCGAATTCGGTTTTACTTTTTTGACTCTTCTATTAAAAAAAATTAAAAAATAAATAAAAAAAATGTGCCAACACTCTGAGCGCAACTTTATTAATTTTTTTTTTTTTTTGTAGAAGTCCAGAACGCGTTTAATGATGAGATGCGGTGTAGGTGACTGCGACTGACAACCTAAAAAATAACGAAATAGCCTCCTGGACCCCGTTCGTGATTGCTTTTATATTAGTAATGTTAAGAGTGCCTAATATGGAGGAGGTTCAATTAATACGCAGTAAATTTGTAGAAAGAATCTATATATATAAAAGAGGATGTATGTGCGTATGTTCCCTATGAACTCCTAAACCACTCAACGGATTTTGATCAAATTTTCAGGGAACATGTAGAAGAGCCGATGGTTCCTGTGAAGTTTGGTACCGATCGAATCAAAAACAATTGTTTTTTCGATATTTTTTCAATTTTTTTTGCGATTTTAGCTCTAATTGTTTGTTTGTTTGTCCCGTATGCCTTCTTCCTAAACCATTCATCCGATGGCGATGAAACTTTGTTGATATGTTGAGCGCAGGCCCGCGAAGATTTCTGCGTCAACGAAATCATTTTACAATTGGTGATACGCGAGTTATTTACGGATGATTGATGATGGATAGAACATTGAGGATGGTGGATAGATGATGGAGAATAGAGGATGGAGTAACGGGAGCAACGGGAGCAATGAAGCAACGGAAGCAACGGAGTAACGGGAGTAACGGGAGAAATGGAAGCAACGGGAGTAACAGAAGCAACGTGAGAAATGGGCGTAACGGGATCAACGGGAACAACGGGAACAACGGAAGCAACGAGAGAAATGGAAGCAACGGGAGAAATGGAAGCAATGGGAGAAATAGAAGCAACGGGAGCAACGGGAGAAGTGGAAGCAGCGGAATCAACGGGAGCAAGGGAAGCAACGGAGCAACGAAAGCAATGGAAGAAATGGATGCAACGAAAGCAACGGAAGAAATGGAAGCAATGGGAGTAACGATAGTATAGCACCAAACGGTACGCGGCTAGTATAATATAATAATAAATTTTTGATATTAACCAATTGCTTTCTCTTGTTGAATTATCACGCCACGCCATTGGTACTGACCATAGAGATATGAAGATGATAAGCAGCGACTGTTTTGAAGCCGGACGATTCCTCGCAAAGGACCGGCAATTAACACTATGCTATACTATAATAGATTTAACCCCTTCATGCAAATTGGGCGACTCCTTCCCAACTCAAGAGTTGGAGAAGAAGTCCCCATTTGGGCACACTTTCTCAGCTTAGAGAACTGGTGAAAATGCTGTCACTCAGCTCAATAAGCTGGAAAAATTTTCACCGTATCACCTCATGCATGTATGCCGACATTGGGCTCAATGTCCAATCAAATTACCTTAACCCGAAGGTACTCCCCAGTCAGTGCAACTCACTTGTATAAGGGGTCGTACCGAGATATATAGTTTTCAAATATTTTAATATAGAAAAATAAAAATAAAATTATTAATTAATTAAAACAAATATAAGTGAAAAGGAGAGAGGATTGTGAAAAGTTTTAAAAATAAACACTTAATACATGCAACAACACAATCTACAACCATTCCTTAGAATCTTCGATAATCTCGAGAGTCGCCTGAATATTTATCTGTTTCCAGGTCGTTTATAAATGCAACAATTCTTAATACCGTTCCTAGTTTCGACCTAGAAGATGCTTTTTTGCAAGACGTTTCAACTTAAACACATTATTTGTCGGCAAAGCATTATATTCTCATATTGCCTCAAAGACAGGATCCTTTCTAAGTCGATCTGTCCGCGGAACATGTTACTGTTTAATAGAGTTCGCACTTCTTGGTTGTGGATCAATTTGATGGAGGATTTAAGTTTCTTGTTTTTTATATTGTTAATTAGCTTTATTCGTTCCAGGCAGTGGCGGTGCTGATAGTTGTGGAGCCCGGCGCACTTTCTACGTTTTGATGCCCCAAATTTGATATTTTGTTTTCGAAAAATTAAGGATAATTTTTAAAATCGAACATGATATAAATAGAGGAAAAGGTGGCAATGTAACCCCCTGCTGTCAAATTGGGCACCTAATTATTTGTAATGATTCATAATACCATTTCTGGTATGTGCTATATATCAGCAAGCCCACCTGTAACAGATAAAAATGACAAAAAATGACAAGACCGAAGTGCCTGAAGGGTCGACTTGCTTCCGCAAGATTTTCAACATTTTTTCCATCAACATCTGTTATTGTCTTCACAACTTTATCTTATAGAACTCAATGGAAGAATATATCAAAAGATCTTAAGGAGTGAAACGTAGCCTCGGTCAAGAGTGTGGATGTGACACAGGATGATGAACAGTTCAGCACGGATAGAAGTACTGAAAGTGGTGAAAATGAGGCTTCTTCGGCTGAATACAATGCGACCAGGGATGTCATTCCAGTTTTTCCCATGGGGCAAGATCGTATTTACTGTATATAAATGCATATGGGTCGATATTAACATATGTAGTGTAGAGATGTGCGCAAAAACAGTTCAAGGAGTACGTACATTTTTTAAACTCCGTTGAAAATAGGCTTTCTTAAAAAAAATCAAAAAGTCACGGTTCTCTTCAATTATGAAATTGCCCCCCTCCCCCAAATGACGTCCCCAAATTCGGCATCTCATATTGAAGACACAATTTGTGAGGGACCCTTTTCTAGTGACCAAAGAAGTGAAATATGTGAATTTTTGGAGCACAATGAATGTCCTGAAGCAGAAGGCGAAAACTGAAGCATTGGCACCGCGTATGCGCCTGGGCCTTTGAGGACCCATTTCATTACTGTGGACTATGGAGTACTTTTATAAACTGAATACATATGCACTCAGCGGAATACACCGTATGCCGTAGCGCATAAAAGTGTTGACAGGTCACAGTACCGTGCGTGTTGTATATCGAACCGTGGTACAGATTAAATGTTTGCATCAAAGTATAAATCAATAGATTCGAATATGTATGATCGATTAATATGATGTAGACATGTCGGAGCGTTGGAGTAAAATGATATTGGTCATAAAAATTGTGTAAACTAGTTGGAAGAGGGTGATATGAACATGAATTTCTGTGATAAGATCAAACTGCAACCGTATATTTAGGCGATAGAAACAAACGTTTGGGAGTACGACGTGTTGTTAAATTGTATTTGGATGAATAGGTAGGATGCCGAATTTTAGAATTGCAAAATTTACAATCGGTGAATTTAGTGATAATAGCAGGATCTACATGTCCGAACAATTGTGTAAGAAGCTGGAACAGTAGGTATCGCTCCCTAAAAATTTGGTGCCCGGTGCAGTTGCTCCACTTGCTCCTATGGAAGCTCCGCCCCTGGTTCCAGGCTTATGTGCTGGTGTATGGTTAGTTTCCCATAGGTAGGGTAAAGTTCCTCCGATGGTGTCAGATGAGGTAAATTATATACGGCTTTAATATTCATCAGTCTCGCAATTTTGTCCAAGTTTCTTTCGCTATTAGCATCTTACTCACATTTATATTATACCCCGGTCTCGAACACGAAAAACACCAAACATTTGGCATCAAACGCTCCATACAAAAACGCTCAATCTGACTTCAAAATGCTTCAAAAACGGCGTCTTGTCGTCTCCAATATTTTTATCTCTATGGTACCGACATTATGAATCCGTTAGAATAGAGGCCGATTCCAAGGATTTTAATTGCCGCTTGGCTGTCTGCCATGAGCTCGTCATAAAATACACTACAAAAGATCGGAAGGTGGAATGAGATGCCAATGTTTAGCGTATCAGAGAAAACACCTCCACTCATCCCATGATCAGTTTTGGAACCGTCGAACTGGCCATTTGCATTTCCCGTCCTAGAACACGCGGCAATTAAAAGTAATGCCAATCGAAAGAAGAAAAATTTCCAAGTCTAGGTGAATTCATTTGCAGAGTCTCCCCTGCTGCGGTTCGAATATTCGCTAATTTCGTAAACAGCGAATAGCAAATACCCGTACCACTGTCAACCCCACTGCAAACTCTTACCAACTGGAACCGGCTGTCATCGCCGTCATTCTCGCTCCGACTTCCAATTTATTTACATTTACCTGTCGTCGTCCAGTCATCGCGCTCATCGTTTTTTTTTATGATTTTACTTTAATCGGCCTCAAGCTATTCGAGATTACTCGATTGTGTAATTTGTTTCTACGCTCCAGCACTCTTAATCGAACGTGAGCGATAAAAATTACACGTAATTCCGGAGGCGCGCACAATGGATTCGAATTACGTAAAAGTTTTTGGGGCGATGCTGATCCCGAATTTGGGCGGACTCCTGAACGGACGACGTGTGACCCGCTCGAATATGGACAATTGGTACAATAAATTGAATTTCCCATCGTTTCGGCCGCCGAAATGGGTCTTCGGCCCGGTCTGGACCACTCTGTACTCGAGCATGGGATACGCCTCGTATTTGGTGTGGCGTGACGGTGGCGGATTCGCCGGCGACGCAAAGCTTCCTCTGATCGTTTACGGATCGCAAATGGCACTCAACTGGGCGTGGAGCCCGATCTTCTTCGGTCAGCACAATATCAAGGGTGTAAGTATCGTTGGGTGATTGGTTTTGGAATTTTGTTTTTAATCTCACTGTTTCTCGCAGGGACTCATCGACTTGCTGGCTTTGACCGCAACTGCTAGCGCTTGTGGTGTACTCTTCTACCGAATCAACCCCATTGCCGGACACCTTTTCATTCCATACGTGGCTTGGCTTAGCTTCGCTTCATTCCTCAACTATACACTCCTGAAACTGAACCCCGACGCCAAGGAAATCAAAGATAACTAAAAGATTGTTTCGTCTAGCGGCCTTAAGTAGTTTTTGATCTTATTTTATCGCTTTCCCTGTTTTGTCTTGAGTGTTGTGATTATTATTTTCGATTTGGCTGGTTTTTTTTTGTATTCCTGTACAAAATATTCTAAATTTTTTGTCTAGCCTTAAGAGAAAATTGTTATTTAGTTTTGTTCGGTCGCGACTTTGCTCAGCTGAAGTATTATTGTAAAATGGGCCTAAAATGTTTATTCGGGTAGGGGAGAATTTGTCACAAAATTGTTTATTGTTTGTTGCCGTACGTTCGAATTTATCAATTGCATTATTCAGCGGAGAAACACGATTGGGGGGATTAATAAAAAAATAAACAAAATCACCTGCGTTGTACGATAATAATATAAAAAATAGTACAATTATTCCAATATTTTGAATAAACTTTACTTATTATACATTTCATTCGTTTTTTTCTATTTTTTGTTCGACTGCAGAGTAAGCATGAAAATATTTTTCAACCAGCACTCCATTAAACGCTCTTCGAGGCAGAGCCATGCTGAAAATGTTACGGCTCGAGTCCAACGTCGGAACTAGGGGCTGAATGTCGAGTAGAGCTAGGGCTAGATACGGCTTTGGTAGGTACGTTGCTCGCTGATCCTAGGTCTAAACAACAAGAATTAATTACGCCGACTTATTCGGGTGTAAAAATGTGAATGTTTCTTAATAGGTAATGACACACCGAAAAGCGTTATTTTGCGCGGCTTCACGATTTGTCTTGAATGTTTAGCGCCCTGTATGCTTTCCCTACTTAAGTTCTTCCAACATCATGGCACTAACACCGTATACCAACCATTATCGCAAACAAGTAAGCTGGACACTCCAGAAGAAAATGTACCGCTCTAAGGGTTACTATATTCGTCGCAGGTAGTGCACATGTGACCGTTGATAATTTTCATTCTGACCAAATATTGGTTACAGAAGGTCTGACACCCTAAAAAACTACACCAGCGCATTTCTCTTCTATTCAGTTTGGGCAGACAGTCACAGCGTATCCGTCTGCTCCGGCAACAAGGCTTCTAATCTGCCGAAATCCTGATAAATGCTACCATCTCTCCAGGGGTGGATTTAACCTTCTTGCCGCCCTAGGCCTCAGAAAATTTTGCCGCCCTTTCGTCGGAAGATCGAATACCGATAGGTATTGTTTTGCTTCAGATCTACTGACCTTTTTTTTTGCTCACACATATTCACATTTTTTCATCTTCTACTAGATCTACTGACCCTTTTTTTCGCACATCTTCTACCAGATCTACTGACCCTTTTTTTTGCTCACACATTTTTCCACATCATTTTTCTGGACGTTTCACGTGATACGAGGGCGGTAAGGAATTCGTTATTTTTTTTTTTTGACCTGGACCATCCTTAAATAGATTACCTGCAAAGTTTAAGCCTGATACCTAGTTTAGTTTTCGAGAAAGAGTCGTCTAAGCAAGTCGACTTATAACAATTTTTAAAAATGGATAAAAATGAATTTCGTGTGTTGATTAAGCACAATTTTTTAAAAGGGAAAACAGCTAAAGTAACCAAAGAAAAATTAAATAAGCATTATGGGGACTCTGCACCATCGATCCGAATGATTTACAAATGGTTTTCTGAATTCAAATGTGGTCGTACGAGCACAGAAACCATACCAAGTCCAGGTCGTCCAAATGAGGTCACCACGCCAGAAATGATCGATAAAATCCATGATATCGCGATAGAAGATCGTCGAGTAAAAAAGCGTGAGATAGCTAACGTAGTAAGCATCTCATCTGAACGTGTTTGGAATATTTTGAAAAACTATTTGGACATGAGAAAGCTATCCGCAAGATGGGTGCCGCGTTTGCTTACAATCGACCAAAAACGCAATTGTGTGACAACTTCACAGCACAGTTTGCAACCGTTTCAACGAAATCCGAATGACTTTCTTCGTCGATTCGTAACTGCTGATGAAACATGGATCCACCACTACACTCCAAAAACCAAAGAACAGTCAAAACAATGGATGGAAGCCGATTCAAGCGCACCGAAGAAGGCAAAAACCGTTACATCAGCTGGAAAGGTTATGGCGACAGTTTTTTGGGATTCCAATGGAATAATATTCACCGACTACTTGGAGAAAGGAAAAACAATAACGGGAGCATATTATTCTGAGTTATTGGTTCGATTGGATGCTGAAATCAAGGAAAAACGGCCTCATTTGGCGAAGAAAAAAGTGTTGTTTCATCACGACAACGCTCCGGCTCACACGTCCGCTGTTGTAACGGCAAAACTGTTTGAATTACGGTACGAATTGCTCCCTCACACACCGTATTCTCCAGATTTGGCACCCTGCGACTTTTTATTATTTCCAGACTTGAAAAAATGGCTTGCTGGAAAGAGATATACCACGAATATTGACGTCATAAGTGAAACCAACGCCTATTTTGAAGAGTTTGACAAATCATATTATTTGGAAGGGATCAAAAAATTGGAAAACGCTGAACTAAGTGTATCGAGCTAAAAGGAGAAAAAATTATGTTTTCTCGATTTTTGCACGTCATTATCAAACCACCCTCGTATGACAAAAAATTTTCACGAGAACAAAGCTTGCTCTATGAGGAAACAAACAAAATTTGCAGCCCCCGGAAAAAAACAGGAAACTTGCCGCCCCCCTCCCTCCCTAAATTTGCCGCCCTAGTCTCAGACCTAGTGGTAAATCTGCTCCTGCATCTCTCTATTCGTAACTTATTCAGCAGTGACCGACTTTACAACTAATACCAGAAAAATATTGATGTCAAAGTATTGAATTTTCTATAATTATGCGTTCTTTCGGGTGGCTTTCTTGCAGGATGTTCCAGTGGCATTTGCACCAACTGGAAAAATTACTGTTGTTCATGTCCAACCTAAGGATATCTCCCATGATCGCAGAAAAGGCCTTCGCATTTTCCAACGAAGCCGGAGCGAAGGCATGATATGCTGCTTAGATGTCTTGCATTGGTTTGCATACTCCCGTAGACCCTGGCTTGGAAAACCGTAATTTTTTCAACTGCTGACAAACCTCTTTAAACGAAATGAGTTTTCCAAGCTACTTCACTTCGAACGCATTCTTTTAAAATAGACAGGAATAAAAAGACTAATTGCTTTATAAGAAAGTCACCATTTTCAATTTAGAGCAATCACCAATTGAACACATCATAAAATCAAGGATCCAAAAATACTCTCTTCAAATCATTGCCGAAATTAGAAACTATGCGTGAATCCCCCCCAACCCGGTCGCAACAAGTAATAGGTAAAACCACCAGACAAAATATTCGCCCATTCCTTGTTCAACGTTTTATTAAATCACTTTTACAAATGTACGCTACGACTGAATACTAGAAATGAAACGAATTCGACAAAACTTAATTATAATAATTTTTTTTTTATTTGCATTGAGTCCAAACAATTTTCTTTTATTTTCTTAAATAAAAAATAAATTCAAAAATGCACAAAAAAAAAGTGATGAAAACATTCCGTAAATTCGCGTATTGGATGAGGGAATCGAGGACAAAAACTAAAACGCTGTGCTAAGTTCGTGAAAACGGGAACACAAAAACAATTCCGAAAAAATTATATGTTAAATTAATGTAAAAATAAATTGCTAAGCTATTTATAAAATAATGACTGGCTTTGATCCATCCATTCAATCGCTGAGTGAGTAGTGCGACCAATTTAGATGAACTCTGAGATATTGCACAGAATTTTTTTTTTACAAACTAAAGAACTAGAGAGCGACGAAACGTATGAGATGTATTTTAACATAAATTTAACAGAAAACCAGAAATCTCAAAGTGAGTTTGAGTCTCGAGCTACAGTAAATAACGTTCACATCACAGTTCAAATAGGACTAGTTGAGTTTTACAAGACGAGCTTTTTAAATCAGTCAATAACGAAAAAAGCAAAAAAATTTAAATTAAATGAGTCGCACAAAAACAGCGTTTTTAAAAAAAAAAAACTGCAAAAAAAAGGAAAGAAATGCAAAACCTGTCCAGGGACATTTCCATAGAGTGCACATAAAAACCAAACGATTGTTTGTCGTACGGCAACATTCGATTAGCTTTTATTGCAGACCACCCACCTCTCCCTCTATATTAAAATTAGTAAGCAAATTCGAGATGGATTAGTAGATTCGAAAATAAAATTCCGATCCGAATGGATGTCGTCTGTAGACCGACGACTAGAAAACGAAAACCTAAAATTAATAAAAAAAAAAATTAAATGTACGAGATAAAATTCAAAACCACAAAATCGGTTAAAAAAAAAAAACAAAATCCTAAAAGCAATTGCGAAAAAAACAATTTTTAAAGTGATGGCGCTTCTGAAGAATTATCTGCATATTGCTTTTGCTGCGGGCGGCACTTCTTACTTTCTTTTTTTTTAAATAATAGAGCGTTTCTACTTTTTAGGTTGCGCTCCGCCCTCCTTGGGATTAGTTGGCTTCGGTTTAGGAGGCTGTTTGTTGGCTTGATCCGGCTTGCTCTTCTGTTGCTGCTGCTGCGGTTGTTGTTGTTGCTGCTGTTGGCCACCGTTGCCACCTTCTGGCTTTTTCTGTTGGGGTTTTGGCTGTTGTTGATTTTGTTGTGTTGCGGGCTGTTTGGCTTGGTTCTGTTGCTGTTGTGGAGAAGATTTTTGCTGCTGCTGCTGCGGAGATTTTTGTTGTTGCGGTTGAGGCGATTTCTGTTGTGGTTGAGGAGATTTCGACTGTTGTTGTTGTTGTTGTGGTTTTTGTTGTTGCGGCGTTTTTTGTTGTTGAGGCTTTTGTTGTTGTGATTTTTGCTGTTGTTTAGCCGACTGCTGTGCCTTTTGCTCTGGCTTGGCCGGTTGTGCAGTCTCGGTTGGCTTGTCGTCAGTCTTTTTCGTTTCTACGGCGTCCGGTTTCTTCGTTTCTACGGCGTCCGATTTCTTCGTTTCTACGGCGTCCGATTTCTTCGTTTCTACGGTGTCCGGTTTCTTCATTTCTCCGGCAGGTTGTTCTTGTTGGGGTTTTGGTTCCGGCTTTTGTTGCTGTTGCTTATTATCAGTCTTTTTCGGCGGAGGTGTCTTGGCTTTGGCCTTATCGTTTTTCTTGGCATCTTGTTGTTTACCTGGTCCAGAACCCTTTTGTCCACCGGCAGCTTGTTCGGGTTTTTTGCCGCCCGATTCTTTTTTCTGTTCTGATTTCGTGTCACCGCCCTTCGAAGCAGCTGGTGATTGAGACTTGGGCGGGATTGGTTTTAGAGTATCAGTCGATGGTGCTACGGGTTTCGGAGCGTCGAGTGGTTTTACTTCTTGGTTTTGAGGTTCTGCCGATTTAGGTGCTTCTTCGGCCTTCGGTTCATCGGTTGGCTTTGATGCCTCGAGTTGTTTGGCTGGTTCAGCTGGCTTTGTGTCCGCTGGTTTCGGAGCAACCGATGTATCTACTGGTTTTGGAGCCTCCATAGGTTTTACTGCATCCACAGGTTTCGAAGCTTCAGATGGTTTCACAGCCTCAACTGGTTTTGGAGTTTCAGACGGTTTCGGAGCCTCAATTGGTTTCGGAGTCTCAACTGGTTTCGGTGCGTCAACTGGTTTCGGTGTGTCAACTGATTTAACTGATTTCGGAGTCTCAACTGGTTTCGGAGTTTCAACTGGTTTCGGAGTCTCAACTGGTTTCGGAGTCTCAACTGGTTTCGGAGCCTCATCTGGTTTCGGAGTCTCAACTAGTTTCGGTGCCTCAATTGGTTTCGGAGTCTCAACTGGTTTCGGTGTGTCAACTGGTTTCAGTGCCTCAACTGCTTTCGATGCCTCAACTGCTTTCGATGCCTCAACTAGTTTCGGTGCCTCAACTGGTTTCAGAGCCTCAACCGGTTTCGACACCTCAGCCGGATTCGAACTTTCATTTGGCTTAGGAGCGTCAGGTTTTGGAGAATCGACGACTGGTTTAACAACCTCAGCTACTTTCGGGGGCTCAGCTGCTTTTACAACTTCAATCGGTTTTTGTGCTTGAGCGGGCTGCGGAGTTTCATTCGGCTTTGCAGCTGGTTCTGCAGGTTTCGGCGTCGTCACTGCAAGATTCGCACTTTCAACAGGTTTTGCTGTTTCAGCAGGTTTTATTACTTCCGCAGGTTTTGCTACTTCAGCAGGTTTTGCTACTTCCGCTGGTTTTGCTACTTCAGCCGGCTTTTCAACTTCAGCTGGTTTTGCCACTTCAGCCGGCTTCTGCGCTACAACTGCCGGCGGCTTTGGCACTTCAGCTGGTGCTTGTTGCGCTACCGGAGCGTCGGGACATTTTTTTTCTGTATCGGCGGCTTGTTGTGTTTTTGAAGCTTCTACTGATTTCGGTGGCTCGGCCACCCCCACTGGTTGCTGCGACTTCATTTCGTCACTTGATTTAGGTGCGTCTGGTTGCTTCGGCGGTGACTTGGGCCCCTTCTGTCCCTTGTTATTTTGTTTACCGTTATCGGGCTGTTTCTTACCTTCAGCTGCTGGTGATTTTCCCTTTTGATTATTCGCCGGCTTCTTATCTCCTTGCGACAAGTCTTCTGCATTCTTAACAATGTTGGCAAAACTGATTGGCGCAGGCTTGGCTTCCGGTTTGGCTGGTGCTGGTGCTTGTATTGGCGCCGGTACAGCTATCGGATCTGATTTAATCTCCTCAATGGTCGCTGATTGGATAGGCTCGTCGCTTATTTTCGGTGCAATCGGCACTTCGTTCTTCGATGCTTCATCGAAATTCTCGACAAGTGTGGGGACATCGTCCTCTTCGGCTACGCTGCTCAACGTCTTGCTGACTGTCATATTATTGGCAAATCGCCTTAGCTGGATGACTGTGTCTTGGCCCAGCTGTGGCAAGATTTCGGGAAGCATCTCGACAACCTAATACACAGAAAGTACAATACAATTTCATTCAACAGCCTCACCGTTTCACACTGACCTTCTTGTTTTCGCCATGGCCCGTAATGGCAAAAGTATTCGCCGACAGCGACGCTTGCGCTTTAGGATTATTGAAGTGAATCACACTAAGGTCATCTTTAATTATGTTAACCTCTTCGATGCCGGGAATCGTGCTGACCGCCAGCTTCTTCAGCGAACTCTGCAATTTCTTGTCATCGGTCGCTGCGGTCTGGTGCACGACCTTCTTCTTACGACGCGGAGTCCCCTTTCCGCCAATTCGCACTTGCGACTGCAGACGCTTCAACTTTTCCGGATTCATTTTCCTCTTTCGATTTCTTCCAAAATTCGAAATCTACGTACAGAGTGTGATGCGGTGACGACGGACACGAAAAATCCAGGGGAGAAAATTGATGGAAAAAAATTTTTAAGACCAATTTTTTACATTTTCTTATCGCTACACTGGGAAAATTACCTGGTTGGAGTGGTCGCAGAGCAGGCCGCCGTATCAGTAAGCTGATTTTCGGGCGATTTTTATCATATAACTCGATTTTTCGCTAGACACGTGCTTTGTTCTTACACCCTAGGATAAATTTTTGCGAGCCGCACTCACACGACGGGGAAAATTTTCGCAATATGGCCGGAAAAGTTTCGTTAAGTTTTTCATTTCTCTTGTTTTTCTAGTTGGTATTTTCCTGGATGGTAATGGGACATTTACCAAGGAAAAATTTAATTTGAATGAGTAGCGCGAATTTTGTGTTTGAAAAAAAATTTCAAATCGATTTGGATTTTGGTCAATTTACGTTTTAAAAAAAAAAAAAACTCTGGAACGTCCTTGTGGTTTGCGAGCGTTTTTGGAGGAAATCATTTAATAAATCTAATTCACAAATTAATACGTATAAACTGAACCTTTTACTCAATGTATACTATACAACAGTCACGACTTAACGGAATCAAATGTTTTTACCTTATGTAAATGGATTGAGAGCTGCACAGATATAAATTTCGAGAATACTTACCACCAAAGAAGTCACTCGCCCACTAAATTTCTTCAGTCTACTCTGCGTAATGGTATGGTATAAGGGGTGGTGATGCTATCATCCTCCTTCACTTAGACGTTATTGTTCGTCCATTGTGCTCCCCGTTTGAGTATAAAAACTCCTGAAACCTAAAACCATTTACTACATTTTATAAAGTTTGCTATGTTGCATAGCTTTCCCTTATCGATATCACCGAGGTCATCGAGGAAATAAGCGCCGAGGTTTCGTCTTCTCGTTCTCGATAGGGCCGGACACTCGCATAGGACGTGGAAGAATGACTCCTCCACTTCTGGGTCACCGCAGCTACGATAGAGATCATTTGCCTCGGCACCCAGTCGTCTAGCGTGTCTACCGATCAGGCAGTACCCTGTGAGCACTCCGATTAGTGTGCTTGCATCCTTCCCGCTCAGGCTCAAGATTTAATTGCTTTTCCCGAGATCATATTCAGGCCAAAGAGTTCTTGATATTGAGCATGTAGTTAGGTTTGACCATCTATTGCTTGCCCGCTGCAAGCATAGTGAGTCGATTGACTGATTTATGGATCCGATGGGAATAGCAATGTGCTGGTCCACCACTAGTGAGCTTAGGCTGGAGCCTGCTCGAGCGAGTTCATCAACTTGCTCATTCCCCTGGATTCCAGTGGCCTGCCACCCAGCAGAGGGTACAATTTCTTAAATCTACTCTGCGTAAACAAATGAAAAAAATTTAAAAAATATCCTTGGACACCACATCCTTGGAAAAAAAAATCAAAATTTTAAACGAAATTAAACTTTATTTCACAAACTTATACAAATTAAATTTTTTCCATAATTTTACAAATTAAACATTGTTTCATAAACTTTACGTTGCAAACTCAATTATTGGACAAAACCAAAACATAAAACAAATACAAATAAAAACATAAAAGCGTCGCATAATAGTTCTTGTGATTCGGATAACGCGATATCGTCATCCGCTGCTTCAGATGGTCTCGCTGCTTCAGATGGTCTCGAAGCTTCAGATGGTCTCGAAGCTTTAGATGGTCTCGAAGTTTCAACTGATTTTACCTCTTCAAATGAATTTGATGCTTCCGTTGAACTTGAAGCTGTAGCCAGTTTTTCAACATTTACTGATTTTGGAGATTCAACTGGTTTTTCAAATTCAACAGATTTTTCGACTTCAGTGAGGTTCAGTGAATTTGATTTTTTTCCTGTTCGCTTTGAAGATTGCGCTGCATCTAATGGTTTTTCAATTGATTTCGGTGCTTCCACTGGTTTAGAAGTCAAAATTTCTTTTTCAACGTTATCTGGTTTTAGAGCTTTAGCTAGTTTTTGAACTTCATCTGGTTTTGGAGTTTCTATTGGTTTTGACGCTTGAATTGATTTTTTATCTTCAACTGATTTTGAAACTTCTACTGGGTTCGGAGCTTCAGTCAGATTCGATAGCTTGGGGTCAAAATTTAATTCTGTTGGCTGTGAAGCTTGTGCTGCATCTAGTGGTTCTTCAAATGTTTTTGTTGCTTCCACTAGATTCGAAGATTCATTTGGTTTTGGAACTTCAATCCGTTTTGCAGCTTCAACCGATTTGAGAGCTGATACTGTTTTCGGGTCTCCAGATAGCTTTTGACGTTTGGTTGGGAGTTTTTCAGCTTCACCTGGTTTTAAAGCTTCAGTTTGATTCGATGACATGGACTGAAATTTTTCTTCTATGAATTTTGAACCTTGTGCTCCATCTCGATTCGGAGCCGAAACTAGCTTCGGTGCTTCGAGTGGTTCTTTGACTGTTGATAATTCGACTGGTTTTACAGGTTTAACATGTTTTTCAACTGATTTCAATCTTTTTGCTGCATATGGTTTCGGAGCTGCAATCAGATTTGTAGCTTCAACTGAGTGTGGAGCTTCAACTTCTGCTTGTATTTCAACTGATTTTTGAGCTTCAGTTAGATTCGATGACGTGGGCTCTAATTTTCTTTCCGTTATCTTTGAAGCTTGAGCTGCATCGACTGGTTCTTTGACTGTTGATACTTCGACTGGTTTTACAGGTTTAACATGTTTTTCAACTGATTTCAATCTTTTTGCTGCATATGGTTTCGGAGCTGCAATCAGATTTGTAGCTTCAACTGAGTGTGGAGCTTCAACTTCTGCTTGTATTTCAACTGATTTTTGAGCTTCAGTTAGATTCGATGACGTGGGCTCTAATTTTCTTTCCGTTATCTTTGAAGCTTGAGCTGCATCGACTGGTTCTTTGACTGTTGATACTTCGACTGGTTTTACAGGTTTAACATGTTTTTCAACTGATTTCAATCTTTTTGCTGCATATGGTTTCGGAGCTGCAATCAGATTTGTAGCTTCAACTGAGTGTGGAGCTTCAACTTCTGCTTGTATTTCAACTGATTTTTGAGCTTCAGTTAGATTCGATGACGTGGGCTCTAATTTTCTTTCTGTTGTCTTTGAAGCTTGTGCTGCATCGACTGGTTCTTTGACTGTTGATACTTCGACTGGTTTTACAGGTTTAACATGTTTTTCAACTGATTTCAATCTTTTTGCTGCATATGGTTTCGGAGCTGCAACCAGATTTGTAGCTTCAACTGATTGTGGAGCTTCAACTTCTGCTTGCATTTCAACAGATTTTCGAGCTTCAGTTAGATTCAATGACGTGGGCTCTAATTTAAATTTTGGCTTTAAAGCTTGAGCTCCATCTGCTAGTTCTTCAATTATTTGTGCGGCTTCTACTAGTTTTGAAGATTCGTCTGGTTTTAGAAGTTCAACAAGTTTGGCAGCTTCAACTTGTTTGCGTGCTGTTACTGTTATTATGTCATCTAGTTTTTGAGCTATAACTTGATTTACCAACTCCAACTGGTGATCTAGGAGCTTAAACTCGTGTTTTAGTTCTTGAAGTTCCAATAACGCTTCCTTCCATTTTTTCCACAATTCTTTTTCCGCGAATTTTGATGATTGCGTTGCATCTGGTATCGAAGCTTCAACTAGCTTTGGAGCTTCAACTGATTTTCGAGTTTCAATTAGATTCGATGAATTCGGCTCTAATTTTTTCTCTTTTGGCTTTGAAGCCTGTGCTGCATCTGTTGATTCTTCAACTGTTGTTGTTGCTTCCTCAAGTTTTAAAGATTCATTTGGTTTTGGAGATTCAATAAGTCTTGCAGCTTCAACCGGTTCGTGAGCTACTACTGCTTTTGGGTTTTCAACTAGGGGTTCAAGCGCTTCACGTGTTTTTGAAGCTCCAGTTACATTCGTTGGCTCGAACTCCAATTTTCTTTCTGCGGATTTTGATGATTGCGCTTCAGCACGGTCCTCCTCAGGTACGATGCTCAATGAATTGCTGGTTGTGATATACGAAGGAAATCGGCTACTCTGAATTCGTGGTGTATTGCAAGCGCTCTGTGGTACGATTTCAGAAATCAGTTCGACAATCTAATTTAATGCAATAATAGTATTACACTAACCTTAACATAGTCCCCGTTTGCTGAATTATTCGCGGACATTGGTGATTTTGCGACTTGCTTGGGCTGCTTCTCATCAGATTGAGATATTTCCTCATACTTAGCAAGACAGTTTGCACATTTTTTCGACTGAAGCCTGACTAATGGCATCATTGGTTTAAACTTATCAACGGTCGATGCTGAAGGTTTATAGTTCTCCTCAGGTGCGTTGCTTGACGAATCGCAGGTCGAGATATAAGAACGACATCGGCAATATTGGATAACTGCGTTCAGAGCGGGCTGCAGAAAAAAAAAATTAAATAGAGGGCCTAACGTACGAGTCTCGTATATTTTATGTAGTACGCTGTCGAGTAGATCATTAAAAAAATAATCTACAATGGAAACAGGTCTGTTTCATTTTCAATTTCCTAACTTTTAATTGTAACTAATTTGTGTTTCGATCATCACCACCACCCCCTCCCACCCCCCTTTCCAAGGACAAGTTCTCAAGACACAACGAGTATTGCGATATTAGTTTTTACCCACGAAAGTAAAAAAAACCAAGTACAACCCGAATAAGAGTACAATTTCGGTTGATCGAGGTCACCTAACCAAATACACTACACCCTAAGGTCCGGACTGCACGGTTTCTTCTCGGTCCGGAGAAACCTTTGCATTGGTTTTTTTTCGGACCACAGTGTTTTCCAGAGTCATGTAGACGACGAACTAAAATCTCCAAACATTTCTTTGAGACATGGTTCTAATTCGTCTCGAAAGGCGCCCCAATTCTCCCCGAACCTGAAATTTCGGGTCCAAATCGGGTAAACATTTTCGAGCATAAAATAATCGTGCAAAAAAAGTTCAGCGTGGCGAAACAGATCAGCAAACGAATACAAAAAAATGTTTGAACTTAGTTTTTAACTACACTAACCTTTACATGCGCCGCATTTCCAGAATTATTCGGGGACATCGACACTGTCGGAAAACTCAGTGATTTCTTATCTTTGGTGCTTCGATGCGCGATGATCTTTTTCTTTTTCCCACCCCGTGTTCGGTGCTTATGCTGCAGCTGCAAGTTCTTCTTTTGCCGATTCATTTTTCTCTTTGGTTTGCCAAATTTTGGATTTATGTCGAAAATGGACATCTTATGTGATTTATATTTACTGAAATCTCGAGAATATTCGGATTTTGAAAAGAAAATTCCCAAAATGATAACTGAATGCAGAGAAAATTAAAGAAATATTACTATTCCGATTGTACGTTTATATTGTCACGATCACGAAATAGAACTGTACTGTGTACTCCAAGCTGCAATGAATGATGTAAAACAAAAGCCGAAAGCAGACTGACGATGCCGACTAACGACTTTCAAATTTTCATTTTCATTTGAAATGGAACATGCCATGAAATTCAGGGAATCACAACTTTATCTCAAATCTGATTCGCTGGCCACCAAGAGAGTGTTGTCATAGGTACGTTATTGTGTTTGAAGTAAATCGCAAATAAATTTAAAGTGGATCGTGTTAAAAGTTTGAAGAAGATCGTGTAAAAAAATTCGCTGATCATGAAAATTTTAAGTTTTAATTTTCGAGTACATAATTTACATATTTTTCAAATAACGTACATAATTCAGTAGGATGTGTCTTCACCTAGAGAAAAGTGTAGGCGGATTCTGGCGAGAAGTTGGGCTGGAGCATCCTAAATTACTCAATTTGAGTCATAAAATTGACTTTAATTTAGCGTTACGTTATCCACCAAGTTCTCGCAGTACCCAATGGTGGCGAGTGTTGTTTCAACTCCCAGTGAAAATACCAGAAAACGGACTTTGATGAAATACAGTTTTTTCTGTAAACAGGGCCTTAACTACGAATAGTTCTACTAATGCTTTTTTTGACAAGGACTCTTTTAATCAGTTCCAAGTTAAGGGGCGACACAGCTAAGTACTGTTGGGTCGCCCGTGTAAGGAATAAACAAATCGAATTTTGAATTTTGATGGAATCAGTAGGCTGTGAAAAGGGAGAAAAATTAAATTTTTGACTGGACGAGTTTTGGTTTTAGTAGTTTTTGGGGAAGGATTTGGAAAATCGTATAAGAAGATGGAAAAAAGATTTTTGATTTTAGTCGGAAGAGGTTAATTTACAAGATGCTTATATACTGTCGTGGGTCGGTCTGACCCCGACTTCACTATGCAGGCATGCCTCGCACCGGAAATTGTATTGAATATCGATATATGGTATGTAATGACTTCCAATACGAGGTGATGCACTTTATTTTGTACAAGGGTCAGACACCTGTGCCCGACGGTCAGGAAGAAAAATGCGACATCGGCTATCGAACAGCTAAAATCCAACTTGGGTCGATTACCGAGAGTTGATCGATGACCGATGCAGATCAGCAATTATCGGCGCGATGAACATTAACTGACTAAGCGATAATTGCTGATTGAGACCCGAAAGTCCGAAAAACGGGGAGTTTTCGATCACGCCTTCAAACCGGATAGGTTGGTTTACGTTTTTATCTTGATAGTACACTATTTTAAGTTCAAGTAAATTGACAAGATTGTTAGAGTAAATAAATTGTTAGAGTGAATATTAAACGAACGATAAATAGTTATAGTAAATATCATATTGTTAGAGTAAACATTAAACGAACGATTCAAAGACAAAAGTGTTTATGAAGTAGTGTAGTGTTTCAACAGGAGTCCTTGGGAAGGCGATACTGCGAGGGATTGTTGGCCACGACAATACGGAAAAAAAAAAATTTGAGTATATTTCACAAATAACGTGCGTAAAAAGAAGAAAAGGGAAAAGAGTGAAAAAAAGGAAGGATTGTGCTCGGTATCGTCGATTGGATGTTCGAACGAATTTTTCGGGCAAAGAAAATTTTTAGTTTCAGTTTGAGCGGATTTTCCGATTCCGTTCGCGTGAAAAAAAAGCTATAGAGTAAAGTACCCGAATGTGGTATATGGTCGCAATGTGGAATACTCCCCTAACTTCGAATTGCTTCACGTGACATCCGTAATTTCATATTGAAATCATCTTTTCTTGTACACATTTAGAGAATTTATACTTTTACACGGGGGATTCTTCATCTGTTTTATTCAAATGTCATATAAGTGAAAAGTAGTTGTGCTGACTTTTTTGTGGTTCCTGGGGTGTGTTCAAGATGACAGCTATAGCTGCTTCGAAAGCATAGCATAGCAAGACTGTAGCAACTGCCAAATTCAGCCATAGCAAGAAATAGCTTCTTCGGGTTTTGGACAGCCAAAAGCAGCTTCTATAGCTTACAACAGCTGTTCGACACATACATACGCAAGTTGGCGTAACATATGACATATTATAATAAAATAAAGTGAAAATGAGCACTACTAGTAGTGTCCTTAAATTTTTCGCTTATTTCCATTGTTAATAAAACATCATTTTCGATTTTAAACATTCAAAATGACGTTGAGACGAACAGACAGCTACACACACATATGAATAGCTGCTTTCTTGCTACAGTCCGGAGTATGAGCAACAAAAAGCAGCTATGGAAGCAGCTTTTTAAAAATCTTGGACAGATCTAGTGTCAAATAGCAAGCACGAGAAAGCAGCTTTTTGGTTGCTTTGGACACACAAAAGCATACAAGAGCAGCTAATCGCAGCTATAGCAGAAATCATGAACAGAGCCCAGATGAAAGCTGCGTAAGCAATATTAACGCTGTTGGAAAACCAATTAAATTGGTGAGCATTATTTAGAGGACATTTTAGTACACAAGATCGAATATTTTATTTACAATCCAAGACACAAGTTCCGCTTAAAAAAACAGTAGAGTAATTTTACACTATTCCACATTAAGACCATAAAATGTATTTTGCAAGATATGTACTTTTTGGAAATTTTTATTTTTTTATAAATTACTGTATCTCAAAACAACATTCTCTTTTTTATTATTGAATGGTACTAAAATACCTTCTCGATTTGTATATTGTTCACAGTTCTTAATGCTAAATTATAGTCTAGAGGTAAAAAAATTAAAAGGGTATTCCATATTCGGATACTTTACTCTAGACACTCGTTGCTACGGTTCAATTTTTTTTTTAGAAAATTGTAAAGAAACCAAACACCCCACTTATAATCAAATTTAAAAAATATATATATTAATAAAAATAATAAAGACATGGCAGGACTTGACGGACGGAAACAAAGAAACGAAGTCGCGCAATCCATCGCTTCTCGGTCTCTCATGACCTATTAGGAAAAATATCCCCAATTTTAATACCCTGGATAAGTCGGCGCGACTAATTTTTGTTGTACAGGCCTAGGGTTTATGGTCTGATTTTTCGAGCAACGTACCCCCACACAGCCGCAGCTAGCCTGGACGCCAGCAAGTGCATCGCTCCAGCTCGAACTTCAGCCACCAATTTGGAAGTAGGTGAAATTGGCCCACAGATTCCCGTACCTTACCTTTCCCTTCGAATATTTTGACTTTTCCAAGACAAAATATTCACTCCAAGGCCTCCGTTCACAACAAGTACGACAGGTCACTAATTGGACTGCACACTCCTAAGAGAAAATTGGATTCACCCATAGTGATACTGGAGACGACAAGCCACCGGTTTTGTATAAAGCGCTTTAAAGCCAGAGAAGTGAGAAAAAACAGGGTCGTTATGTCAATTGTTGTTGTTTAGCGTGTTTCAAGAGTGGGACATAATATAAATGTGAGTGAGAAAAAACAGGGTCGTTTTGTCCATTGTTGTTGTTTTGCGTGTGAATGAATGCGACGGCGTCCGCCTTCAACTCAATCGCTGTATATATATCTCTATGGATTCTCCTAACACATAGCTTTCAAAGTCATTGTCCGGTGATAAGGAGGCGACACCTTCGATTTCGAAGGCAACTAGCACTTCATTCGATACGAGAAAAAAAGCCAGGGGTGAGAAAGCTGCTCCCTGCTATAGAGATAGACTGTGTATGAAAGCAACCGCCTCGATAATTTCATAGTTCATTTGTTTGCGGAAAACAAGTCTGTACTCGCAAACCCTCACCAACAAATAGATGAAAGCGTATAATTCGAAGCAACAATAAACAACCAATTAAAGTTCTACTTTATAAGAAACACTACAGTTAAAAGTAACGTAAAAAAATTTATTAAATAAAATAACATAAAATACCGTGAGCCTCTAGTCGTCCGACTTTCTCGGCACCTCCTTTTTCTGTTTTACTTCGTGCATTTTTTTCACCGTTTCCAGCATCGCTTTCGGCTCGTCCAAGCTTAGACTCATTCTGAAGCTCTCTTCGACCAACTGGACAACTTGGTTTTCCCGTTCGACAAGCGGCTCCAAGTCTTCGTACGTTTTCAGTTCGACGTCGAGCGAGGCCAGAAGAAAGGCGTTCTAAAATGAAACGAAAAATTCCAGTCTGGTTAATTTTATTGGTTGGCGATGGCGCGAAATTGATCGTGGATCCAACGTATTGGTCTTCCAAACTTACTTGCTTAAACGTATTCTCCAATTCGGCCACCTTATCCATGTAAAACTCTTTGTCCGCAGCCGTGTAAGTTTTTTCCTGACGCAAGTCTTCCGGTAGCAAAACATTGTCCGGAATGGTAAAGTAGTTGTCAACGAGTTGATCAAATTCATGGAGCGGGTTCTCAATCGTTTCCAGAATATTATCGATTACAACCTGGGACTTACCGCGAATATTATCGGCTGTAGACGACGAAATGTCCGACTTTTTAATTATGGATTCGGCCAAATTGGCCGTTAACCTTTCGACATGGCGCTTCACCATCAAACGATCTGCCAAACGAAATCAAAAATATATTTCATAGAGCTGAATGTTTCAATGGGACAGACTTACTTTCAATTTTAATTTGTTTCGCGGAGAAGTTGAAATGTTGTATTTCATATTCGGATCGCTCGAAATTCATTTTTAAGTGAAAATTTTGGAGTTTTCGGTGTGATCATTCGACAGTTTTATTTAGGTTTGAAATGTCACTTTTGAATTGCTTTCGTTCAGTTATCGGATAATACAAACTGGTGCCGACCGTCAAAAAGAATTTTTGGGAAATTTCTTTTTCATATTTAAAATGACAGCTTCCGGCCGAAAGATTCTATTACAAGCTTTATAAAGTCTCTGAATGGGACTCAAAATTTTTGATAAAAAACACTATCCCCTTTGGCGGTCAACTTAATTCAGTTGATCTTTAACAACTGCCTGGCTAACGGATATTTCCCGACCATTTGGAAAACTGCGAAGTTAATTCCTTTAAAAAAAAAAACAAAAACCTCCCGACCACTCTCGACAATTTTAGGCCTATTTCTCTGTTATCTAATATGGGAAAATTATTCGAAAAATTCTTGGCGGAAAAACTTGATGATTTCTGCGTTGAGAACAAGGTGATTCCCGACGAGCAATTCGGATTTAGGCAATTCGTCTCTACAGAGCATGTCCTGCTTAAAGTGCACAACGATGTCACCTGGGGACTCAGGACAAAAGAATCAACAGTTCTTGCAAAGTTGCGCATTAGCAAGGCTTTTGACTCACTCTGGACTAAGGGTTTATTGTTTAAACTCGACGCGTTGAACGTCCCCCCGGGACTAAGGAAACTGCTTCATAGTTTTCTTCAAAATAGAGGACTTTTCTCTTTAGAGGACTAGGTAAAATGAAGAGCCATCTTCTAATAATCAACTCGTACTACAAACTATGGGGTTTAGAGATCAATCCTCCGTAGTAATATTGGAAGATCTAAATATCAGGATCGATGCGTCAGCAATAGAAGTAAGGCAGCAGTTGAGGAATATGAATACCAAGAGAACACTCGCCAAACGAGCTTTAGCGTGCATTCAAAATGAAGGTGGCCATTTTGAACATTTATTATAATAAAAAAAATTTTAAATAAAACATAAAAACCATTATAAAATTCTTCCAGTTCAAGCAAGGAGTGTAGATCAACATGTTCTTCTTTTTGTATAAAAGTGGCACTGACTTTTTAAATATTTAATTTTTATGCGATATGTATTTTTACCTATTACTTCCAAAATGTTAATCGTAACTCATACATATGTATGCAGCTTTTGTAGGTAATAATACGGTTCATAAAAAAATAAAATTAAGATGAAATTTTTATAATGGGGTTTTCTGAGAAAAACTACATTGATCACTGAATTTTTAGGGTTGACGTAGCAAAAATATGTGTTTTCGAGTAAATATCTCAAGATTGTGTGCAGTTACAATTTTAACTGTTACATCAAATGAAAGGTAATTCGATTCCCTAAAAAACGAGTTATAACACTTTGCCTTGTGATTATTCGTTTTCAAGATATAACGTTTTAAGTGAGTGAGGGTACCGGTCAAAAACACTTTTCTTAACCATCCTGTATCTCCACTGATATTGAAAACCCACCCTGTAAAACAATTTTTTTCTCCAAATATATCAAGAAATAACCCCTTACAAGGTGGCACACGGAGTACCAAACACCCTGTATATAGCTTCTACTGTATTTGCATCCTCTTTCCGTCATGTTCTATAACTTTCTTTTCTATTAGGATCCGGAAATCGATTCCTGAGCTGATCTCATGCAATAATGTCCCGTTACCTTTTTGGTATGTTTTTAGACATCATTCTTTGGATGTGTATTATGGACTGAACTAGTTTGTGTCTTTTGTTACTCAAAACATTCCTTTTTTCGGGATTTAATTTGCTTTCGTTCGAGACTTTTACCTTTATATAATTAGTTTATTTAAGTATTGACGAAGAACATTTAATGGAAATTGTATGCCCTGAAAGCAATTAATTTTTTAATTTGTTGGTTCCTATTTGCTTTCCTAAAAAAACAGATGCGTCGGATAGTTCTAGTTTACCAGGCAGTTTTTTGAAGCAAGTCAGGCAGTTTTGTAAGAATGGAAAAAATCGAATTTCGTGCAGTGATTAAACATTTCTGGATGGATGGGAAAACGGCGACGGAGATACGTGATATTTTGCAGAAAGTTCATGGCATCTCCACACCTTCATTTTCGACTATCAGTTTCTGGATGAGCGAGTTCAAACGTGGCCGTACGAGCACCAAGGATGAACCACGCAGTGGACGTCCAAAAACGGTCACAAATGAGGAAATGGTCAGCAAAGTCCATGATCTCGTGTTAGTCGATCGTCAAGTGAAGTTGCGCGAAATAGTAGAGGCCACGGGCATCTCATATGAACGTGTGCAAAATATCGTGCACGAACATTTGAGCATGAGGAAGCTGTCGGCGCGATGGGTACCGCGTTTGCTGACTGTGGACAACAAGCGAAATCGTGTGACCACTTCGAGGGAGTGTTTGGCCATGTTGAAGCGTAGTCCAACGGAGTTTTTTCGCCGATTCGTGACCGTGAACGAAACATGGATCCACCACTTCACACCAGAGACCAAGCAGCAGTCGAAACAGTGGACTTTTCCAGACGAATCTGCTCCGAAGAAGCCAAAGACGGTCCCATCGGCCGGAAAGGTCATGGCCACCGTTTCTTGGGATTCGCAAGGTGTGATCCACATCGACTTTTTGCAGACGGGAAGAACGATCACAGGGCAATCAATCAATCTACAGTGATTTATTGGGTCAATTCGACGCCGTATTGAAGGAGAAACGGCCTCGTTTGTAGCTCTTCCACCACGACAACGCTCCGGCCCATTCATCCCGAATCACCAAGGCCAAATTGGTTGAATTGGGCTACGAGGTGGTGCCGCATCCCCCGTAGTCTTCAGACCTGGCCCCGTGCGACTTCTTTTTGTTCCCAAACATGAAGACTTGGCTCGGGGCTTCACGTATTATTCCGAGGGCTTAAGAAAGTTAGAGTACCGCTGGGAAAAGTGTATCGCCCTGAAAGGGGACTATGTTGAAAAATAAAAACAAAAACCTGTTCAGTTACTGCGTTTTCTTGCACATTCCGTAAAATTTTCATTCTACCCTCGTATAGTAATTAAAAAATAAAGGAAATTGATAATTTGAAATTGTATTAGTCACTTTAATCTCAGCAATTGCTGTTAATTACATTTGTAAAAGAGTATTCTTGTAAGACACATTTAGTGTCATGAAAAATTAAAAGATAACAAGACAGCTTCCGGCAGTAGTTTGTGACGCAAATAAACTGATGGCTGTTAAAACCACAACAAACTTACTTAAATTAAGAAAACTATTAGTTTACTTAATTACATCAAATTCTTAATTGAAAATTACTAGAAGGTAGAGATGTCGAAAAGGAAGCAACTTCGATCAAAGCGTGGAAAAACTATCGATGGCTAAGAACGGGGTGGTCTCCTGTAAAATTAAAGGTCCCTCATGGACCAACAGACTGCTTTTTTGAACACTTAGGTGCGATCTACGCTAAACACCATAGATCCAATCAATAGCCGACACAAATATTGATATTATGGAAGACAACTGAGTTGGACCATAAAATCATTACCTTAAAAATTAATCAATCAAAAATTAAAATGACCAAGCAGAAAATTTAAATTCACATTAAGAGGCCCTTTCATTAGAGCTACTGACAATTTCCAAGAATGGGTCAAAAAATACGGTAGATGGGGTGGTGATGCTGTTTGGGATGTTAAAAAAAAATTGAGTTAACTCACAGAAAAAAACTCCTGGTCAAACAGAAATCCTCCAAAATTGCGACTCGCTCAACACTTTTATTACCTCTCACCATCGTCTTCTCTAACATCACCAATCGTACTACTATCGAAAATACTTTTCCTACTGATTTTCGCTGCCCTATCGGATCCGTGAAAGTTTTGTGCAGTTCGCTTACGTAGCTCGTCGACATTTTCATCGTCGCTTGCCGCCCACTCGAGCACCAAACGTCTTCCGTACAGATGCGTACTCTGCGAGAGCGCATCGAACGCCTTCTTTGCATCGCTTTTCGTCACGAAATCAACGAAACCGAAACCGCGATGTTCATCCTCGCCCGGTGTCATTTTTTTCGGTAATCGAACCGATTTCAATTCACCAAAAGCTCTGAAAAAAAAAATTCCACAAATAATTTCATTATCCACTTTCCCCGAAAAACAAACGACGCAGACAACATACTTGAAAATATCGCGAACTTCGTTGGTTTTAGCTTGAAACGGAACGTTTCGAACGAGAATTTTTGTTCCGGTTTGTTTCGTCGACTTTGTGGGTTTCCGTTGCGGCTTATCGTCGGACCTGGAAGGAAAATGTTTTTGAAATTCGAAAAAGGCGGTCCCGTTTATTCCCCCCCCCCCTCCCCCCCACACTCACTTCAAAGTCCGATCGCTTCGTTTCAGTTCGACTTGGTTTCCTTCGATTTGTGTAAACTGCATCGTTTTCAGCGCCTTTTCGGTGACGCTCTTCTTCTTGAACTGAATGAAACCGTAGCCCAGCGAAACTTTGATATTCGGATTGTCGGGATCTTTTCGCATTGCCACTTGGACAATGTGAATGGCGCCCAATCGTTTAAAATGTTGCCGGATTGCATCCTCGCGCGTTTTAAAATTCAAATTTCGGAGAAAGAGAGTTGTTTCGGGTTCCGCGTCTTCGTCGTCATCGTCGGCCTCATTTTCAACTACTGGTTCTTCTGGTTTCGATTGCTCTACGTCGTTCACAACTTGAACTTTCTCGTCGGTTTTTGTTGCTTCCTTTTCGGCTTCCGCAAGTTTTATGGCTTCGCCGTCAACCGTAGTTTTGAATGTATCTTCCGGTGCCCATTCCAGGTACAACGGAAGATTTTTAAATTTGCTATAGGCCAGCTTCTTGAAGGCACTACGAGCTTCGGACGGATCTAGGAATTCAATTAGAGCGGTCACTCCACTCGGTGGAAGAACGATCCGACCTATTAGTCCGAATTTCGCAAAAATCGGCTGAAGTTCGGCCACCGTTGTTCCGGCCGGAAGATTTTTCGCGAGCAAAACGGTTTTCGATCGTTTCTTCGGTGCGTTTTCGAAGACATCCAAACGAACGTCGTTCTCTTCTAGGAATCGCTTCATTTCGATTACGATTTGGGTTTCGCCGAGCGCCAATCGAACCGCTGCACTTGATCCGCCCGAATTTGTGTCCAAGATCTGAAAAAAAATCCAATTCAATTCAATTGATCGATTTTCCACTACGACGCTTCAAACTCACCGTTTCTTTTGATGTTTCGAATCGCCTGGCCAAAATATCCGCAACGGCATTACCTCCCAAAAACAACGTATTCCAGTTGTGAGACTGTCCGGCCGTTTGTTTCAATTTCTGCGCTTTTTTCGCTTTGAATCCAAGCCCGTCGGCATTTTCATCGGCATCGGCATTGTCCTTGCTCTTGCCCGGTATCAAATGCAACAGTCGTCCGTGGAACAATGTTCCGTCCAGTTCGGAAAACGCTCGGACCGCATGTTCCGGCATTACAAACGTGACCGTACCGAAACCCTTGATTTGACGCGTTAACGGATCAATCGGAAGATTTACTTCGGCAATCGGGCCGTATTTCTCGAATACTTCCTGCATTTCGTCCTCGGTCACGGTGTACGCGAGATTCCGAAAGAAAATCCGTCCCGACTCGCAGATATCTTCTTCGTTTCGGACGGCATCCTCTTGCTTTTGCCATTTTGCGTTCGTTTGTTGATCGAATGTTGCGCTATCGTCGCTTTGACCGGTCTTGTTTTTCGAGATTTTATTCTTCTCGGTGAAATCGGAAAAGAAGACCTGTTTGCCCTTGACGAAGCTTTTGTTCTTGACCATGGCACGATTGAAGTCCTTTTCGGTCTTGAAGCCGACGTAGCAGAAGCCGTGGACTTTTGTCGGCAGACGAACCGAGTAGGGTTTAAGAGGTTTGAAGAATTTCAGGATGTCCTGTCGCTTGGTTTTAAATGGGATGCCGTGTATTTTGATGGTGAGCAAATCGATGGTGTCTTGTTTGGTTTTAGCAGGTTCTTTTTTTGGTTTATCTGTTGTGGCGGACGTCTCATTTGTGGATGATTTCTTCATTAACGATTTCATGTACTCCAGATCGCTGATTTCCTTCTCAGCTAGTTTCGTCTCTTCGATTTCTTCATCCGGTTCATTCGCTTCTTTCTCGACTTCGACTGCAGCTCCGCTGTCCTTTTCCTCGCTGGTGGTTTTAGCCTTTTCCTTTTTACCTGAAACACACAAATTAAGTTCGAAAATAACCTAAAACACCCTCGCAACGTACCCTTAGCTGAACGGACCTCTTCCGCTGTTTTCTCAGCGAGTACGGCGTCATTGTCCCACAAAATCCGACTTGTTGTATGAGCCTGCATAAACTCAATGAAATCGGGATCGTCCTTATGCTCGCCTATTATTTCCGCAACCAGATCCTTCTTCTGTGTCTTCCGTTCGGTCTTAGTCTTCTCCCGCTCGGTCTTAGTCTTCTCCCGCTCCTCCTGTTCCTGCTCTTCGATGCCATTCTGCTTCCGAAATGCAGAACTGTCTTTCGCATATTTACTCCATGATTTTGGCTTTTCCTGCGATCCGAGCGGTGCGCAAACTTCAACTTTTATTCGAGTCGTTTGTATGCACGAATTATTGAAGTATTTCAGCGCTGCTTCGGCCTGCTCCTCATTTTGAAAGCCAATAAAAGCAAACTGCCGAAAAAGTCCTTCCTTGGTGTACTTCAGCTGGACGTCGGTGATTGTGCCCTTTTGGCTGAAAAGCGCACGAAGTTTGTCTTCTGTTACCTGCCGAAAGGAAAGTTAGAATACGGTGGAATGTTTTAATGAAATTAGTTACATTTTTCGGTAAGCTTTTAACAATTAAACGCGACATTTTGTTCTGACATTTGTTTATCAAACTCCAAACTCGCGCGGATACACGTGTTACGAAGAACTGTCAAATCAACGACAGCGGGCCCATCGAAGGGGCCCCTTTCGTCAAGTTTACACAACGAACTTAAAAAATCATTTCTCCTCCGTCATTCGACCGTTTGACAGTTCGTCGAACACGTGCGAGTGTTAACAGCGGACCAAAAAGTGAAAGAATTTAAAGGTAAAATGTATAATAAACGGCAAAAACGAATGGATGCGATCGCTGACGAGAAGAAGGACATTCCACAAACCGTCCAGGCGCGTTTCATCTCCGAAACAAATGAAGAAGCCGGTCCGCCAATGGATCTCCCTTCGGGAGTTACCGTCGAACAACTCGGCCTTATTTGCAATGCCCTGCTGAAGAACGACGAACCAACGCCGTACCTGTTCTTCGTCGACGAGGACGAAATCAAAGCTACACTCGAGAAAACGCTCGACCTGAAACGAATCGACACAGAAAATGTAATTGACATTATCTACCAGCCACAGGCAGTTTTCAAAGTGCGCCCCGTAACGCGATGCACAAGTTCCATGCCGGGACACGCTGAGGCTGTGGTCTCGCTAGCCTTCAGTCCGGACAGTTTGCATTTGGCGAGCGGTTCGGGCGATACGACCGTACGACTTTGGGACCTAAATACCGAGACACCGCACTACACATGCACCGGACATAAACAGTGGGTGCTGTGCGTTGTCTGGTCGCCGGATAGCAAGAAGTTGGCAAGTGCTTGCAAGGCGGGAATTATTATAATTTGGGATCCGGAAACTGGTAGGCAACTGGGACGGTCGTTGTTGGGACACAAAAAGTGGATTAATTGCATGAGCTGGGAACCGTACCATCAGAATCCAGAGTGCAGGCGATTAGCGAGTGCGGGAAGCGATGGAGACGTGAGGATTTGGGATACCGTTTTGGGACAATGCGAAATGGTTTTTTCAGGTGAGCTAGAATTGGAGTGTTTAGGCAATTATTTTTAGTTCTTTGATGTTCTAGAAGATCCATCACATTTTCAACTGGCCTTCCCAGCGAGAGTATTTCATTTCGCATAGAATTCCGTTTGTAGTACCTTCGTTTCTCTCCCTAAAGGAATCTACTTTCTAGCAATTGAGCCTTCCAATAAGACTCTCTCTCAGAGACCTGTCCATATAAAATATTGTACTTCCCGGCTCACGGTTCAGCTGATTTGTACCCACCCAGTAGGTTCGTTCCGGTGTCATCAGTGGCGTGACAGCCCAAGTCGGGCCCTGGCCTCCTGAAGTCGTCGCCTCCAATCGTCTCGATCCAAAGACCGCGTCCTCCAGCTGCTAATTTTTAAGATGACTTTGCTGTCCTCATCAACCGAGTCTTCCTATCGATTGCGTGGTTTGCCTGTTACCACTCGCTTTGCCTTTAAGAGCACGTTTGGGGATTCTTCTGTCTTCCATCCGCTCTAAATGGCCACCCCACTGCATTTTACGTAGTTTGATGAACGTTGAATCTTCTGGTTGCTTGAAGAGTTGGTATTACTCATGGTTGCATCTTTTTCGCCATTCCGTTCCTTCCTTCACAGGTCCCAAAATTTTTCGGAGGACCTTTCTTTCGAATGCGTTAACTGCTTTTTCTGAAGTTCGCGTTAATGTCCACGTTTCGCTGACATAACAGAGCACAGGTCGTATAATCTATATAAATAAAAATGGTTCGCTAAATGTGTTGCTAACCGCAAAACTCGAGAACGGCTGGACCAATTCGGCTAATTTTTTTTCCAAACATTCCCTGAAGTCCGAGGAAGGTTCTTATGAAGAGAAAAATTGGAAAAATTGCCCAGAAAAACGTAAAACCCCAATTTTCCCAATAAAGGTGTTCCAACAATGTTGATGCAATACCTGATAAAGCAAGGCATTGCAGCAACCGTGTTGGAAGGCGGTCGAACAGCCCATTCAGCGCTAAAATTGCCGTTAAATATGCAAAGCAGCGAAACTCCGACCTGCAAAATTTCGAAGAACACTGCAATGGCAAAGGTTTTACAGCAATGTAAACTGATAGTATGGGATGAATGCACGATGACACATAGAAAGTCTTTGGAGGCATTAGACGGAACCATGCAAGATCTGTGGAACAATCAAAACCGATTTGGTGGTGCGATGATTTTGTTAGCTGGAGATTTTCGTCAAACATTGCCAGTGATTTCACGGTCAACGCCAGCTGATGAACTAAATGCATGTTTAAAGTCCTGCATTTTGTGGAAGCACGTCAAGATATTAAGCAAGAATATGCGTGTCGAGTTGCAAAATAATCGATCTGGAGAAACATTTTCAAAACAACTCATTGACATTGTAAATTCCCTTTAGACATTTTGACTGGCTGGATAACCTTTCCTGATAATTTTTGCCAGTTTACTGAATCAAAAAACGAACTTATTCAAAGGTGTTCCCAAACGTTGATAAAAATTACACAGATCATGTTTGGTTGACCGAACGAGCAATATTGGCTGCCAAAAACATGGATGCAAATGAATTAAATTTCAAAATGAAATTGCCGGTGAATTGCGGACATTCAAATCAGTTGATTCCGCTATTTACCAAGATGATGTCGTCAACTATCCACCCGAATTTTTGAACTCGCTGGATTTGCCAGGATTGCCGCCTCAGAATCTTCAATTGAAGATCGGATCGGTGGTCATAATGTTGCGAAATATCAACCAATCGCGTCTTTGTAACGGCACAAGGCTAGCGGTGAAAAAATTAATGAGCAACGTGATCGAAGCAACCATTATAAAGGAGAGTACGTTTTGATACCACGCATCCCAATGATTCCGACCGACATACCATTTCAATTTAAACGACTACAGTTTCCAGTCGTTTGATTTCGTCCGTTCCGTTGCCGTCTTTTGCTAAGATTAGCCCCAAGATATATGAATTTGTTCACTCTCCAAATTATACTCCGCAATTGGTACATTCTGTCTGATTGGCGTTCTCTTTCTTGTTTGCGTCATTATTTTTGTTTTACTTTCGTTTATGCGTAACCCGACTTCTTTTCCGGCGGAGTCAAGAATGACAAATACCTCCTTAGGGAAGTATCTTGGGAGGATGTTTATATCGTCAGCGTATGCTACTAGTTGGGTGGACTTGAACAGTAGTGGCCCATTGGTGTCGACTGGGGTTTTTCGGATGACATATTCTAGTGCCAGGTTGAAAAGAATGGGGCTAGAACATCTCCCTGCTTTAAACCAGATTCCGTTCGAAAGGTGGTTGTGGAATCGGTTTGTATTCTTACTTGGGATTGAGTGTTCGTCATTGTGAGTCTCGTCAGTCGAACTAATTTTGGTGGAATTCCAAAATCAACTGTCATATGCTTGTTTAAAATCTACGAAGATTTGGTGCATATCTGTATTATATTCCTAGCATTTATCAAGCACCTGTTTCACCGAAAATATCTGGTCTGTTGTAGATCGTCCGGTTCTGAATCCACCTTGGTATTCGCCAATTGTTTCGTTAGTATAGGGCTTAAGACGACGTACAATTATTTTTGTCAGTATTTTGTGGGACGTACACAACAATAATATTCCTCTGTAGTTCTCACAGCAGAGTTTTTCTCTCCTTTCTTATAAATTGGACATATAACGCTTTTTCGCCAATCGTCGGGTATATTTTCCTCTGTCCAAATTTTACATATCATTTTGTGTAGTATTTCCACGACACAGTTTTCACCGTTTTTCAGAAGTTCATCTGGTATTTCGTCAATTTCCGGCGCTTTGTTTAGTTTCTAGTCACATAGTGCTACTTTGATTTCGTCTAGTGTGGGTAGTGTCATTGATGGTTCTTCTTCGTCAATTGAAACCTCAATTGGGATGTTATCGGTCGTAATCGGTGCTAATGGAGTGGGATTGAGAAGATGCTCGAAGTAGGAAGCCCATCTCCTTTTAATTTCTTGCGTGTCGCTGATGATGTTGCCCTCACCGTCTTTGCAAAGACTGGTTTTGGGCTTATATCCCCTTTTTAAGTATTTTACTATTGCGTATGCGTCCCGGGTTTTATTTTGTCTCATATTGTCGTCCATTTTTTCTATCTTGTCATTATGGTACTTCCTTCGTTCTGATGTGCAAAACTCAAAACTCCGCTCAAAGTTGAGCTTCGATGTCATCGTGTCTACACACATTTTTACTTGACCGAGTTAAACAACCTGCTGTTCGTGAGATTACCGATCCGGGCAATACTCCTCACCGCCTCATATTCAATAAGGCATCGAGAGGTGGCTGGTTAAGAAGGATTTCCAAACCTGCCTTCGGTGCTATTCTCGTTCCGCTTAGTACTCTAACTCTGAGTGCTTACCGCCGACCAACAGCTGCCCTATAGATCAGTTCGGGGCGAGCAATACTGGTGTGGAGTGCACCATTTGGGGACTAAGTCTCCAGGTTTTCTCATAGTGCCTATGGCATTGCCAGAAAATCCCTATGGCTGCCTGATCCTAGTCGTCAAATATGTTTTAAAGGGAAACCTCCGGTCCTAGAGCAAGCCCAGATACTTCACCTCAACAGAGGGCTATAGCCGCGTGTCATAGAATGTTGACCACCTCGCTTGAGGTACTTTTCTCCTTGTAGTTAACAGCATCTCAGTTTTACTAGGATTCACTGAACGATTCTGGTAACTACACCAACTTTTCACATAGCGCAGAGCTGTGGACATCAGTTAGTTGTGTATCATATGTGAGAGAGATCGCTTCCCTGTAGTAGGAATGTGCCTTGTTTGATATTGGACTGCGATTTTAAAAAAACAGAATTGGCCCTCATCGTTTTAACGAAGCAGAATTCCCTTTGGACAGATCACAACCGTCTTCCTCTATCTCTCGGATTTCTTTTCCCGACCTGGAGTATATTCTTTGTCTGGTCTCTGGCGCTAACACATTCTCTTCAACTGCTCCTACAATTTGAATTAATTGCGCTACTACAATTTTAATTTGTAGTAGCGCAATTGGGCAGAATGCGCAAGCGTCTAAGAATGAACTGAGCAGCTCCCTTTCAATCCGAATCCTTAGCTTCATCAATTCGCTTTGTATTGATCCGCACTTTCGTCCTTGTAGTCTTGACGTCTATCTAAAAAAACTCAATTTAATCTCGCCTAAACCGCTAATTGGTTTTACCTATTGCAATTCCCAACGTGCAGAATCTTATTTTAATTTTCCCGTTATGCAGGTCACACAGCCGGAGTAAGTGCAGTACGATGGGGTGGATCGGGTTTATTATATACAGCATCAAAAGATCGTACAATAAAAATGTGGCGAGGAAAAGACGGTGTACTCTGCCGTACCTTGTCCGGACACGCACATTGGGTAAACTCGCTCACACTAAACACCGACTATGTTATCCGAACCGGACCATTCCATCCGGTTATGGATCGAAATAAGCAACACACAGAAAATGAAGGTAAGCTCAAACGATTGATTCATTTATACGCAACTAATCGCTTTACTTCGTTTTACAGGCGATAGTCTAAAACAAATGGCGCTCGAACGATACAATAAAGTCTGTCCGGACGGTGTCGAATCGCTTGTTTCGTGTTCCGATGATTTCACATTGTATCTATGGAAATCCGATCAAACGAAATGCATAGCTCGGTTAACGGGTCATCAAAATGTTGTAAACGATGTGAAATATTCTCCGGATGTGAAATTGATAGCTTCGGCATCATTTGATAAATCAGTTAGATTATGGCGAGCCAATGACGGACATTTTATATGTACGTTTCGTGGACACGTTCAAGCGGTTTATACTGTTGCATGGTCAGCCGATTCCAGATTAATAGTGAGCGGTAGTAAAGATTCAACTTTGAAAGGTGGATATTGTAAAAATAATTGTGAAAGGATTGACTTTATGTATTTTTTTTTTAGTTTGGAGTGTTCAAACTAAGAAACTCTCACAGGAACTTCCCGGACATGCTGATGAAGTATTTGGTGTAGATTGGGCTCCAAACGGTTCGAGAGTAGCATCGGCTGGAAAGGATAAAGTTATAAAACTGTAAGTCATTGATATTGGGGTGTATTCAGTAAGTTTTCTTATATTTGTTATTTTTTTTCCAGATGGGCGTACTAAACGGATACCTTCATATTTTTATTTGAAATAAAACAAATTTTTATTACTTTAACTATCGACTCTTTACTTGGGAATATTTTCTAGGACTACGGCGAATGAAAATTTTTCTTTTTTTTTATAGCACCGAACTGAACTTAGGGGTCAACCTTTAATACTGTTATGTACAGTCCAGTCAGTATAGGATGGGGAGAAACAAAAAAAAAATTAATCTGAAATTAAAAATATAAATAAATAAAACAAACAAAAGAAAAATAGGATTAACAGTAAGAGTGATCAGAGGAAAACAATCGGTGGATGTTACGTTTAAAAGACTGTAAGTCATATGCCCTAGGAAACACAGTCGAAGGCAATGCGTTCCACATTCTGGTTGCACGAGAAAGAAACGACTGTCTAAATTTCACTGTACGAAATTTTTGTGGCTCAACCGTATATTCGTGGACGCGTAAAGCTGAACGAGTATTATGTGGGAACTGGACTAAAGGAGGTATAAGACGACTGATTTCATTACTACAGCGACCGTGGAAATATCTGTAGTAAATGCTGAGTACTCCGACATTTCGACGATGTTCGAGGGAGTCAATAGTTGCCGCAATGGCATCGTCTCCAATAAGTCGGAACACAAATCTCTGAATACGGTCAAGCAAAGAGAGATACGTTTTGGGTGCTACTGCCCAGATATGTGAATTGTATTCAAGTCGGGGCACTGATATATGCCTTATAGATTTTTGCGAGGTCTGATGGTGTGAAAAATTTCTTGCACCTTCGGAGGAAACCTAGGCGCTTGGAGGCGTGAAGAGCTACATCATAAATGTGTTGACTCCAATCAAGTTTTTTAATGATGTTCAATCCCAGAAGATAGAAATGCTCCGAAGTGTTCAATGCGACACCATCAAAAATAAGATCAGGCACCGACGTGTCGTGTTTAAGGGAAAGATGAAAGGCTTGTGTTTTTGAGGCATTAAACTCTACTCGGTTGACCCTGCCCCATTTCAGGATTGAGATGAGATCAGAGTTTAAAGAACCAATTAACTCATTACGTTGAGAGGGTACCGAAGACTGGCGTGCCTCTATAATCGAGTTGAAGCTGTACGTGTTGTCAAGTGTACTATCATCTGCGAAGCTATGGATAGGATTGAGAGTGGACGACAAAAGGTCGTTAATAAAAATTAGGAATAAGGTAGGTGATAAAACTGAGCCCTGAGTGACGCCGGAGTTGATAGGGAAAGGGGATGATGAAATACTATCTAATACAACCTGTATAGTACGTTCCGAAAGAAAGCTCTCAATCCATCGAATACAAGTAGGATATAAATATTGTTTTGTAGGTTGTTTATTGAACAAATGGGTTTAAAAAAGTCGCAATGTTGCTTATTACCGATCAAAGTCATTTGAAATGCAAAATACCATCAGTCCTTGGAATTATCAAGCACTTCCATATAAAAATGAGCAGTTTCAATACGAACGTGTCCACGAAAGAACATAATATACCCAAAAATTCAATCTTGATTCCCGTTTCGTAAACGATTAGAGAAACGAGAAGAAAATAGTCAGAAACTACTGTAACTTCATATTTATAAGGTCGTAGTAGAAGCAAAAATAGAGAACCGCTGCTAATACAACGGTTCTTCCTGGTTGCTTTGCTGTCAAGTATTCTCAACTGGCAGTTGATTCTTTTAATGATCCTATTTATTCTGAATCCAGTCAAGAGTTACGCAGAGCTCGGGGGATGTAATTTTCTAAGAAAAATAACTATGGTCTGATACAGTTTTAAAAATGTTTCCAACGGCTTAATCCGCACCATTATATCCAACAGTAGCGTACCTTCATAGTTTGGGCCCGGGAGCAGTGTTTGTATCAGTGAAGTGAAGGTATTAATATTGTTTCCCCACCCAGGGATTTCGGTACCATGAAAAAAAACCAAGGGTTGGAAATGAAAGGTACATGCTCGGAAACCCCATAATTTTATAATATCCACAATTTAAAAATTGCTAATTTAATCCCCAAAATTGAAATAAATAACTTGAAACTGAATATTATCCAAAATCAGCACTGAAAGCTGGTCGACGACAAGACGCGAATGCCATAATAAAATCAAGTAAAAGGAAAGTCTAAGCAATGCATAATTTAATAAATCGTTTATATATTTTAATAATGGTAAATGGATTTTTTTTCCGGTGTGTTATTACAGTTACAGTTTTTAATTATTTATTTGCATAGTTTCTTGTTTTATTCATTTATTTTCTATCTGTATTACAAAAAAATTGCAAATTTTACATTACAATAAGTTTTAATATTTTATCAAAAATTTGCAAAAGTGCACGAAAAAAGGTCGAGTTATCTTCCGACTTTTCATTACATTTATATTATGGTATATGTATTTTTGTTTATCAGTACCACATTATCATTGTCCGATTAACGCGTATTTTATAAGCTAAGTACTCGTATGTGTTATAATTTTGTTTTGGTTCATGATCATTTTTTTTATACGTATATAAACAATCATAAAAAAATGTAGATAAGTTGGAATTATTTGTCATATGTTTGGCCGATATTGGGTGAGATTTCTAGTCAAAATTTTGATAATCGAACACGATTTAATGTTGATAAATAATGTCACCACAAAGCGGTAAGATTTAAAAATGCTGACTTCCTGTGGAAACAAATTTCGTGGAAATAGAAAATCTTGCGCAATTGTTTTTCAGAAGAAAGAATTAAAGAAATTAAGTTGACTTTATGTAGGTCGATAAAATTGGAAAAGTTGTATTCGAATGGCTTAAAGAGTGAAGATATGTCGGCAAAGCAAGATATAGGAAAGAAAGGGGATCAAGAAGGCATCGAATGCTTACTACGCTTGTCAGAAAATGGTAGGGAAAACCTGGGGCCTTAACCCGAGAATAGTGCACTGGCTGTACATCACGGTAGTTAGACCTGTTCTTACTTACGGGTCACTGGTGTGGTGGCATGCGTTGGAGATCGGGACTAACAGGGTCGCCATGAGCAGAATCCAAAGAATGGCACTCATTGGGATCACTGGGGCCTTACGCACCACGGCCTCGCAGGCTCTGGAAGTAATGCTCCACATAATCCCATTGGAACTAGCGGTAAAATCGATAGCAGCAAAGGGTGCTTTGCGCCTGCGTGAGGCAGGCTATTGGTTGGGAGGCAGTGTGGGCCACACTAGGATCTTGTCAATTTCCCTGTGTTCCGCCATGCCGGAGCGCACCGACTACAGGACACCGTCTTGCAGTTTTGGACATTCCTATGCTGTGAATATTCCCACCAGATTGGAGTGGCGATCTGGAGTCTTCGCCCCAGACACGGTTGCTATCTACACTGATGGCTCCAAAACGGAAAGCGGAACGGGCGCGGGAGTGTACTCTTGTGACCTTGACATTATGGAATCGTTCAGGCTACCGGATAGCTCGAGCGTGTTCCAGGCCGAGATTTTTGCGCTGACAAAAGCAGCGGAGTTGATTGTGCGAAAACAGTGCGTGAATGGTACAATAACTATTTATGTTGACAGCCAAGCTGCCATCAAGGCTGTTGAGGCGCACATTACTAAATCCAGGCTTGTGGGAGAATGTAAAAGAATATTGCAGATGGTGGGTATGAATAACAACCTGAAGATTAGCTGGATTCCTGGTCACAGTGACTTCCCTGGAAATGAAAAGGCAGACGAGCTCGCCAGAAGGGGGTCGGAGATGAGCATGGAGCTGGCCGACGAGTCGGTTCTATGTCCCATTGAATGTGTAAAGGGAATGATTGATATTGAAGCGCTCAGACAGATGGAGGGGGCCTGGGTGAATCTCTCGGGATGCCGGCAAGCAAGAATCTGCTGGCCGAAACTTGATAGGAGGAACTCTAGCTTCATTTTGTCTCTGGGCAGGGACATTTGCAGACAACTTATAGGGGTCCTAACGGGACACTGTCCCTTTGGGAGGCATGGAGAAAGGCTGGGAATACCCATGGCTGACCTGTATCGCTGTGGTGACGAGAATGTTGAGCCAACACTGGAGCATCTAGTGTGTGAATGTGATAGTCTGGCGCGCACCAGGCATCGGTACTTGGGGAAATTCTCCTTAACCGATCTATCAGAACTTGCGATGATTCCTTTATGGAGAACTACTCTCTTCATAAGGAAGAGCAATATTTGGAATCAGTAGTCTAGAGCCCGGTTTTTATACGAGGGGACCACAATGGATCCACAGTGATCTCTCGTGATGGACTGGGGCACATTGCTTTAGTCCACCCTTCTCAACCTAACCTAACCATCACAGAAAAAAAAACATTTCACTCGTAAGGCGAGTTATTCTGAGTGGCCGAATACTAAAAAGTAAAGAGCGCAAACTGGATTATCGAGAACATTGCCTATCACTGAAAAAGACGGCAAAATGATGAAGTTTCCTTTATTTTGTACGACAAAGTGTCTGTTCATGCAGCTCTGTTAAACAGACTGCAAAAGTGGCTTCTCACAAATTAATCATAAGCCTTACAGCCTAGATTTGGGTCCTAGCGGGCTCAAATTTTTCTGGACTCAACCACTCTCCCAGAGATCCATCTCGGTTTTTGGAAGAGTCATTCCACTTATGATGGTGACTCTTCCAAGAACCTTTTTGGAGTTACCAAGTACATTAAGGTTTTCCCGATCTTAAAATCGAAAAAAAGTGCACAGGCAGAGCAAAATTCGCATATACAAACCATAATAAGACCTGTGCTACTATATGCAAGCGAAACGTGGACTCTCACCCAAGCCTCTGAAAAATCAATAGCCGTTTTTGAACGACGAATTCTCCGAAGAATTTTGGGACCAGTAAGAGAAGGCACTGAATGGCGTATTCGGTACAACAATGAGTTGTATAACATCTATGACGACCCAGCCGCATCGACTCTTATAAAATTTCGTAAGCTACAATGGGCAGGCCATGTGGAGCGAATGGACGAAGGAAGAATTCCCAAACGCACACTGAAAAGCAGAGCTCAGGGCAAACGACCGGTGGGAAAACCGCGGAAAAGATACGAGAACTCAGTTGACGCAGATTGCAGATCGCTTCATAGATGTACAAATTGGAGGACGCGGGCGCTGAACCAAGATGACTTCAGACAATGTATCCTGCAGGCCCTGGCCCGATTTGGGCTGTCGCGCCATTGATGATGATGAGATGAAGTACATTAAAAATACTCTGATAGTCGCACACTGTTTTCAGCTATCGACTTTCTTCAACGGCAGACGTACAAGAAATTATACAGTACTTATTTCACCTTGATCTCCGCTGCACAAATATGGATATTTGTACTACGGCAAGCTAGCGCTAAATAAAAGCATTTATATTTCTTTTTCCTTTCTCTCATTTTTTTTCTTGAATTTGATCTGATCAGGCGGCTATGTACGATTTCAAATACTCCTCAGCATCCTAATCATCAATCTAGTTGTTATGATATAACTTTATCTCTAAATCTACTAACTAAATCCATAAATTTTTAGTCGTAAGCTTGTAAGTTAGGAAAAAAAAAATTGATTTGAACGTTTGATAAAGGACTCAGTCGAGTCCGAAACGTTACACAAAATAAAATAAACAGTATTTTACCCGGAAGATGATTTTTGCTGCATCGGCAACTCTTTATTTGTTTGATCATACATTGCTAGGTATTTCGCTGCGCGCAGCAAGGCAAAGTTGCAGGCGAGCGTTACTTTTCGGGTTGCAGTAGAAGTCGCCTAATGAAACTGACCGATTAGAGTGTTTTGTGTTGCGTTGCAGTGAAAGTTACAAAGTGTTAATTTATCTTTAGTCGAAGTAAAAACTGCTTTGAATATATTGAAAAATAAAAATATTTCTTTTTGTTTTACTTTTACTCCTTATATCCTAGGTCGGGAATACACTTGCATCTTACTACGTAGGTACATATTTAAAAATGTTTCAGCGTGTTCTTTCAATGCCGTTGCAGAACTAGACCTGACTCCGCCCTTCCAGTGTTAAACTGAAACCGAAGCTCATACTTGGTATGGTAAAAATGCATTCCTGAAAATCTATTATATTTTTTAGGATTTTACATTCTTTTTCCGCGTATTCTACCATAGAAAATGCTTCTTAATATTGTGAATGTCTTTAATTACCTTCGTCTTATACTGACGGTATTTATTCAGCCAACATTAAATCGTGAACTCACTAATATCAACATTAAAATCCAATCGCGACAATTACGCACAGCTCTGTCCCATTTTCAATGTTCTTTCTTATATTTTTACAAAACAAAATTTCTTTCGATTTATTTTATTTCTCAAAAAAAAATCAGCTAATTGTACACTAAATGAATTAATAAAAAAGTGGTCAGTGTATAATAATTAGATAAATTTGTGTTAATAAAAAATGAATTAACATGAAGACTTTTTTGCGTAATGTATGAACTTATAATTTAAGGTTTTTTTATTTTCTTTCGTAATATAATAAATGTATGTGTGTTACTACTAGCGTTAACCAACCCAACACCATTTTCTATATTTTAAGTAAAATACAAAATAATATGAGATAACAAAAAACAAAAAAAGGTAATACTAAAAAATTACGATAATATATTATTAAATATGTGTGCAATCCTTTACATGACTAGATAATCAATAAACTGACTTATAATATTCACTAAAACATAAATCTGCATTAAACTCGTATTGTGAAATATTCTTTGCACCAGTTTTATACTCCCGGGACAGAGATAATTTTGTTTATTTAAATCGATTTAGTTGACTCGTTAATTAATTGAAATACTGCCTCAATTATATCCAAAGTATGTGCATTGCTCAGATGTAATTCAAATGAAATGAAACCTCTTTGCACTTATACGAATATTAAATCTAGTGTGTATCTTTTATTCCGAAATCTGAAAATACTCTCCATCTGGTAAATATACGACATAAAACAGGCGATGGCAGCATACATTAAAGATATCTTTAAATTAATTTTGTGAAACATAAAAATATCATTTGACTCCTTACGGTTTGTATTTAACTTTTTTTTATTTTTGTTTATAATATTTTCTCATACGTTAAGTATATATTATAGCAATATTATGTTCTATTTTGTTTGGGTACTTCAATGATTTCAATATGTTTTATTTATAAAAAAAATAAAATTATAATAATAATAATAATACGTTATTTGTTATCGCTTTCTTGCTCGCTCGCTCGATCTCTTTCTTTCGCTCTTTTCAAACTTAAATAAATTGAATTAATCAGAATATTTACAATTAGGGGGAGAGGGGGGATAAGAAAAAATGGAAACAAGTTTTAAAAACTAAATTTATAAAATGAATTTTCACGCAACCCGGTATTATTCTCGTTTAAGTCGTGACTGTAGGAAACAATAGAGGATTCCGGCTTGTGCCATCACATCAACCGTACTCGAAGCTAGCAAATCTTTTGTTTTCGTGGTCGTTTGACCCGGCCGTAATAGTGTCGGACCAAATACCATTGCTAAATTGTGCAGTGACATTTTATTTTCGGCTTCTTGTTGATGAACTCTGAAATTGTAAGAGAATGGCTTTTCATTCTATGATTGTAAATAAATACAAGTTAATTACAAAGTACGTTCGAAATAATTCTCGTCGTTTAAATAATTAATACTCTTGCGTGTACCGTATCCAACCACATGTGTTTCGACAAATTGAAGAAAAAGCTATCACTGCTTCTGTATGCTCCCTAAAGTATTGCCGAAAAATCGGAGCGCCTCCTCGTGATATTTTTTGCTGTAGGACGTCGGGTCTGTTTGTATGATCTTCACAACATTTTTCCTCAATTTGAATCTCACATAATCATGATGAATCACCGCAAAAAAATATTATACAAAGGTCAGATCTGAAAACAGACGCAACTCCTCTCCTATTGCTCATTTATTCTTATTAAACAGTAACAGGCAACGAGGAAAAGTGCCGATCCCCATTCCCTTTGAATTTTTTCAAATTATAATCCTTCACGTTGTAGCCATGATTAATTCTAAATATTTGCAATGATAGCCTTTCAACTCAAAATGTGTTTTGTACTGTACCCAAGAAGTCTTAGTGTATTTAGATGAACCCTATGTTCAAAACGATGGCATTGGCTCTTCCGCCACTGTCGGCAGTTAATCACAAAAAAAAATATAATTTTACCTTAATCACTATCACTTACCGTATTAGGTGATCTAAAATATGAATTATCGAAGATTTATTTGGTTGCGGTAGGTCATCAAAAATCAGCAATAATGCCATTATTCTGGCATTCTCATTGATATTACTGAACTGATTGAATGCTTCAAAGAATTTCGGGTAAAACAAATCGGTAAATAAAGCTTCCGGTAGTTCTCTTAAGTACGACTTTAAAATCCCCGTCACCGAATGAATATCCACCTCTTTAAGCAGTTGCTCCGCTTCGTATGCATCTGTGTGAGGAAAAAGAAAAAATCGTGACAATTTAAAAAAAAATTGGTCCATTTAAATGACACTTACTTGTTTCGAATGACTTCTTAAGTCTTGCCAAATCTGATGCTGACCCACTGACTCGATAAATGCCGACTTCGGCCATTCCGCGACGCTCTACTTCCCGAATGCAAGCACTTATTATAAATGGAATGTCTCGTTTCTCTCGTCTGAAAAACCGAAATGAATAATGAATTAGGAAACTCTTATTGACTTTAACTATGTAGCTATTTCTTTACTCACTTTAAAACTTGATACATTTTGGCCCCAAAAAGAGCTCCAGGTTTTGAAGTTGGCACTCGTCGTAAAGTAACTTCGCCCGGAACGAATCGCAGTGTTGTATTTAATGTAATTGTTTCAGTCATTTTTATTGGCCTATTTAGTGGCGCTTCTTGTAGCCATGATCTGCTAAGCTAAAATTTTAATCGCGATTAATTTTTAAAGTTATCATTTAATGTACGTTATTATTACTATCTTATTATTTACCTTCAGGATATGTTTAGCTTTCAGAATCGGTCGATCATGTGCCTCGTATAAAAGTATTCGAACATTTTGACTGCCTTCTAATTCGAGAACGAAACTTTCATTCCAAAGTGGACTTGTGCTTCGACAAACCATTTTCGTTTTTGCCTTACGAAAATAATGTCCGTACGAGTCGACTTCTATGCAAATATACATATCGGCAGGTTGTTCGAGTCCCGTCAGTCCTTGAACAGTTAAATGCAGGTCGCCGACTAGAAGACTTTCGTCATTTCGATTTCTCATCAGATACGATCCCATTTCGCTTTTGATACGACCTTGCATTGCCAATACGAAAGCTTGAATTTCTAGAGAGTTTACTGTGCTCGATCCGTGAATATTGCACGATTGCTACGAATTTTTTTTAATAACAATTAATTACAACTATATAATAAAATGAAAAAAATAAATACTTGTAACGAAATAATCGATTCAATCCATTGTGTCCGCTCGAATTCCGAGCTCAGGAAGAACGTCATTGTTTTATTGTTAGCTGCCTTATTTCCTATACGAAAAACTAGATTCGGTGATGCTAAAACCAGCTGTGCTTCCAAATCGGCCAACTTTCGTCTATGCTTGTCGCCCATTCTCAGTCCATTTGCTTTAGCTCTCTTATCGTCTTTCTCATCCATTAAAATTTGATCGCGTACTGTACACGCTTGCGATTTCAATTGTAAAATATTCGCAGGACTAGATTCTTTCAGTTCCGATGCAGTATCTTCTTCGAATATCAAGATATCTTTTAACGGAATGAACCATTTCAATTCCAGCTCGAAACGATCACGTCCCGACGCTTTATATTTGGCACAAGCAATTGCATCGTTGAATAAGAACAAATGTCGCAATTTACGATGTCCGTCGACTAGTTCAACGATAAACGAATTTTTCACCATTCGTCTTAGATTACGATTCGATTCGGAAGGAACTACATTTAATTGCTTCAGGAAGACATGAATGGTCTTTTGTGCCTGCCGCAAAGGCTGATAGTCGGGATGTATAGTTGGTGTTTCGTTCAGTAGATCATTAAAGACTAAAGCGTTGATTTGTACCCGGGCAACAGGTTTGTGCAATAAATCCTCCAGTGTTAAGGATTGCTCATTGTGTAAATTCAGTTTTATTGTTGAAGCAATATTCTTAAATTGCGGATTATTTGCGCTACATTTCTTAATAGTCTCGATTGCTTGTGAATAATTGTGTAAAAATGAACTGTACAAATCGATTATGTCTGCGAGTCGTTTGAATGCATCACCAACTAATATATCACCCGGCTCTTGGCTCGCTTTCTGTTTTAAATTGGCCAGAAAATCGGTATGGGCCGTATGAAGTTCATCAATCTTAAAGAATATTGTGTTCTCTTCGTCTTCTTTTATCACAGGTTGCGAAGTGTCCAAAGTAGCATGAATTGCTCGTTTATACTATCGCGAAAGGAATTACCACGAATTAAATGGACTATTGGAAAACGAGCAGAATCGGGCACTTACCTGCACCATTTTATTTAAACATTCGACGTATAGCGATTCGCTTCTAATAATACTGTCAAGGATTGAACGGATTTTCGTTCCGCGAAGATTCCCAGATATCTGTGAAATGCAAAAAAACGCTAGGCTTAGTATTTAATTTATTCGTCTGGCAAGTTGGATATAAAGCTAATTTACAACAGACTAAATTAACAGAGATTAACGAAAACATGGGTAGAATTCTGCATGTCGCGAAGACAGCAGAATTCCGTAAAAAATACGATTGGGATTGCTTTTTTTTACATAATGAACTACCAGATATAGAAAGATATTTTTTATGATGAGAGCTTAAGACAATTTTCTGATAAAAAAAAATTGGATAAGCACAGCGAATGCAATAAATCCAGCATATGATAAAGTAAAGAATACGAGATCGAAATTAATGCCGAAAATAAGACAAACAATTATATTGGAAATAAATTTCCAACATGTGAATAGACAGAGACTTTGAACTTTCAACAAATTCCAAAAAGTGCAATTGATTGACGGAATGATGGTGGCGCGTTTTTTCGCGCCTAGATTTTCATTCGTCTCGGAAGGTAGGACACCTCGGTCCAGAAGAAAAACCGGACCATGTAGTTCAGGCCTAATAATTTCTATCCACGGCAAATAACCTGGAAAACATAAGGCATGAACTATATGGTCGAGTTTTTTCGGTTCGACGAGAATAGGCTCCGCCTTCCGGGACGAATAAGAACCGTTACTGGAAATCACATTGCGGAGTCGATTACTTATATACCGAAGGATCAAATTAAGAAGAAAGAGTGGGCCGTGCATTCACTTGATTATGCTACAGACTGCCTAATAAATTCTAAACGGAAAAGCTGGCAATCTAGGAGGCAGAATTAGTTTACACATCGGGTAAAATGAATCGAAAAAAAAACATATACGGAAAGTCAAACAGCATAAATGGTATTACAGTCCTCTACTATTAAATCCAAGACACTACGACGTAATTATTGACAGGGTCTGAAAAATGTGTGTGCCAACAGGAAAGTGAAACTCTATTGGATTCCTGGTCACAGAAGCATAATGGACAACGAGTTCATTGATGTGCTTGCTCAAAGAGGTACGAATCAGAAACAAGCATCGCCCTTATGTGCAGCGCCGCCACTGCATAGCTCAGAACATGTTAGAACCGAATATGGTAAGCCATTTAACTTCTAAAACTACAAGATGCAACATCTACGTTAAAAGTCAAAACTTTTACTTTACTAAGAACACAACGCCCAACAATTTTAGTCTGAATTATTACCGACCATGTTATGTTAGTAACGATCTTCTGCAAGCAAACTAGAGAAGGTGAGACTATGTAGCACACCCCATGCAACTGCCCAGCTCTTACTTGGAGGCGGTTAAAGAGTCTTGGAGGTCCAATCTTCCCTGATTTTAAAGAAGTCTTGAATAATAACACACAGAGCTTGATAAGCTTTTGGGCAGCACCAACAAATTTTGAGTTTAACGGAAAAATCTCCACAGATGAAAAAGCGAGCGCTACCATTTGAAGGTCATCAGGTCCTCTAAAAACTAGGGGAATCGGTTTGAACTTATGTGGATCTATTTCAGGATTAGGCGCCATTGAAACATAATACGAACTGCGTACTACGCGGTGGAAACAAACCAAAACCAAAACCCAGCCAGTGAAACATACCTTTAGTTTAGTTTTGAAATCTTTAATACATAATTATTAAAAGGAGAGAAGTATTGAGTGAGTAAATCTACAATACAGAGCCAAACCATATCGTTACCAGTTTTTGCAAGAACCTAGGCATTTTAAATAGCAAGAAACAGTAAGCCTCCTTATCGTTAACGTATTCCATGTAATAGTACAATTATCGCAGACGTTTTGCATTCCAAATCACAGGCAATATTAAGACCTCATTATGACCGACTAAAATTTATTCCAAACTCAAACGAAAATTAAAAAAAAACGTGTCACCTCTTAAGTTGCGTGTCTGTAAGTTAATTTAACCATACAATTAACCATTAGAAAGCGGAAAATAATTGGATAAAGATCGAAATTTTACATTCTCAAATAAATTAAGAGCCCTGCCTTTAAAAATGTAGGCAAAATGTAATTACCACTACCATCAGTCCGACTGTGCGATGAATCACATAAACCAAACATTTATTTAGTAAAAAAATTCTGTGAAATTGATAAGAAAGCTTCACCACACATTATTTCCGTTTTTTCTGTGGTTTTATTACCGATAAATGTTCACTCACACACACTGTACGACAGCAATAAAGGTGTGCGCTATAAAACACGTTTTTTTCTTAATTTATTGTTTTAGTTTCTTTTTACAATCTCGCAGTCCTTCCTTTTTCGTCAATAGTAAAGAAAACTGAAATAATATCCATTACGTACCTTACGAAGTGCACCAGGCGTATTCGATGCCTGATCGTCCTGCGAAATGGTTCGCATAATAAGTGGGGCGTCCAATTCGCCATCACTATCAATAGAACTGGAACGTGTTTCATTAGTCTGACTGTAAACATAAAAGAGAGTGTAATTAGTTCTAGTACGGTCTATACAAGAAACGTTTCGTTCTTGTACACAAGACTCACTGTATGAAATAGTCAATGTTGACATAGTTCGAGCTACGTCCAGGAGATTCAGGTTCTAGGACACTTGTCTGACTGCTCATATAACTTCGGTGATTTGCAGGCATTGGAAATGTACTTCCAGCCGTTGATAGGTCATCGCGACTTGATGTTGAGCCATTTCCGCCCGGTTTTATGTAAACATATTCGCCATCGTTGTCCATTGGTACAGTGTCGTAGTACGGTTCATTTTCTAATATTTGACTGGTTTTCATACTATCGGAGCTCAGGGATGATATCGATTCGTAGCTCTTGATCTGTAATTAAGCGAATTGAAATGGTAAATAAATCAAATTCTCGATATACGTTAAAATATCACTTACAATTTCCGATATATTTCCTTGTGATGCTAGCGACTCCTTCGAACCGACACTCTGTAAACTGGTTTCATTAATCTTTCCGCCCATTTTTCCTAAACTACCAGTCGGGCTGTCTGTACCATGTCGTGCATTGCTAAATTTACTTAGACTTCCGGTCGGTGACGCTCCCATTACATTCGTAGTCTTACCCAAACTCCCCGTCGGGCTTTGATTCAACTTCACCGCATCCGATGGCCGTTTTGGTTTTTCCAAACTTTCCGACTTGCCAATAATTCGACCGAACTCCTCTGCTATATCCGAATTTTTCGAACCCTTACTTAAATCGGGTGTAGTTTTTCGATTTGAAGCCAACGATTTTGGATCTAACGCATCACACGATTTTTGCCGTAGTATATCCGATGGTTTGATATTTCGTTCCAGTGAGCTTGATGGGCTTTCATTTGATGATGTATCACGTTTTGTTATTATCGTACCGGGTACGGTTGGTGGTTCGACACGTCGTATCACTTTTGGTGGTGGTCTGTAGAGTACACAGAACAATTCAAAATTTAAATACATACATTCCAAAGAAAATTTCAATAGAATTCAATTAATTCTCAATTAAGAGCTCCTAGCCAAAAGGTCGCAAATCTAATTAACATTGTTAACATGGCATTCAATGCCAATCAGAGAAGAAGTGACGAGTCTGCTGAATAAGTAGTCAAGTAGTGTCCGATCCGACGGAATGGTAATGTATTTTTTTCTCTGTTTAAGTGCATTAGAAATCGATATGTACGATGGCACTCATTTAGGTGGAGACCGGCTTAGACGAATTCTAATGGCCTTGTATGTCCAACTCGGAACGGGCTGACATGACAGAAAGTTCCTAATGGTGGCAACCTGAAAAATTATGTAGAGCTACTCTTATTGAGCTAAAAGCAAATTTACCATTTAAATATCCAATTACAATAAATACTGACAAAGCTTAGACACCACATAGTACGTACGATAGAGAGATGTAGGTCATACACGGGTACAACAGTAGCATACGCTTTTGGTTACCTGTACTTTGAACGTATAACTAAATGATTAACATAATGAAAACCGGCTTACGGGTATCCGTTTGAAGTGTTGTTAATCGGTTTTAATCGAAATCCATTTTGAATTTGTACAAAGCTTCAACAACAAAGCGACCATTCACCTCTTCAGCGTGTACATACTTTGCGTCTTGTTCAATTGCATTCGAGTCATGTCTGCTGGATGGGGTTTTTCTTTCAGCGCGTAACTAAACACACCCACGAATAAGCCAACGGAGAATTATTCATTTTCGTACTTAAGACGTATATTGTGCAGTGCAATTAGAATATTCTTGCTAAGAAAATTTCCTTCATGTTCATACGGCGAAATGAACATGTACGAGTATATGAAGAATAAGTGACTTGCCTGCTTACTTATTGATATTCTATTCGGTCGGTAAAGAGTAAAATTACAATAGATGATGGTATAGTATAGATATAACGAATATCAGTTACGTATTGTGTGGTTAGAGGTTTGAAAAGCTTATAGAAATGGTTGCCAGCTAAATTTAAGGTTTACTTAGACTTTAGACTTGTGCCAATTGAATTATATACTGTAGGCAGGCAGGCCAATGCAGGCTAATACGTAGTTTGTCTTGGGGATGCGAGGATTAGAACAAAGGTTCACGTATTCCATTCATATGATAGCAATCAAGGAGCATATGGAAGCGTCTTTAACTTTTTCGTTTTATCATCATTGACGTATTTGTATGGAGAAGCCAATTACTGTCTTGAAAGGATTCGTAGTGCCCTAGAATTTCAATTCGAGGAGTCTTGAAAGCTTGTGTAGACTGTATGCAATGCGGTCAAATATTTGACCAATCAAATTTGGCAAAAAAATTAACTTAAATTTTTCAGGCTCACTAGATTTTGTGAAGGGCAAAAAACAATTTGGTAAACAATATTTGACAAAGAGGCGTGTAGTCTAATACAGGCTTTACTCGCTAAAATTAGTCACGAGTTTATTTATCTCATAAATAAAGAAGTTTTAACGCTAAAAAAAACTTTTTTTCATAGGGACTGAGGAATATTTGGAGGAAGCCTGGTTGATATCGTATACAATACTGTACTGAGAACCACTCTTTGATCGATAAAGAATTTATTCGAAAATTTTTTGATTTTGTGATTGAAAATTCGCCACTGCATTTTGTTGGTATTGTTCACGTATTTCAATTATTCAAGAGTGTTTTTATACTGTTTTAAGTCTAAAACTGTTTGGATCAGGGTTGGCAGGTTTTCAAGAGACGGAGTAGCCAATTTTCAAACGCCGAGTAGCCCAAAAATCGCCAATTTCAAATAAAATAATAAAATCGAATTTTCATTAACATTAATAAAACTAAGCAAAAAAACAAACTAAATATCGGATTTTTCAGTAAGGACGTTCAATTTTTAAATGTAAATAAAACAAGTTGTCTCTGAGATATCCACCAAATTCTTGTTTTATTTGAAAGAATATTTTATGCCGTTAACGATGCCCTCAAATCGCTCGTGCAGAATGTCCATCGTGACATGCGCTGTGTAAAACATAGCACCGTCCTGTTGAAACCCCATGTCCTCGGTATCCATATCAATCAGTTTAGGCCACAAGAAGTTGCTTATCATCGATCGTTTGATGGTTAAGGCAATGTCAATTTCGTTTTGGAAGAAGTACGGACCGATGATTTCGCCAGACCAGAATCCGCACCAAACAGTGACTTTCTCGGGATGCTGTCGTCCCAAATAAATTTTGGTTGTTCACACATCCATTCATAAAGAAATGGGCCTCGTCGTTAAAAATCACGCAATGCGCGGAGTGTTTTTCGAACGGAGCCCTGATTTTGAATATAAAATTTGATGATTTTCACACGTTGACCAACGCTATAACTTTCCATGGTGATTTGCCATTCACTACTGAACAATTGACAACTAATTCAACGGATATTGCTTTAAAAACATGGTCGCTATAATCTAGCAAATTTCGAGCGTTGCTATTGAAACACTCTATATAACAATTCATTAAAATCAAAAAGTATGAACAAAAATACGAAAATCAAAACTCTGATGTTTCTTCTAGAAACTCTTGTATAAATATTTCCTGTTCTATGTCCTCGGAAGTTTGATTTTGATATATGCTGTTGTTAAATAAACCTAACATCTCTTTCGTGACTGGAAAATCTTTGCAACATAGACCTAGAAATCGTGTTCTAATTCGTAAAATTGCACACAATGTTTCTAAGCTTAATTTCTTCCTAAGCTTGATTTTTTCAAATTCATTTAGGAAAATATCCGGTCTACGGTACTTTACTAGTAGGAATGCAAAGGTTTTGAGTTAGGATAGTATTTTTTAGGTCACATTTCAGGTGCATTATTTACATAATTCTGTCTTACATTTAGAAAGGAAAGATTGGACATTTGGCATCTAGTTCAGCGACAGGACTCCATAAGTCACATTTAAAATCCTTAGGTTCTCTTTACGTAAATGGCGGAAATGAAAAAAATGCGCGAGCAAATACGTTGCACGACACGTAGAAATGGAGTGAATTTTGTATGTAAAAAGAACATACGTATGTTACGTATAAGCACCAAAAATATTATACGTAGATTCACCGTAAATATTCTACGTCTAGGGCTGTACCAAACTATACGTATAGCCATACACAGCGACCGCCGGACATCGAACCCTAAAATTCTACGGTGTTTATCTAGCTTTTATACGGTCTTTTTTTCGTATAGTATACGAAACTTTCCCTGCTGGGAATCAATGTACAAGCCATTCACAATAGAATTAAATGAATATAATGAAAAAATTCAAGATAGCCCATAAATCGCCGATTCAAATCAAAAAGAGCCTAAATTAGATAAATCAAAACTATGATTTCTTTGTAGCGACAACAAGGTCTGTGTAGCCCAATTGGCGATAAATAGGCTGACCTGGCAACCCTGTTTGGAAGCGGTAGGCTAAGGCTTTTGGTTTGGTGGTGTCAGGACGGAAATTTCTATGAGAAATTTCCCCACACAAACATTGAATTAAAACATGTAACAATGAATTGAATTGCCAAAAAGTCAAGAACTAAGCCAAATGAAAGATATAACAACATGAATTAACATAGAACATAAAAACACAGAACATAAGAAATCAAGCGGGACTACCATATATACCGAGAGGTACATTCACCGTCCGCGAATTATACCAAAGCAAAAATTCTTAAATACGAAATAAATCATGGTTGGTAAACATTTATCGCTAAATATATAGTTAAACGAATCGACCAGAAAGGCAACTCAGTCGGCAGTGATCAGTCTGTGACAAAGGTAGGGGGGTTGTAGCTCCTTTTAAACAACATTGAGAACTGAGCTAGACCGATTCAACCTGTAGTTGGCTTGTGGAGTTGTACCTCCATCAGCGAAGCACTAGACGAATGCAACCAAGCCAAGACAGAAGCAGCGAAGCGCGAGGCGAAGCCAAGACAGAAAGAGAGCAGCGAATCCGAGACAAAGCAGCGAAACAGATGCCAAGCAGCGATGATGCACAGAGCGAGTCGAGACGAGCGGATCATGCAAGCGAAGACGAGATGACAATCAGCAACAGGGTCAGGTTAAGGCAAGCAGAGTCGTGCCAGGAGTCGGGCTAAAACCAGCTACGACAAGCCACGACGAACTTCGCCAACACCACGACGAGCAGACACAGCGCAGCCGAGACGAATGAAGCAGAAGCCACACAGAGAGACGAAGACAGGGAAGGACGAAGACAGGGAAGGACAAAGACAGGGTAGGACGAAGACAGGGAAAACTAAGCAAGGGCCACACGCGGAGACGAAGACAGGGAGAGCAAAGGCCACACAGAGAGACGAAGACAGGGAAAAAACAGAGCAGAGAGGGTCAAGGCAAGGTGAGTGGAATCGTACCCGCAGGACTACAAATCGAATCGCGTTGAGCAGAAGCAGTAATCAATAGCAAGTCAAAGCGAGGAGTGTAGACGCGCGGAGGCGAGCAAGGAGAAAACTCAAAGGAAGTCAACAACTTGATATGTCACCAATTAGTAACAATAAAGTGAAGTCAATCAAAGAAATAAATGTTTTGTAACGAACACTGGCACCCGTTGAGCATACCCCGGAATTCGAGTCGTTACAGTAGTAGGATGTATAACAAAGACAAGCATAATTTTGGATACCGTCGATATTAATGTTTGCAGAAAATTTAAAACAATTCGATGCACGTGAATTTTTAATTTCCAGAACATCGTTTTAATTTTTCGATTATTATTTTTCAAAATTATGAGCGATTTCATTTCTGGAGCAATCAAAACTTCAATCCCATCTAATAATTGTCGCCAATTTATGCTCACAAGATTTTATAGAGGGTGTCTGAATTGCGAAGCTACACGGAACCGTTCAAATCTACTGCGATATAAAAATAATTTCAAATCGTTTCAGCTAAAAAATAAAACCCATCCGATTTTTCTCATAATCGTCTGTAACATACCGAACTGAGCTTGGTATCTATATTTTTGTTGTTATCTCGTCGACTGGTTGAATTGCGCAAGAGGAAATAGATATATAGCATGTAGGAAAAAAATCAAATACGGTATCCGTGTAATCTCATTGATAGCAAGAGCCACCCCCATTTTACATATCAGCTGTTTCTGCTGTCGTCGGCTGCATAATAAAAAAGTTTCCTACATGCATGTCGTGCATAACTTTTATAAATACATGACAAATTTCATTTCGCGTCGATAAATTTTCATTCCCATCGCGCGGTCTCCCTCTTGTGAATTTTATGGAACGAGTAGGACGCGAATCAGATAGAATTTATTTTTAGATGAATACATTGAGCCAGTGGTGGCTCCGATACAGAACCAACGCAGATCAGGAGGAGTACTATAAAATCATTCTCAGATGGAATGGTTCCTATATGGAGATATGGCTGCAAAGACCGGGAGTTCATGCATGCATAATTGCAACCATGTTGTGTTCATGATCGTCTTCAAATTGAGCTAAGGCAACCGAAACCTTGTATGCATTTAAGTGCAGTTCAAAAACTGGGTCAAATATGCAATTCAAAAGGCAAAGAAGAGAATACAATTTCTTATTTATTCTTTGAAGGGTGGGCTTTTTATACAATATGGACAATGGGATTTTTAGAGTGCTCATTTTTACATATTTCTTGCTTTGTAGCGAGAACTTTGAAGCTGATGTTGGCTGTGTATTAATTCTTTCTTTAGTCATATGAAAGTTGCATTTTACATACACAAAAGTGTAACTATCGATTGTACAACCCCATTGTAAGATACGACAGATATTGTTATGATTGAATCTAGGAATAAAATCATAGCATAAAAGAAGGAAAAAATCAGGACGATTTTTGAGTGGAATGCAAACTGACAACCGCGACTTACATAAGACCTCATAGACAAAAAAAAATCTCAATAATCATAGAACGAACTGTACTATTTTTCGGTCAAAAGTTGTTATAATTCTTGGTGGAATTAGAATGAGAGCAATTCGAGCGACACGCGCGATTAACCAATCGTACGCAAAAGCGGTTGAAGGTTCATAGCTCACAAATCCGTTGAGTTCGATTTCCACCTACAGTTAGAGACTTATCATCCATGTTCTAAGAAAATTATATTAGACGCTGTAACAAATAAAATTTTGTTCTGCCCTAGTGCACATATCGATAGATAGATTGGTAAAAGGGGTTGGTCTGGTTACCCTCTGTCACTGAAGCCATAGTTGGGCCTATTGTGACGTCCCCCAACTATGATTCGTCTTCAATCCCTGCGCTTTCAATGAAGCTTAGTATTTTACGAAGAGGAATGGTCAGGAATTCCGATGGTTCCATGAAACCCTAACCGAAGTGACGAAGTCTTTTGTGAGCTAAACCCTCACATTCACAGAAGATGTGCTCTGGTGTTTCGTCGTCGTTATCGCAAATTCTGCAAGTTTTAGTCTCGGAGAGACCAATTCTATGAAGATGCTTCCTTATGTAACAATGTCCAGTCAAAGCTCCCACTAGGGTACGGGTCTGGTGTCTGCTTAAATTCAGATACTCAGATATTCTTTTCTCCGAATGCTTTGGCATAAAAAGCTTTGAGTGTCTATTGCCCGGTGTCGAGTTCCAGTGAATGGCACTTTGCGATTTTTGCCACATTCGGATTTTGGTGGTCCCATGAAGTCAGCTTCTGAACCTTTTCTAGCCATTAAGTGTGCCATTTCGTTACCTTCATAGCCGCTGTGTCCCGGAATCCAAATCAGGTTAACTCTGTTCTTGTTTCCGAGTTCAATCAGGCATTGGAGTCAATTCCAAACAAGTTTGTAGCAGATTTGAACTGACTGAAGGGCCATTATTGCTGCCTTGCTGTCCGAGAGTAATATATTTATATATTTTTTCTCTAATGCATAGTTCAATAGCATGAATCTTCGCCTGAAAAACAGTGGATGTTATGTGCATGCTACAGTAGAATTTAACATTTGGGCGAACACCATAAACTCCTGCTCCTACACCTTGAGCTGTTTTAGATCCGTCTGTATACCAGATTATAGATCCCGGTTTTGGAGTGGGTTTGTTTGTGGTCCAATCCTCCCTTACAGGTAGGACAACTTTGAATGGCCTTGTCAAATTGAATTTTGGTACCATTGAATCAGAAAGAGGTGCCAGTAGTGGGTCCTTGTTGAGTTCCTCGGAAAGAGATGAGCAAGCTGTTTTGCGCTCTGACTCGTCCTCCAAACTCAAAAGTTTGTATGTAGTGAACCTAGCTTCTTTCTGTATTTCTAAGTGTAGAGGTGCGCATGGCTCCAGTGATACCCAGGCATGCCAATCTTTGTAATTTAGTCAGCTTAAGCTGAGCAGTTTTCTGCTTGGTTTTCTTCCACCAGCACATATAGAAAATGAAGATTTGCTTAACGTAGAAATCAATTTTTTTCATTATGAATTCTCATGTACATTAAATCTGGCATTTTCAAAATCCACTATGCCATTACCGAACCACTTATCTTTGTAAACAGAAACTCCGATAAAACTACACATGCTTTATCATTCTTAGTACATAAACGAATGTAGCCTACATAATACCAAAAATATAATATTAATCGATATTTAGCCCATGTTAACGAACAGAAAGCCAAATTCCGTTCGATAATGAAATATCATCAGCATGGTACTTTTGCACTCTCAAACGCATTCAGAAATATAATGGGATTGGGAACACCATATATTCATGAATCATATGTGGACTATGTTTTTTCATAAGCGTGTCAGGTTTCACGTTCGCAGCATCAGCTCATAGTTTTATTATCGTATAACATATTTCAATGGTTTGAACAAAAATACAGTCTCGGTCGAAAAAATATTAAATACATTCACATCAAACATATCGGCATTGGAGAATCGGACTTGATTGGTCCGCTACTGTAACAGTTTAGTTCAAAGATATACAAATATCAAATCTTTAATATTCAGATATTGAGGTAAATTCCCCATTTCCACAAACAGGCGCACATTTAAGCTGCCAGGACCTCCATTTGGTGTTATTTTTCTTGATATTCTTTCATCTTCCGATACTTACCTCTTGGCTCTCTAGATGGGAGGCTCTAACGAGCTGTAGGACTTTTAGGGAACTCTGGCCAAGGTGGGACAGACGGAAGACTAGGAGATATTGGCATGGAGTAGGAGAAGTTTCCGGTTACTCGTCGGAATACTGACAGGGCACTGCTTGCTGGGGAAGCATACTATGCGTATGGGGATCGCTGACTCGGACGTGTACAGGAACTGCCTTGACCTATATGCTGAGGAGGACATCACCCAGATTTTGTGTGAATGTCACGCGGTTGCAAGGAGAAGTCTGCGGTGGTTTGGCAGTCTTTCCTTTCACAATTTGGAGGATCTGAGGTCGATAGAGCATGACAAGCTGGTCAAGTTCTTTAGGGATCTGGGTTGTTTCGGGGATGTTTAGTGACCTACGAGGCTTCGAAGGGATCGATATGGGCCCTATTTTGGTGCCTAGAGTGCGCGGTGGTTTAGCGCTTCGCTCCTTCTTAAAACTAAAACTACCTCTTGGCTGGTGGAAGTCAGGCAATATTTAATTAAATTCTTGAAAAAATGTTTTTTGACAGAATGGTATATACCCGCCAAATACAAGCTTTACAAATTACAAGCAAGAAATAATTTCAAAATTTTAACATCGTTTTCTGAAATAATCGAGATAATAGTTGCATTGATGCACAATTTTTTCGTATTTATGAACAAATCCACACTGTTCCAGACAGTATTTCTTCTGAACTCAATTGTAAGCTCGTAATTCTATGATTTCAAGGTACATTGCGAAAAATTATTGATTTTGTGTGGATTGGAAGCTAGTTCCGTAAGCCATAGCTTATCCAAAACACTCATGAAACATTATTTCAATCATATCTAATCTTTTAAACAAAAAAAAATTATATTTTAACTACTAGAGACGATATTGTTTTTGAAAACATAATTTGGAATGGATAAAAAGGACCGGCGGATTATAGAGAACCGGCGGCTTATAGAGAACCGGGGAATTATAGAGAACCGGCGGATTACAGAGACTTGTATTGTATCTTCAAACATACGAAAAAAGGCGGACTATAGTGAATGTAGGATTATCGAGCATGTACTATTCTAGCAAAATGTAGTCTTTCCTCTTAAATGCCCAATGGCTTCTTTAATCGGACGCATAAGTATTTTGGACAAATATTAGATATGTATTCTAATATTGGGTGATTTTTTCTATACAAGTATATTCTAGCAAAATTCGCAATTTTCACTACTTACATCTAACCTTATTTTTTTTTTAACCGACAGTGTAAATCACAGAAAAGCCTTCAGAATCATGGCACTGCTTGCGATAAAACCAACCAAAACAAAAAAAAAACCAACTTCCAACACCATTCAATTTAGCCGGCTGAATGGAGGAATGGGTGAAGGCTAAGTTCAACGCTAGACGGAAATCTGAATCCAATTAAATTAAGTTCGGATTGAAATTTATCATACATCACCTAGTTAGAAAGGGGCAATAGAATTCATCGGATTAAATCGTGGAAAAATGAAATAAAATTCGATCGAAGGTGAAAAAGAAGAGGTTGAAATGGAAATGGAAAGTGACCAGCAGTAGTAAGGTAATGTCTAACGTGGTCTAACTCTCTAGTGTTTAAATTCTAGGATTAAAGAATTTTAGCATCTATTTTTGGCATTTCTAAGGGTTTCAAAACATAGTCTGTATCGCGTTAGAACAACTTACAGCTTTGATCAATGGAAAATGACAAATTACCCTTTTTTTGAACACTCCAAAAACGATATGAGCGAAGATATGTAGCTAATAGCAAGTAAATGACTTACATTTTCTTTGAAATGAATGTCAAGTGTGATAAAGAGGTTTTTTGTTCGCATTTCTCAAGTACCTACTGTACATATATCGAAGTCTTATGAGACGAGCGATGATTTCGCAATGTTGTCCACTTGTTTAGAAATTTTTACACTATAGATTTCTTGTAGACATCACGTAGGAGTTAATTCAGCTATGAAAACGAATGGAATACTCGATTGCATGTAGTTGCGCTTGAACGTATGAATTAGTGACACCAATTTCGGTAAGATTTCACCTGAAAGGTGCGACTTTGAATTTAGGTCAGACAGCGGATAGATAGGTAGGTATACGAAATATTTACGAGTACGTTCGATAAAACGTGTTTGCAATCAACACTTCTTTTCATAAACGATCCCATGTATGATAATTCACTAATTGTTGGAAACATGTTGAATTTATGACCGGTATAGCTACTTCTTTATGGTTTTTTTTTTATTTAGTTGGAAGTCTGTACAATGTCAAATTCGTACATGAAGTACTTTTATCATTTCCACCATGCAATTTTTTTTATTATTAAATTATTATATTACTCAACACATTACAATGATGCATAAAAAAACACGTTTATTTGCTTGCCTTTAACTGAAACAAGTGTCAGACCAAAATAATTTTACCTTGAATTTAAGTTGTCTCTGAAGCGTCACAGACTAACTACGCAATATGCAAGTCCCTTATACACTTTGTCCATTAATTTCATTATGTGTGATAGGTAGATATTACTCACTAATTTCAATTTTTATAAATATCAAGTCTACTAAATAAATGTCTAACAGACTTAGCCATTTACGACTACGATTATGCGATTTCTCGAAATCTTTTCCTTCTTATGTAACCGGTATCAAAAGTAACATTTTGCAATTACTTTTGCAGAAGGTAAATTCAAATTTCTCCCAAAGTTAAAGTCGCAACAATGATAATAATATACCATTCCATCTATGATACCTTGTCATGGTCGAATTTCCACGTTAAAACTTATCGCAGGTAATACACCGTCAAAAAGAATCTATCAAAAATGTCATTCCCCGTGATGTTTGCCGTCATCTGGAAGTTATTATTAACTAATTTTATGCTCCGATCCAGTAATGATGATCTGCAAAAGATCTTCGTTGGAGCGATTTCTTTTGATATTAACTTCTACCTCGATCATTCAGCGTGACAATCTTTCAAAGATTTTTAGGCGCGATCGCGTTGGCGTGTCGATAGTTTTTGAAGTGAAAGCTGAGAGAGTTTGGTTTTTATTTTCCTTAAAATTATTTTGTTTCGATTTCATTCAACTTTTCATGACTTGGGATTGTCTTCAAAAAATAACCCGCATTATGCTGAGAAGGAAGAAGATTTTAAATTGTTTGCTGCGCGTACTTTTCCCGAGTAAGCAGAGGTAGTCGAAAAGCATAACGATTTTCGTGCAGCAAATCAATTTGAATTCATTAAACAATTACTCGTTAATTACATCAATTTTCTATTTATCTTTACGTACTGTGCAGTTCAATCGTTTTCAATAATTGCAGGTATACTTCAAGCAAATAGTATTACATGTACATAGACAGCTCTCGGCAATAACCTGGAGCATTGTACGAAAATGATGGTTTCAAAACACATTTAGGACATAGTCCTGCCCTTTCCATCACTTCAATATTAATGCGCAATTATGTAAAATTTCAGACCATCCCCATTGCCGGTTGTGCGAAAGAATAACAAACTATCGCCGGAGAGATCAACAGTGTTGTGGAGCCATGAAAGAAAAATTAGTTTTTCCGGGGGTTCGGACTGGACTGGTTCGAATCTTAACAGTATTTCTATCCAAATGAAATACAGATATTTATGCAGAAGTCTACTAAAATACGGCGGTTTATTTGTTAAGCTTTAAGAAACTTTATTCGTTAACTTAAAGCTCTCTTACACGAGCGATTAAAATTGATTAATTTGCAGCAATTTTCGTCACGAAAATGTGTAGCAACATACAGCAACAATAGCAACTGGCGATGTGGATCAACTTATCATCAAGGGATATTGACCAATATCTAGCAATTCGGCAATAAGTGCTTACACGACCAATTCAGTCTGTGAACAACACGAAAGCAAACTTGACAAACAAATCTAAAACTTAAAATAAAACTTTGAAATATTTGAATCCCAACCCATTATAACACGAAACTTGACAAGTAAATGCAAAACTCAATATAAAACTTGACAATTGAATCACTGAACGCGGACAATTGCTCGAAATTTTCCAAGTTAGTGGAAATACAGCAACTATAGGGCGACCAATTCCAGCAATCTGTGAAAACATTGTCACATTGCTGAAATATTGCCGCAACTAGCACGATATTTCCCTGTATTGCTCCATTAATCGCTCTAGTTTTGGCAATAGTCGTCGGACAATCAATTGCTTGAAAAATTGCTCGTGTAAGAGCACCTTTACATGTGCGATTAAAATTGATTAATTTGCAGCAATATTCGTCAATTTTGACGTCACGAAAATGTGTAGCAACATACAGCAACAATAGCAACTGGCGATGTGGATCAACTTATCATCAAGGGATATTGACCAATATCTAGCAATTCGGCAATAAGTGCTTACACGACCAATTCAGTCTGTGAACAACACGAAAGCAAACTTGACAAACAAATCTAAAACTTAAAATAAAACTTTGAAATATTTGAATCCCAACCCATTATAACACGACACGTGACAAGTAAATGCAAAACTCAATATAAAATTTGACAATTGAATCACTGAACGAGGACAATTGCTCGGAATTTTCCAAGTTAGTAGAAATACAGCAACTATAGGGCGAGCAATACTACCAATCTGTGACACATTACCGAAATATTGCCGCAACTAGAATGATATTTCCCTGTATTGCTCCATTAATCGCTCCACTAGTTTCGGCAATAGTCGTCGGGCAATCAATTGCTTGAAAAATTGCTCGTGAGGGAGCACCTTTACATGAGCGATTAAAATTGCTCAATTTGCAGCAATATTCGTCAATTTTGACGTCATAAAAATATGAAGCAACAATAGCAACAGGCGATGTGGATCAACTTTTCATCAACTCGTTGCTAAGTTGTGATAAGAAATATTGTTATTACAAATTAAGGAAAGAAACTTTAACAAATTAAATAAATCAAATTAAATAAATCAAATTAAAAGAATGCGATTTGAAGTAACTCACTTTTCTGTCGCAGTTCATTTCTTTTTTCAAAGTTCCAGCCTATTCCGTTAGACTGGATGAATAGTAGCATATGCTACAAAGTTAAGTAGCATATACAACAAATATGAACAAACCAATATCTAGCAATTCGGAAATAAGGACTTACACGACAAATTCAGTCTATGAACAACTCATTAATATTTCGTTGCTCCAAACCATGATAACACGAAATCAAACTTCACAAACAAATCTAAAACTCAAAAGAAAACTTGGCAATCGAATCAAACACGAAAAAACCCACGACAGACTAATTGTATTCATCGAACGAAGACAATTGCTCGAAATTTTCCAACTTCAGTGGAAATTCAGCAACTATAGGGCGAGCAATACCAGCAATCTGTCAAAACATTGCCACATTGCCGAAATATTTCCGCAATTAGTATGGTATTGCTTTGTATTGCTCCACTAATCGCGTCAATAGTTGTCGGGCAATCAATTGCTTCAAAACTTGCTCGTGTAAGAGCACCTTTACGGTTTGCCATTTTAGCCTAATTCTGTAAGAAAATTAGGATGACAAACGGTGAACCGTTCCATAATTTCGTACCTTTACTCATATACTGGAAATGTGAGGATCTAACCAAAAATTGCTCAACGAATTAGTGAGATATGAGGAAAAAAGGGAGAGGTATGACCAACACACAAAGAAAATTACATCCTGCTTTTCACATTGTTGTACAGAATTTCAGAGCTAATATGTTGAGACCGTTTTTATTATTATTTCAATTTTTTTATTTTTTTTTTTTTTATTTTTTTTTTTATTTTATTTTTTTTTTTTTTTTTTTTTATTTTTTTTTTTTTTTTTTATTTTATTATATTTTTTTTATTTTAAATAACTTTTTTTTCTTTATTTTTTTTTTTATTATTATTAAAAAGTAGGTATTGTGAAAAAGAATACTACCCTTAACTTTTGTATTTTTAAGTTTAAGGATTGTTGTTGTTTGGTGTGTGGGAAGACACGAAGCAAAGCAGCGCATCTTGAGCTTTCAGGCCAACATGGCCCATTATACTCGAATCCCCCATTCTCTACCCGAACTTTTTCGTCCTCCTCACGAATTTCAAGAACTCAGGTAGGGAGCGAGAACGGAGTTCTTCCATCCTCATAACATCAACGCCGTATACGTGCATTCTCGCAAAAGAGTAAGCGGGACACTCAAGAAGGAAATGTTCCGTTGTGTCGTCGCTCTTGTCGCAAACAGTGCACATGGGGTCGTCAATGATTCTCAATCTGACCATGTGTAGGCCACTGAGTTATGCCCTATGAGGACACCAACCATACTACCACATTCCTTTCTGCTCAATTTGAGAAGAAAAGCAGCGGTTCGTCCATTTGGTCCCTCAACAAGGTTTCTAGTCTGCCGCATTCCCGGAAGAAGCCACCATCTCTCAATGTGTGATTTACTCACCCACTAAGCAATGGCAGCCCTAACAGAGGCAACCGGCACACCGAAAACTGGTTCTGGTCCGACCATGACTGACTCCGATCCAGCCTTTGCTAATGCATCAGCTATTTCATTGCCATTTACATCCTGGAACCCATATGAGCTTTAAGTCATTGAATCTGCCAACAGAATTCAACCGTTCTTTACACTCACGTACCATCTTCGATTGGATTATCTAGGGATTGTAGAGCGGCCTGACTGTCGCTGCAAATGCAGATCATCCTGCCTGTCCATCTTCCTCTATAATCCATTCTACTGCCTTAAGGATCGCATAAACTTCAGCTTGAAATACCGAAGAATGTTTTCCTAGTGCGAAAGAGTACCTGAGATCTTCAGTCTCAGGTACATTCCAGCTCCCGACCCGTCATCCGTATAGAATATATCAGTGAATTCGCTAATCAGTGCGGACTGGTTTTTCCACTCTTCCCTACTCGAGATCTTCACCTTATATTTTCTTTTGAGCATACAGGTCGAAGTCATAGCATCCGAAGGCATATTGAGAGTTTAAGGATTAGTAAAAAAAGAACAACGAGCAAGACATTTGTCTACTGTAGGGTCCATAGCTCATGAATCCTTTCAGATACTATAGGTTCGAATTGTTACATCATTGGACAGTTAAATACTCCTACAGACAACCGAATTTGGAGATTTTAGACAGAAAAAAATTAAATAGGTACTCTATGATGATATCAACTAGACGAGAATAAATATAGCAAATAATAAAAAAATTTAATATGTTAAACAATTTTAAGATCAACTTAACTCTATTGTAAAAGCTCAAATACCAAATGTCAAATATTTGACTTCGTTGCCAAATGCAGTCAATAGTGTAAACGTCCAAGTTTAATTTGTCAAATTGCTGTATTTGCTTTATGCACAAGTACGTATCGAATACAGTCTAAAACAAGTTTTAAGTCCTCTGTAGTTATGTAAAACTGGCATTAGACGAATAGAGCTGAAATGCTATCAGGGCTATAAACTATCCCAACGTCAAATTTGAATTAAATAAAAACTGAATAAAATTTCCAGAAACTTCGATGCATTTTTAGTTTCTCTTCGTTTTGTTCTAAGATCTAAAAAGAAAGTTTCAACCTTCAATTAAAAAAATAAATTTGTATTAATCGATATTTACAGGATAATACAAACATTTATGTATACAATTTAAATTTTTATTTAATGGCGCATTTAACGCTTATAAATACGATTTACATAATATGAAAGAAAAATTGTTACATATTTCCTTTGTGAACGAATATTTAATATAAATCACTTCGAGTTCGGTGGGCATGACTGAATTTTTTCAACCTACACACATTATATAAATACCTCTATGTATGGATTATGAATATTCTAAATACCTTTCGTATATTACCTATAATCGTGCGTGTCGCGTAACATGAAAACTGGATTTTTCACTTTACACGAGGCGATAGGTAACATAAGGAAAAGAAAAGCCTAACTTCATGAAAATAAAATGAAAAGTTTTTTAAGTCAGTTTTCATACCTATAAGTTTATGTTATATTGTGTGTACAATATGCTGGAGACTTTCTTAATCAATTTATGTCGGTATTTTGAGGTTTAAATTCTCAGAAGGGTATCAAATATTGATTTTCTCTGTCATACTTGGAAATCATAATGTCGATCCATTTACTTAGAATTTATTATTCTGTTATAGAAAAATTTTGGAGCGCGTGTTTTTTTTATATTTGCGATGGATGATGTCAGTAAATACAACATATTCAAATTTTCGAAAGTTAATAACATTTCATTAAGATATAATAACTAGAAGAATGGAAGATTGACGAACATCAAAATAAAATCAACCTTAGTTTATCTAAGACGCAAACCAAACTGGAGCATGGAAATCTAAAATAGCACACATATGGCCTATCTAGTAGCTCAGGTCGGATTGAATGAACGCGATTTCCCGACCGAGATGAATTACGATGATTGATTATATGTATTTTGTAGTATAATATATTGTTATCATCGTGTGAATCAATAAAAAAAATAAAATAACATAAATGACGTATTACATAAATGATTATTTAATAGATATTACAATCAAAGCATAAATTTATGTGCGATCAACCTAAAATTCACGCCTAATTTGATGACACCCATTAAAAACTTATGCGTCAAAAATCAGTGAAAGTGTCAGCCTTTAGTAACCACTCTACAACAACAGGTGACAAATATTTCATACACTTAAGTTTTCTTTTTAAAAAAAATTGCTCAACAAAAATCGAGAAAACGATCATAACCTTCTTCTTATTTACTATTATGAAATATTAGTGCACTTTTGATCGTTCCACACTGAACGTAGAGAGAAAAGAAGAAGAAAAAAACGTAATTACGTTTTCAACGAGATATTTAATTATGTCAGTAATGTTTACTCTTCGCATCAGCAATGTTTACAGAAACTAATCGGAAATAAGTATCATAGAGTTGAAGAGTCAAATTGAAGGAAATGAAAACGAATTTCCGATTTATTTTCCATGTCATTTTGATAATACATAATTTAGTTTATTTGAAGAGCAGCGATTTTTTTTTTGTTTTTGGATCGAATGGAATTGAATCCAGTTCAACTTTCACTTATGCTAATAAATAATAGATTTATTTGACCCACAGTATCGGATAGTCAACTAAGAATAAAATTAATTTGATGATTAAAACTGGAATGAGGCATAATATTTGAATAAATAAATAAATATCAAAAGAGAGTGAAATTTAGGCTATTTATAAATTTTTTTTTGTTTTTGAGAAGTTGAATTATAACAGGTCCATGCAAACATACGTTTTCGTCGGATTTCAAACACTGGAAAAAAAATCGAGGTGTCTCCAGAAAAAAACGCCGGACGAAGGGACGATCGTAATTTGCCAAAATTCGGTCAAAGAAATGTCATAGAAGGGCTCTAGCCTTGTTTTAGGTCTTGCTCGCCATAGATGAAGACACTTAGAAGTGTAGTCAAAATAAAAACAGACGTTTCGAAAAAAAACCTCCATGAAAAAAATTTTTTTTTTTTAGACTGAAAAATTTTATAATACCAAAAAATGTTTAAAAAAAATTAAGTCAAATTTGCCTTGTGCAGGACAACTTTAGCCATTTAACAAGCAACAATTTAACGATTACACTATCTGATTGCAGTGGCCACTGAAAATATTCAAATATTTGACAAAGTGGTATACAGTATAATACAAGTCCAATGATCAAATTTATTCTTCATTGGCGCGACATCCAAAATAGGGCCTTGGACTCTTCGATATTTATCTGATCTAATTTGGGACATTTCGGTCCGATCTACAATTTTTCTTCCAAGCTCCTCAAAATTTTTTTTTTGGTAATAACTTGTTAGTCTACCATGAGAGTAGGGGATGAAGATGAAAAATTTTTCAAAATGGATATTGATGAAAAAATGAAAAACTGTGTATAGGGGAAAAGCGCGCTATCTCTGGGGTCTGACAAGGTCCACTAGGCTACCGAGGTTCAAATTTCCTTTGGTATTTCTTTTTTCTTAACGACATATTCTGTAAATTATATATTACAGAAAAAAGATGACAAAATATTAACAATTTAGGAAATAATCAGTCTCATAAATAATTGTTGATGCATCCAAAGTATATTTTACAATCATTTTAATAATTTCATGAATAGTAGCTGGTACAACAGCAGCGTGTGAAGACACCTTAGCAAAAGCAGAAAAACATAACTTAGTTCGTTCTACATTTTTTAAGAAAAAGTACATTAGAAGTCAAGAATTTTTTTAACAAAATTATCAAAATACTTCTATTGAACGCATATATTGAGTTTTAAAATTGAACTGTTAAAAAGATGAAAAAAAACAGAGATCCACTACTTTTTTCTATGAAATCCTTCGTCAACAATTTTGCCATTTTCACTTCTCTTTCATTAGTCAAAATTTCAATGAAGTAAAAAGTAACCCCAATACTATTAGTCTAAAAGTCTTCTTTAGACATAAATTAGACAACCCAAACCTCTTGCGATTGATAGGAAGATTACCTCAAGTTAAAAAGGCACATTTTTAAGAGGTAGCACATCACTCGACATCAAGTACTATTCATCAGTTCGAATGTAAAAGGAATTGTCCAAATCTTTTCTTCATATTTTTATATCCCTTGGGTTATTTGGAAACTTAAGCATTTCAATAACTATTCCACGGCCTTGTGTTTCTAAACCCTTTCGCTGCCCATCACGCGGTGTCGCGTGAGAAACTACTTTTGACCTCTTCAAATAGCAGTAGCCAAAATTTTGTTTGGCAAAGTCTAGAAGTGTTAAAATAAGTCTGCCAACAAATTGGTTTTGAATTTGAAGACACATTGATTCAGGAGCTGCGTAGAAGGAGGTAGTTGCTTGGAGTGTTATTTTCATATCACCCAATAAGTCCATACATTTTGATCTCCGAAAATACAGCCCTCCTCACCAATCTGGCTACATATTTCATCGACAATAGTCAAATATTTGACGCAGTAGTATACAGTGTAATACGGGCTTTACATGTGTAACCAGCGCTATACAGTGCAGCGCAAAAGGATAGGCACTTAGTCTGTATATTGAAACTGTTAAATACTTTCAAAAACTATGATCGCTTCCCGGAATTTTTTTCAGTATTAAAACCTTCATTTCGTAATTTAAATAAGCGCGTGGCAGTTATCCACAGGAATATTTCATTCTACATTAGTGGTGATCTGCTAAGAGCCATTAAATGTAGCCTTCCTCTATTTTACACAAACATTTATAAGTACATTTAACGAGAAATTCCTGAAATAGAAGGGAACAAGAAAGAAATGTTCGTTGTGATAAATTAAGAAAAAAAATAGATGATTTTATCGAAGATCGACTGGAAGCGAAATTGTTGGCCTTTTCTAAAATTGATCACTCTATTTTAAGACCTTTGTATGAGAAGGTTCAACTTGGGAACAACTTGAAGAAATCTGTTTGTTTCGTTAGAGGCGGGAATCGAAATTATAATGAGTTAGTTCTTAAAAATAATGATACAGATTGTGTTGTGTTGGATTGCAAAAGCAAGTGGCACACGAAGTAAATTTTATTCTCTCTTTATTTGTTTTTTAATTTTGTAGTTTTTTTATGATCTCATTTCATTATTTTCTTAGTAATTTTATTTTTATTTTCACAGTGAGTATTGATTGATCGAACGAATCTTGATGATTAGACGCGGTTGGATAAAATTCTTTGAACAGTCATACATAAATAAAATGACCTCTACGTTAGCACACAATTTACAAGGCTAATCGAGACTCCTTCCTGTATATAGAAACCCGGTATTTTCTTCATTAAAAAGGAGCAGAAGAAGTTTTGGGAATATATTCAATAAATATTGAATGATACAACAGTGTGGTTCTTTGTTCCCCTGAACTATCAAGAACTGTCAAACGCTGAGCCTTGGCGTTATTGAAATTGTTTATCTTATATACTATCTTAAATTTCCAGATCAATGTAACTATTTTCAACTCGTGTTATTGTTTACTTTCCTGGTAATGGTGACATAAATCGAAGATCTGGCTTCAATGAATTGTATAGGTAGCCAAAACTGTGATTTAGGTGCATTTCTTCTGTTCGATTTGCGAGTTCTAAGAAATCAATTATTTGAAGGCGAAGGACGACATGCAGACATAGGTAATCACAATTTTGTTGGCAAAATCTCTTACAACATGCATATATCGGTGCTCCACTTATTGTAAGTCACCGACGTACTATGGTGTTATCTACCTTGTGAATCATTAGCCGAGCAATGTAACATTTCAATTGTACTTTTTAGAAAATTGCTCATTACTTATACCAAGAATTTTTCATAATCAAATATGCAGCATGAATTACGTACAACTAAAAATACAATTACATGTGAATAATTTGTCAAAATACAATTCATTCGCTGTTTTTGTACCTAGGTTTGTATCTTGTGTTCAATATCCATAAAGAAAGAACAGAAATAAATTTCAAGTCCGTCGAATATTGTTGATAACTCCAAGACGTTTTTCTCCGAAACGAGTTGTGTGTCACGGGCTGGACTATGTCTCCTCGTAATCATGTTCGCATGAAATAATACCTGAAGGCTGTAGAAGACTATAAAAACTGCCAGTCTGCGGTGCTTTAAACTGAAGTTAATCGAAATAAGATTAAACCGCAAAAAGGCAACAACACCGTAGGCCGTGATCGTTCTGAACGAGTGACCCCGACAAAGAAGCAGAATAATGAAAACATCATCACCTGTACAATACCCATATAGCGAGAAACCACTAAAAAAAACAAGTTTGAATTAGAAGTATATTAATACAAATAAAACGGGCTTGAGATTCAAACTTAAAGAGTCGAATATTGAACATCTCCAATAACAGGATCAGATTAAAGTTTGCTTTCTTGGATTTTTCTCGTTAATCCAATCACAGATACGTTCAACTATTTCTCTTCATTATGCCGATGATATCGTGGCGGAATATACCCTGCTTCCGGTAGAATAATCGAGTTCAATCGGCTCAATTATGTCTGCTTCTTCGATAAAAAAAACGTTTTTTTTTAGTTTTGCTTTATCGGTTTAAATTGCTAGTGTACCTGTCGGCGAAAAAATGTGGTATATCTCTTCTCTTATCTTACGTTTTTCGGTTATTAAAGTTTTATTAATAACGCGTATTACACTCGTACGATGCGTATGATGGTAGCAATAAAAATTCAGAGGTGAGTTATGAATCATTTATGAAAATTGTCCACAAAATGCTAGCGCCCATGACCTGGTTGGGATACGAACGAAACCACGCTAATGAAACCCACTCCTTATCACTTTCTTCAAGAAACTGGTGAATAAATAGGCTCTTTTTTCCACGCCCAAAGAATAGTGAAGGCTTCTATGGTTTTAGCATACAAAGGTAGGATGTTATCGTGTAATGCTTTTAGAACGTTTTTCCGGAATGAAAAAAAGCTTCTACTAACATTAAAAAGGAGAAAGGAAAGAAAAAAGTAAGAAAAGGAAAAATAAAGAACAAAAAAAAAGGAAAATATAAAAAGGAGGGAAAAAATGAAAAAAAGGAAAACATGAAAAAAATGAAAAAATGAAAACAGGAAAAAATTAAAAAGGGAAACGAAAAGAAAAAAAGGAAAAGGCGAAAAGGCGAAAAAAGAGGAAAAACTAAAAAAGTGATGAAAAATAAATAAAAATATACATGAAAAAGGAGAAAAATAAAAAAAACATGAAAAAGTTTAAAAATAATAGAAAAAAAATGAAAAAAAAATTATGTAATATAAATACAGTGAAACTTCTATTACCGGACACCTCCCTATAGAGAACAGTTCTTTATTCCCCAATGAATTAGGTATTAAACTCAATACCCCCGAAAAGCGGACACCTCTTTATAGCGGACACTTTTGAATTCCCCAAAGGTGTCCGCTATAGAGAAGTTATACTGTAATAGAAAAAAAACAAAAAAAGGAAAAAAAAATTATGTGATAAAAAATATATAAAAAAAAGTTTAAAAAGGAAAAAAAAACATTTGAGATTAAAAACTGAAAAAATTCAAAGGTGAAAAAAAAGGGGAAAAGACAAAATTCTTTCAAGGAAAACAACATTCTCAATACGTAAAAGAAACATTACGAACCATTAAAAAAACTTGTGAATTTAAGAAAAATAATATCTTTCATGGTGGCTGCAATAGAAGCTTATTTTTTGCTAAAGTTGTTGTTCAGCGTCATAGAAGTGTTCTCGACATAGATCGACCGCTTGCTTGAGTTTTGCCATTGAGAGCATGACAGACGAAAAACTTTTACTTGAGAGGCAAGTTTGAAAACTCTGATACTTTCCATGGTAGAGCTAATTACCTTTGTTAGCTTACATTTTTTTTTAAAAAAATTTGGGATGTTTTTCGGCATTAAAAGACGCATGAAGAACCTTGTCTACGCAACGGCAGTAGTAACATTGGAAGATCTAAATGCGAGGATCGATGCGGCAGCAATAGAAGTAAGGCAGCAGTTGAGGAATATGAATACAAAGAGAACACTCGCCAAACGAGCTTTAGCGTGCATTCAAAATTAAGGTGGGTATTTTGAACATTTATTATAATAAAAAAAATTTGAAATAAAACATAAAAACCTATTATTAAATTCTTTCAGTTCAAGCAAGGAGTGTAGATCAACATGTTCTTCTTTTTGTATAAAAGTGGCACTGACTTTTTAAATATTTAATTTTTATGCGATATGTATTTTTAGCTATGACTTCCAAAATGTTAATCGTAACTCATACATATGTATGCAGCTTTTGTAGGTAATAATACGGTTCATAAAAAAATAAAATTAAGATGAAATTTTTATAATGGGGTTTTCTGAGAAAAACTACATTGATCACTGAATTTTTAGGGTTGACGTAGTAAAAATTTGTGTTTTCGAGTAAATATCTCAAGATTGGGTGCAGTTACAATTTAGACTGTTACATCAAATGAAAGGTAATTCAATTCCCTAAAAAACGAGTTAAAACACTTTGCCTTGTGATTATGTGTTTTCAAGATATAACGTTTTAAGTGAGTGAGGGTACCGGTCAGAAACGCTTTTCTTAACCACCCTGTATCTTCACTGATATTGAAAATTGACCCACCCTGTAGAACAATTTTTTCTCCAAATATATTAAGGAATAATCCCTTACAAGGTGGCACACGGAGTACCAAACACCCTGTATAGCAAAAAAATCGAGTAATATCATCAACTGTAAAGCCTCGTGTACACTAGCAAGTAACTTGCGACATTTCTTGCTAGAGTAATTTGCTGCGATGTTTACACTATGTGTCAAATTGCAGCAATTTTACTCTAGCAAGTAGCTCTACAAAAATCTTACAAATAAAACTTGCTTATCCGTGTACACTTCATCATCAAAGTTTCGTTGAACTGTCAAAACGAAAAAGAAAAATCCCACAACTCTGGACACATTGTAATTGAACAAAAACGTGTGTTCGGAGCTTCACTTGTATTTCCGTTTATATTTCGCACGTAAACTAGAAAACTATGACAATTAAGACTGAACTTAACCTCACTTCCAATGCAACTGTACTGACTTGCTGAAAAATTTCGGAACCGATCGGAACTTTCTTGCGAGATTTCAACTCTCGCAAGTTAGCGTGTACATTCACAACTTGCTTGAATAGGCAACCATTTGCTGGCTAGAGCAAAAACTTGGGCAAATGCGCTCTCTGAACCGTATACACATGCAGCAATAAATGTCTTAGAGCAACTCTAGCAAGTTTTACTTGCTAGTGTACACGAGGCTTAAGGCTAGCCGCACATTGAAAGAACAAAAACAGTTTTAGTCAAAAACGTTTTTGACTAAACATGACTATGTCGCTTTTTCAATAGCAATTCAATGATCAGAGCACACTGATTAGTCGAGCTCGCTTCAAGGCACGCGACTAATCAGTGTGCTCTGATTATTGAATTGCTAGTGAAGCAGCGACATAGTCATGTTTAGTCAAAAACGTTTTTGACTAAAATTGTTTTTGCTCTTTCAGTGTGCGGCCACCCTAAAAGTTTTTCGGTGGCGCTGTACAATACGCCGTCTGATGAGTCACCATCGGACCTAGTCTAACACAATTTTTAAACTGGCCTCTCAAGCAAAAGTTTTTCAATTGTTATGCCCTCAATAGCGGTAGCCAATACAGCGATTGGTCCCAGTAGCAAAGTTCGTGTGGGAAGAATTTTACAGGTTCCTCTGACGTCGAGACACAATTCAAATATTCTTAAAGAAAAGAAAATCATATGAAAAAAAATAATAACATAAAATGAAAGAGTATTGTGTTTTGAAAAGCGTGGAAACACTAATTGGATAATATCATATATGTGTGAAATATTATGTAAATTTTAACTCTTTTTGTATTCAATCTTTTGGCGCAAAACTTCTCTCTAATTATTTTTCCGTGGTCGTATTTTTTGGCATTGATGCCGATACGAATATAAGTTCTAGTTTCAATTTGCCACAAAAACTGAATTAGCGTCACAGGCACACAGGGCAGGTTTGAAAAGAAAAAATGTTAGAACTTGTGAAAAGACATTTAAACCGAATCTATCGCTATCTCATGGCTAATAGATCATCGATTTATTTTCTTAAAGTATGTTTTATTAACACGTTGACGGACAGTTGCGTCTATAGCCGTCAAGTTCAAGTTCACTATGTGACATGACGGCAATAGCCGTCCAATACGAAACGGTCGTTTTTAGACACTGCGGCTGTAGCAGCACAAATGTGCATTTACCAGCGTACAAGTAGAAGCCTAGTGTCATGTTTTCGAAAAAAAATTTAGTATGCAAGGTTAACACATTGAGTATGCACGTGGTTGTGAACGGAGTAGTGCGATCTTGTTTTCTCTTCAATTTACAGTTGCTATTGATACATTTAACGATATTTTTTGTTTATACTGGTAAGTATTTGTTTATGATTGATTTTACACTTTAAATAGAAATAAAAAAATTTAAATTTAGCATTTTTTGATTCATTTAGCGATATTTATAGTTATACTGTTTACTTTTTGTTTTTTATGATATTACATTTGAAATATAAAAACAATAATGTAAATAATAAATGTATAAATAATATACAATAAATAATAATATAAAATAAAATTGAATGTTTTATTCAATATTTATAGAAAATGGCCAGTTGGGAAAAAGAACAGGCTAGGCTGCTGAAGCTTTTTGAGGAAACAGGTAGTGGGTCAAGCAGCAGTGAATCTGAACCTGATGCTGACTGTGCTGAAAATAACAGTTCGGGTAGTGAAGAAAATGAATCAACTACAGATGAGGAATATGAAGCACCAGAAGAACCAGAAAATGATGAGACAGGGCATATCAATACAACACCTTTAAGAAACTTTTCTTTTGATGCAGATGAAGAAAATGAATCAACTACAGATGAGGAATATGAAGCACCAGAAGAACCAGAAAATGATGAGACATGGCATATCAATACAACACCTATAAGAAACTTTTCTTTTGATGCAGATGCGGCTGGGATTCTTTTGGATATAGACGAAAATGTGTCTCCAATTCAGGTTTTTGAAAAAATTTGGGATGACCAAGTAATGGAAATGATTATAAAATCTACGAATGATTACGGCCTAAAACTTTGCAATCAAACACGGCCACATACAAGGCATAGTAGGAAGGCAAATTTCAAAAATACTGATACGATTGAAATGAGAAAGTTTTTGGGTTTGTGTTTGCTTCAGTCCCAGCTAAAATTCTCCAGTATTAGAAAACTCTTTTCCATTGATGCATTACATTACCACCCAGCTTTTCCTTCACAAATGTCTGGAAGGAGGTTTGAGCAAATATTGAGATGCTTTTGTGTAGAAGAAGAAAATTCAAACGACCGTTTGAGGAAAATAAAAATATTTCTTGATTTGCTCATAAAAAAGTTTGCGAATGCATATGCACCAAATGAGGCATTATCATTAGACGAATCTTTGTTATTATTTCGAGGAAGGCTTTCTTTTCGCACGTACATGAAAGGCAAAAAGGCAAAATACGGAATTAAATTGTACGAACTTTGTTCTGCCCAAGGTTATGTTTTGAACATAGAAATATACAAAGGCCATCGAGAAAACGAAGAAAACATGACAACTATTGAAAGTCTTGTGATGCGATTGATGCAGTCATATTTAAACAAAGGGCATCATTTGTTCATGGATAACTATTACAACAGTGTACCATTGGCTAACAAATTACTGAGCAAAAAGACACATGTGACAGGAACTCTTCGTGTAAATAGGAAGGGTCTGCCGCAAGAAATAACAGGTCGTAAGCTTAGAAAAGGAGAACATGTATGGCGACGCCAAAATCAGACATACGTGTCCAAATGGAAAGATAAACGGGATGTGCTATGTCTAACAACAGCTTACCACCCAAGTATGATAAACACAGCTAACCGTCGACAACAGGAAAAGAGAAAACCAATTGAAATAGTGAATTATAATCAGAATATGTCAGGTGTCGACAGAGCAGATCAGATGATGTCCTATTATTCCTGTCCACGAAAAACAATTAGATGGTATAAAAAGATAATCTTTCATCTACTGGATGTAGCAGTGTGGAATTCTTACTACATCTTTAAAGAAAAGACAGGTTCTCAAATGAAGTTTATAGAATTCAGGGAAGCAATTATACGATCTCTAACTGGCATAGATTATAAACAGGATGGAAGGTCTTTGGTTCAATTTAAACGTGCACGAATCCAAACCAATGAAATCAACAACAATGGAACACAGCATTTTCCTGAGAAAATTTCTCCTCCTGAAAATTATCAGCGAAAAACATATTTTCAGCGTTGTAAACAATGTTATAAACAGGGAGTAAGGAAGGAAACATCATATTGCTGCAAGAATTGCATATCAAAACCTGCACTGTGTCCTGCACCATGCTTTGAAACATGGCATACCGAAAATAATGTATAATAATTATAAAATTATAATAAATTTATTTGTCATTTATTTATTTTTGTTTGATCATGAACTAACATTTCGTGTAAAACTCCCAAAAATACTTTGTTGCTCACAAAAAATTGCTTATTTCAGTCATTAAACCTGTCATTTACGTTTTTAAATTTTTGCTGTTATAGCCGCCATCGTCCCATTACATAGTGTCTAGAGTCCGCTGGCGCCATGACGGTTGTAGCCGCAACCTAATTAAAGGTGCTGAATTAATCAAAATTAAGTGTATTTAAGCAGAAAGAGTAAAACTATACTTCTAATATTCTAAAAATTACAAAAACATATAGTGTCAATTTTCGAATTTCACTTGTTTCTACTGTCCGTCAACGTGTTAACACATTGGTGTTACGCAGCTTCAGCCCGCCTTGCGTATCGTCCATTATTCGATCTAAGTTTAAATATCGAGCCAACGCAATACTGTTAATTAATCCGAAGATAGATTGAAGACGTATCTTATCGACCAACCGACGATAACCCTAAATAACTGACACCGAATTCGTTCTTTCGAAGGCTGAATGATCACCTGGGTTTACCGCCGTAGTTCCATAGTCTTAGAAATAAAATAGACAAAGCCGTAACATATCTAAGAATTACTTAGGCCTTAAAATAATCAAAGGAAAAAATATATTCTTCTCAAGTGACACTATCTAAAATCACATGTTATACAAAATGTTTATTATTTGGTCCTTGTTTGCGCTTTTGTTTCCAGACATTCGCATTTATTTACCCCAGTTCATTACTATTTTACGTTCCTTACAACGTAGTACGTAGTCGTAGACATTGTTCTCTAGAGGTGCTTGTAGAAACATATTTACATACAACTGAAACTTAAGATCTTATGACTACACTTTAAAAGCAGCAAGAACTAGATGAGAGATGACACCTTCTGCCACCATTGTGATACTAGCGTTTATCGTATTCTCAACAATTCGACTTTTGTCAGCACGACTTCCTTTCGATAATTAAATGCAAACTCTCTAAGCTCAATTTGTTAATTAGATTTTAGCTTGTTAGAGATTTTGTGTTTTAAATCAATTCTCAACGTCGAGCACGTTCTTACGTTGGATGCCAGTCGAAACAAAATACTACGAATTGCTTATTAGCTCCAAGTATTGTTGATTTTAATAGTTTTGTCTTATTGAAATGAGAGATGAGGAGTTTTCAGATAATCAGACTGCTGGAAAAGTTTCCACGAATAGTCAAAATACATAAACTAAATGAGCAAATATAATTAATTTTGTTATTATGAAGTTCCCTTGTTTCTTGCCCTGAGTGCTTAATGAGATCATACTGTGCTAAAATGTTATTTCAAATCATGGATACATGAATTTAAGGTACCACGAAGTTTTTAAGACCCAAGACTTTCGAGTGCGCAAAATAAAGCCTCGAAGTGGACAAGATCCAAAACGAACTAGAACAACGAATTTGGAAGACTGTTTAAGACTGAATATTCACCAGGAGTTATTTCTTCCCTTCACTGGACTCTGAGTAACAGTTACGTTATATCATAAACGGTAGACCAAGACTCGACTGTGCAAGACTGATCTCAAGACAATATCTACTTTAGCAAGACGAAGCCAAGGACTAAGTATAGGTACATACTTATTTTCATCTCATGTCAATTCGAAACTGCACACATTAACAAAGCAGAAAGTATATTATCACAACATTACCGTTGTACAAAAATATGCGAATATCGGGTCAAAAGTATAAATTACTAATAGTGGGTCTAATTTCAATCCCATTGAATTCAATATCGAAACCCGATTCTTAACAACTTGATGAAAATTAGATGTGTCCACATTTTCAAATCGAACCATCAAAAATACCACTCACCACAACAGAAGATGATTGAAAACTGTTGAAGCAATAATACCCTTTCTACGAAAATAAACAGCGGTCCATGAAAACGGCACCATAACAAATCCAAGATGAAAATAAATCACTTATTTTCAAGGAATACGCTTCTGAGATATGCAGCATGTTCGTTGCTGTATACGTATGTAATGCGATACATTTCATCGATTCTATATCGAATCGCCCATACTTACTCCATGTCCAGATAAGTTTAAATTTTTATGTTTTCGTAGTTGGCCCCGCAAATAGCTTTCATTCCACCAGTTTATTAACAGTTTAATGGTTCTCTCGTTGGTCTGTTGCTGGTGGATCGACTATTCGCCTTCATTCAGATTTCCGATTCACCACAAGTTCCTTTTGTTTAGTCTTTGAAAAAGTTTCTTTATACCGCCCGCCCTGCTCCTAAACTTGTGTGTGGAATAAAGTATGGATATTTTTAAATCAGAGCCTATCGTATGCGTATTATAGGCATAGAGGCTCAGTTTTTTAAAGACCGCTTTCATATTTTAATAGGTTCCAGAGCCGTTGAATCATTAAAGGAAAAGTGAACGATTCATAAAGGTCGGTGTTGGAGCAATATGAAAATGTCGATAATATTTTATGACTAATTCAAGAACATATGACCGGAACATATGACTAGCTCTTTAGTAAATCGTTTGAGCAAAGAGTTGTAGCAATTTTTTTGAGTGGTGTTGAAAATTTAATTGATGGCTGGAGTTGGGTTACACGCACAGTAAATCATTCGAAGTAACATTAAATTGACAATTTTGATTTCAGCTTTGATTTCAAAACACCATCACATGAGCACATATTTCTAGGCTGGGCGGTTTGGTGAGAGTACAAGTACACAACTCCTAAAACCAATAACAGATCGTAGTTACAGGTAGTACAGCCTTTCAGGATAAAGATTCTTCCTTCTTCTCATCACAGTGAAGAACATAGACAAATCTACAAACTGACAAGGTATTTCGGAGAACAGAACGTCTGAATATCTGAAATTAGGCAGCAATCAGACCCGAACCCTAGTGGGAGCTCTGACTGGACATTGTTACATGAGGAAGCATCTCCATAGGATTAGTCTCTCTGAGAGCAAAGTATGCCGAATTTGAGATGACGAAGACGAAACACCAGAACACATCCTTTGTGAATGTGAGTGACTTGCTCACAAAAGACTTCGTCACTTCGGCAGGGCTTCATGAAACCATCGGAATTCCTGACTATTCCTCTTCGAAAAATACTAAGCTACATTGAAAGCGCAGTTATCGAAGAGGAATCATAGATAATCCAGGGGGACGTCACAATAGGCCCAATTGAGGCTTCAGTGACCAAACCAACCCAAACACGAAAATCTAATCTAATTGTATTTCGTAGTTGAAAAAAACAGTTTTCTGTTATGGAAGATATCTCCAAAAACCTTGGCAGTTCCACACCAAAAATTTATATCGCACAGATAATAAGGGTCAGCCTTTTCGACTACAGCAAATACAACATCAAAGAAGGAGGAGTCACACAAAAAACGTTTTTTTACTAAAGTGCTTTAAATGCCAGTATAGTACCTTTCTACTCAAAACTGATTAAAGTTGAATAGATACACTTTTTTTCCATTCCATTCCATTAAAATGCGTAGGCTCGAAGAAAAATTACATAAGTATCACAGGTGTTTAATATTATTTTATAGTGGGGAAGAAAAACTGAAACTTTAATCTTCGCAAGAAAACCCTTCGCATTGATCTTAAAGAACGAGATTTTTTGATCGCACTATAATCTGTCAAACCGAATTCGCAGTTAAATATAAACGTAAAGTTGATTAAAATTTTTGATAGCATGTTCTGTAGCAAGCACCATAAATCGAATTATCCTATTCAATCTCTGACACAATCTCACAAATTTAAAGGATGTGTCTGACATCTTTCTACATACGTGTACTGATCTGAAATCTCCAAATCTCATAAATCTTTTTAAGAATATCATTTTTCAATTCATGATTTCCTTCAAATTTAGTTATCATTTTTCAGAAGAAAAAAAATAATACTATGGCTGATTCTGTGTAAATCCATTTCTATAAAACCACAACAATAATTAAGTCATAATAAACATTTAGACAGCATGAAATTATCAATTAAATTTTAAGACTAACTTCCTTCTATGAATTTCTCAAAATTTGAATGTTTTTGGAACCACAGAACAGTTCCAAAAATTAAAAGTCAACCACAACAACATGCCATTAAGCTAAATTTTCCTTAACGTTATCAATATTAATGTCGCAAAAATATTTTACGTTAAAGCGAATTTACCGATTAAAACTGCATATCTACTCTTTAGAATTAAATAAAAGATAGCTATTATCAGTAATCATACGAGCGTTTACAGTGTGGGTTTCTAGACGTTTTATTTTTCCATCTTATGAATTTTCTCTTTACGCTTACGATATGAGTAATGCTGTATGAAAACATTGTTCATAATCATTGAAGGAATAAATTTTTTCAATCTTGTTATGTTGTAAATAATAAGAAAAAAAGTTTCATTAAAGGTGTGACACAGAGAGAGTATAAGTCTAGAAAAATTACACACAAGTATACGAGTCCCTCACTCGACACATCTGCTACACATTCGGGTCCCGCTTCATCAATTAATCCATTATAAAAGTATATTTTATAACATAAAATCAAACGGCATAAACCGGTGTAACTGGTGTAACGTTCAAGATTCTGCCAGACAATTTGAAAATAATAAAAGGTAGGTTTGTTTAAGCGTTTGTAGCGATCTTTTTAATAGAGTAGTAAGTATAAAATGGAACTTACCTTGGTGGCACTTTTTTCTTTCCATCCAGATTTGCAGTAGCCGCCTGTACCGCTGAAATGCCAGAAGAAGTGGTTGTTGTTGTTGCTGTTGCTGTTATCGATGTTGTTATTGTTGTTGTTGGTGAAGCACTATTTGCTGGCGACATAGGTGGCGCTGTGGGCTCAATCGTTGATGATGATGGTGGTCTTTCGAAACTTCCTACAGATACCGTTGTATCACTTTCACTTGAATCGCCTCCACTGCCACTTGTCGACATCTGCTGCTGCTGCTGTTGTTGCTGTTTTTCTGGTGTTGCATTTGATTCTTTAACCTCAATAACGGTTACAAAATGTGATAGTTCCGATTTATTGTCTGGCTTTTCGACGCCCTTTTCACCGTCATCAACGGAACGCTTACGACTCAATGTCAGCTCATTGATGCACTGATTGAGGGCACCATTCTTTTGAATTTGAATATTTTTGAAATCTTTTTCGGTTCCTGCATCCTTGTCTTCATGTTCGTCTTGTGATTCGTTTATAATTGAACCGGCACCGCTGCTTGTTTCCGATGGTTGGTGTTTAGTGTATCGACCAAAACGGCTAATACTGTCCCGATCGCCTCCACGATTAACTCCTCCTTCGCTGGCTGATCTGAATAGGCCCTATAAATAAAAAAGAAATTTTTATTAGACCACGTTCAGTTCGATAAATTGATACATTTTAGTATTGCTCTTATTTTTTTTTTAATACGTTTAAAGGTACGAAACGATTATTTCCATATGACCTAGTTGCTTTTGGGAACAGCACACACATAACGCATCGCTAGATAATGGGATATAAAATGCGGTTGATGTGCACGCATATTTTCACCCAAATTATCTTGTGAGTGAGGTCGTTGTGTTCTCAATCCCGTGACAAGGTAAATTATCTTAAGTACATCCAATCATCATAGTAAGCTCCATCATACTTCTAAGATGGTGTTTTTATTCCGGATAAAGCCCGGTCGGATGCTAATTATTGAATAGCTCTGAAAATTTGTTTACAAAGGAAAGGTGCGATCGACAGCTGCGTGTGGATGGCGTCGAGACCAGACAATGTAAATAAAATCAACTTTAAATAGTGGATACGATAAGTAAGCAAATAACGTTGGAAATTATACGAACGTTTTCACTTTGGATAACGAAACAAATTATTGGAAAGCATAAGATATGATTGGATTTAATAAGATGTATGTTAGGGTCCGATGTGTGTAAGATGTCATATTAATGATTTAAATATTTATTCTCGGGTGAAGTTAAATATGTATAAGATAACATTCATATTTTCAGAGGAAAGCTTTCATAACGTATACAGCAACAGTCCTGTTCTAGAAAATATGATGATACGCTCTACTAGCATCTGTCAACCTCCCGGACTTGTTCACTGCATGAACTTGCTTCTAGACGATTTTGTACAAAACTTGTGATCTTTACGCCTCCGATATACAGGGTGATTTTACCCCTAGAATATAGTTGAGGATCAAGCGTGTAAAACTTATTATGTTTGTAAAAACAACTTTGTTCAGACTATTGATTGAAGAGTAGTGCATCGTCTTAACAGTTTATGGACTTCAAAATTAAGTACAGAAAAGTGGAAAAAAAGGATAAATAAAAAAGGAGAATATGAAAATACAATGAAAAAGGAAAAAATAAAATAAAATAAAAAAGGAGCGAACCGTTTCTAAAACATATTAAAGATTCGTAAATGACTGTGCATTAAAATAAAATAAGTAAAAAAATTTAAAAAAAAAATAAAATCAGAAAAGAAAAGAAAAAATAAAATAAGTTAAAAAAAAATAAAATAAGTTAAAAAAAAATAAAAAAGTTAAAAAAAAATAAAATAAGTTAAAAAATAAGTAAAAAAAATAAAATATATAAAGTAAAAATACCTAAGTAAAAAAAAAATAAAATATATAAAGTAAAAATACCTAAGTAAAAAAAGAAAAAAAAATAATAAAAAAAAAATAATTAAAAAGAAATAATTAAAAACAAAATGAATTAAAAAAAAATTAAATAATTAAAAAAAATAAGTAAAAAAATATATAATAAGTAAAAAAAAAATAAAATAATAAAAAAAAAAAAAAAATAAGTAAAAAAAAAATAATATACAGTGGATGCCGCTTATTGTAATCGCGGATAATGTTATAAGCAGCATTTTGTTATCAAAACAGTTGGGTTCCATTTTCCACAAACAGAATTCATCGCTTATTTTTTTCTTTGTTTATTGTTATCACCCGGTTAATGTTATTGTTTTTTGCTGGTCCCAAAGTGATTACAATAAAAGGCATCCACTGTATAAGTAAAAAAATAAAATAAGTAAAAAAAAAATAAAATAAGTAAAATAAAATAAAATAAGTAAAAAAAAAAAATAAGTAAAAAAAAAATAAAATAAGTAAAAAATAAATAAAAAGAGTACATAAAACATTTTTTTATTTAACCCTTCGTGGTCACACCTCTGTATTCAATCTCGGTGGTCACACTGGGTCGATTCTACCCAGTAAAAAAGTTCAAAACGGTATTGTTACCAAACTATCCGTTCGAAGTTGTTAAAAAAATTAAGGAACATGCTTTAAAAGTTCAAGATGATGTCCGAAAAATTTATTTATAAGAAATAAAATCGCGACATGTTAAGGGGTTAGTTACATACACCTGGGACGGCTGAAACTACGCGATTTTTATGAATTTTTTTCCTGCATAAAACCGAAGTTAATTGAACATCCATCTTAAAGTATTACATTTTATCTATATTATGTGAAAATTTGGTTGGAAGATTTCAAATGGTAAAAAAGTTACAGTCGTTTTGCTGGGGCGTGTTTTTATTGAGAGCGATTTCGGTACCAGACTTTCCTCCGCCATGTCTTATCGAAATTTTTTATTTTTTTTCTGAAAGTAAATACATAGCTCCAAAGCTTACCGAGCCGGAATTTCAAAATTCAATTTTGTCGGATCATGGCAGCCTCTGGAATTAAAAATGCCATTTTCGCCTCAAAATTGTTCAGTAGTTATGATAAAAAAAACTAAGCAAGATATGGAAAAAATGGCTCGGTAAACGTAAGAGTGTTGTATTACACACAATTGTGCAAAAGTAGGTCCCGATCGGTCCAGTAGTCGCGGAGATAATCCTGGTACCGTTTTTGAAAACGCTGTTCCGAGAAAACCGCATTTAAAGTTTAGGGTACAGTTTACATTGAAATAAGGTTCTGTGAATTTTAACAGTGGAACAAGTATACCTAAACCTCACCAACTTTTCAAAACATGTCCCTGCTATACAGAAGGGCTCATAGTCAAACAGATGACAAAGGCCGCGAACACAACACCTCCGCGCCAACAGGTAGTCGTTGCTCACCAGTTCGATTACAAAACGCTGTAACTACATCATTACAGCGAATTTCTTTATGAAATTTTCAGGGTAGACACTTAAAGGATGGTACTTTCGAATAAGGACCTTTTTGAAAAATAGATTTTTTTGAACTACCCAGGTGTATGTAATCCCTTAAACAAATTTCATGAAGAGGTGAAAACGTAAGAAAGACACTTTTTCGCGCTAAAAAAAATCGTCAATGTTCAATATTTTTTCATAAAATTTTGATGTTTCACTTCTTAGATATGCTGCTTCTGGAAAAGAACTACTACTAAAATAGTAGCATAGTGCGCGTGCAAAAAAAGATATTGTATTTATTCCGATATATGAAGAGGGTCCATTTTACGCCCAAAATTTGGCATCGGGTAGATTCTACCCAGTGTGACCATGAAGGGATAAAAAAAATCTAAAAATAAATACAAAAGAAAATAATATTGAAAAAAAAAATAAATATTAATGGTAAATGAAACAGGAAAACTTTTGAAAAATAAAAATACTAATAATTTTAAATAATTTGAACGCCATCAAAGGATATCCGCGAAAATATTAAAGTTTAAGGCATAACAACCCGGCCGGTCTGTTGGAACAAAAAATCTATATACGATTGATCTGTCCTCTTCTTAAAATTGAGTTGAGGTCTCGATAAACTTTTGCGGTGAGAGGACAACAAACGTAGACGTGTCTACAGGAGAACAGATATCCAGATTTTTGTTCTGTGTACTGGCATCTAGGAATGAAGACTAGGAAAAATGCAATATATAACTTCTCCTAAGCCTTCAGGGATACCAAAGCGTTCAGTTCATTTTCAGCTCTTTTAAAGTCTTTCACAAGGCAATAACTCAAATTGGTGAATCAAGGATTTTTATTGCTCCGATAAGTTAACTTATCATTACATTTCCCTCTCAACGCTTAAGCCATGTGAAACATCTACGCTTGTAGGAATCTAGTACAAATTCCTTCAGGCTATAAGAGGCATTTAAATTAAAAAAAAAATTGCGAACAAATCCAGAACGTAGAGCATAGAACACGAATGAACAAACTCAATGCAAAGAACAACCATTCGAATCTGCCTAACAAAACTTTTAATTGTCTACTGTGAATCTTCTTTTAATTAACACAAACCACGATTTGAGCACGTTCTGAAGTTTTCAATTCTCTACCTCATTTTATTTACCTTTGTAATTAATTCAACATTTACAAAGCATTTTCTCGACTTGTTTTTCATAAGAAAAATATTCTAGTTTTTTTTTTAGCAAAACGTAACAGAGGTACGTATTCAATTTCTTAGTCGATTAACCGTTTAAAAAGAAACGTGCCAAAAACTTGTTAAACTATTACAAAACGATAACAGGTACACCACATAAGCAGTGAGTCGGTTTAATGTTTAATGAATTGCTGTGAGGATCATAAGATCGTCAATCAAGTAACACTCTTTTGTAGAGTTGAGAAAGTGATTTTATTGGATATTACAAAGTATCGTAATAAGTAGGTAACTTTGTGTACCTTCTTTCACTGTTATAAGGCGGTTAAGTTTTTAGTCTTATGTAAATTTCAAATCATTATGATGCAACGGTATTTTTTCTATTAAAAGCCAGCAGTTTTTCGATGATGTAGTAGATATTATACTATAACTATACGGAAAATGAAGTATATTTTACGAAAGAGAAAGGTTAGCTTCTTAGTTTGTTATTAAGCGAAATAAAAAAAAAATCGTCGGATTGATTCATTCAGTTAGGTTGGGATTCACATAAGACTTGCGAGATGATTTTGATATTAATCGCTTATAATAAACGCAAGAAAATGAAATTCTTTGAAAGTTTGTGAGAAGTGTCGGTGTTTTTTTAGATAACATCTTTTAAATGAGTAATTTTGTCTTCAGTGATGTTTTATTTTTATTGGGACCAAGCTTGAAAAAGTGATAGCAACAAAAGAAATTTATGTGCCCGATAAACTTATCAGAAAATTGCAGACTTTCGTCAACCAATGTCTTCGAGGTATCTTGGAGATATTCTGGTCAGACGGTATATCCAAGAAAGATCTCTAGAGGATGACTAGTCAGACCAATATAGGCATTGATATTCAGAGACGAAAATGGCCATGGATTGGTCATTAAGGAAACCAGACCCAAATATGTCCGAAAAGGCTCTGAACTGGAATTCGCAAGGAAGCCGTTGTGCGTCGTCCAAGAAAGATCGACATTTGAGAGCATCGTACGGAATCTTGTCTAGTAGAAGAGCACTGTTGCTGCACTATGTCCTGATCGGGGATTACACAGAAACTGAAGGATCATGATTTTAATAAGAAAAGATTGTTGAAATATTTAATTAAATCTAGAATTCGGATATGAGTTAAGAGTAAACCCAACTGTAAAATTTTCTCGACTTCTGGACCACTAAAGCGGCTTCTACTCAGAGATGTTGGCAATATATTGGCATGTTTATTGCTGAAAACACCAAAATAAACACCGCAAACTTTTCAAATAGTCAAGCGAATAATAGGACTTTAGATTCTGTCACAGGGTACCAGGACATCGGAACAAAATCAAGTCTCATAAGAGAAGCTATTTCAATATATTTTTATATCAACCGACCCGACCTACTACAGAACTTAAATAAAATACACTTGATCAAAAAACAACTCTCGAAAACTCTCATTCGTACAACACCAACTTTGATCAACTTTTCTCTTTCAATCGAGTAAAAGCAAAGTGACTACTGGCATTTAAATTAATTTCTGTCCTTGACATTCGTTTAAGATTGGGTCAATTGGACATATACTTCGCATTATTATTCCGATCTCAGTTTCGAATTATAAAATAGAAATTTATTGGGTCGCGAAAAATTCCATCAAATTAAAACAGACACGTTATTAAAGAGGTGCCATTTCTGGAAACATCCGCAAAAAGTTTCGTCTTCTCCGTTCGTCGTCTTGTTCAACTTTAAAATATTTATGAAATTGCGACCTATGTACACTTCCAGCCACTGAGTCTACTTCCTAGTCATAGTTCTGTAAATTCTGTTTACTTCATTTTCGTAAAGTAATATGACTTTCGAAAAAAAAAAAGTTTTTAAGATAACACGACACAAAGTGATAACGAGGCTTAGATAAAACGGAAACATTAAAATTTCGCTGTTTTGTTAGTGGTATAGGAGGCACATAGTCAAGCAACTTATCGTTGCGTATAGATTTGAAATATATTGAAAAGAATTTCCTAAGATACTTATCAAAATTATTCCAAAAACTTACTCCTTTAGCCCAAAACTTTATCCGATCCGAAACTGAAGACATTCTTATTCGTTTGTTCTAATCACGAGACACATTGAAATTTTCACCCTTTTCGATTATCCACCTAATCACTCTATGCAAAATTTCCAGATATACACCATCACTTTGATACCCGAAATAAAACAGGTTCACTTTAAAATTCCTCAAAACACTGTCCAACTGAATGACCCGAAAAATTTTTGATAAAAATTGATCACAACAGGGCGTTTATTACCAATAGGGCGCGCAGTGAACCTGTTTTTCCAGCAAACGAAAAGTCTAAACTCCAGTGAAAAGACGAAAATCAAACCGTAAAAAAATACTTTCAGCACGAAATTATTTAATTGATAAGAAGTTGATAAGATAACGACGGTAAACTTCTTATCGTCGCTACATTGTGATTGCTACTGACTTAAACACTGGTGAGCTTCAGTGAACTTGAAAATGTTAGTATTGAGGTGAAAGCCAAGCGAAAAATAAAACGAGGTGTAGCAGGCAAACTGGAATGGAATTCGGACAGCTTTAATTTGATAATCGTTGGTCAATCTGCTGAAGAGCAAGCTGACCTTTTGTACATCACAAGGAGCTGCTGATTCGTAGTTGACAGCACTCGTTGTAGAGTCTTGACGTTGAATTCGAATAACACATGCTCTTGACATTGTTTTCCCATCAATGATGTATATTTTGAGAGTCTTCAAGATCATTTTTTTGGTCGAGAGAATTGGCATCCTTACATCTAGAACATAAACTACTTCGTAGCAGTCTTTCAGTGGTTCTAGCGCCTTACATTCTCGAGCATAGAATATTACACAGATGCATATGAACAAATAGTCATACAAATCGAAATACATTTCAGCGTATCAATTGATGTCAATTCGATTTGTATAAAAAACAGGAGCAGTACACACGTACATATCGACCAAAATTCCATTCGCCCCTTGAATGACGAAGAGTGTGTAGCAAAAGAATGCCCCTTGGCAGGTCGCGAATCGGAAAATGACCACGATGAGTTTTTGCTCGATGAAAAATTGTGGACGATAAGGGAACAAATGCTGCGTCGAGTATCACCAATCAAATCCTTAAATTATCAAATATCAGATTTTTTTTAAAGTTTCATGTCGATCACAAAACATACTCCGATTTCTCTTCGGATTCATCATCATCAATAGGACGACAGCCCAAATCGGGACCTGGCCTCCTGAAGTCGTCGGCTCCAATCGTCTCGATCCGAAGACCGCGCCCTCCAGCTGCTAAGTTTTAAGATGGCTTTGCTATCTTCATCAACCGCGTCTTCCCATCGCTTGCGTGGTTTGCCACTCGCTTTGCCTGTAAGAGCAGGTTTGGGGATTTATCTATCTTCCATTCGCTCTACATGGCCAGCCCACTGCAGTTTACGTAGTTTGATGAACGTTGAAGCTTGTGGCTCATCGTAGAGTTGATACAGCTCATGGCTGTATCTTATTTGCCATTCCGTTCCTTCATTCACAAGTCCTGAAATTCTTCGGAGGACTTTTCTTTCGAATGCGTTAACTGCTTTTTCGGAAATTCGAGTTAATGTCCACGTCTGACTGCCCTAACAGAGCGCATGTCGTATATTAGTTTTATATATTAGTAGTTTATTGTCCCTGTGCACTCCCATTGGTGCCGACTGCGGTTTTTCGGATGACATACTCTAGTGCCAAGTTGAAAAGCATGGGGGTTAGACCATCGCCCTGCTTTAAACCACATTCCGTCCGAAAGCTGGTTGTGGAATCGGTTTGCATTCTCACTTGGGATTCAGTGTTCGTCATTGTGAATCTTGTTAGTCGGACTAGTTTTGGGGGAATTGCAAAATCAAGCATGTTTTGGTACAGTATCCTCCTGTCGATACTGTCGGTTACTTTTTTAAAATCTTCGAATTATTTTGTAGGACGTATACATTCATTCTCTCATTCTCTTCGGATTAGTAATATGAAAAAACTACTCTGGCTAATACACAACATTTGAGCGCGCTATATATGAGTATGCATTCAACCGTACGAAAGAAAGTACCCATATCTGTTTAATGTGATTCCTAATGAAATCCACAACAACCCTTCGTCCCATTCAGAGGGTTCTGCTCTGACAAAATGTGCGTATACCGTGGTAGTGCTGATTTGAAATGAGGGTTGCAATGCAATGATTCAATTCTGTTCTGAGACTTATCAAATACTCACCACCATATCAGGGTTGAATATTGGCGACAGGAAACCTGCAGGAATGAAAGCTATTCCCTTCGTGGCCCACCGAAACGATTTGAATAGAATTCATATTGCATCTTTAGCACGTACTTAAGCTACGAAATTACCCGTAGCATGAAGTGGTCACTGAAAAAGGGTTGTCAGTCTCGAGCACATATCGCAACGTGACTGTTTTGGTACTTTACTTAAAAAAAAAGAAGCTTAATTCAAGCAGAATGAAGTAAATTCTTCGGTTTGTCTTGATTAACTCTTACAGAATATTGCACTCATCCATTTGCCGAACAGATGATATCATCATCTGCTGGTGTGTCACCTCCCTTGTCTTTTATTCGTTTTTACTTTTCTTTCCGATGTACCTACGTACTCGTACTTACTGTTTTTTTTTTTTTTTTAATTTAAACGATGATGTCTACGAAAAGGTTTTAATTGCGTGTCCCATCTTCAGTGGAGGAAGTGCAATGCGCTGACTATAGCCATCAAATCGTCTTGCAATGTGTGCCGGCTTTGTGCCCGAACGTTACGACTCGCTCTCGGATTGAATAACAAAACCGCACATCCAGTCGTCTCATCGTGCACAATATTATTATCATCATCAACTTGGACGAGAGGTTATATAAAAATGCTCGAAACATCCGGTCCGGCTTGGCCTATTGCTGGAACGAGGAAATTCTGCTATTTTTTAAGCGGTTATTAGAAACGTACATTATTGTATGTTTTTTTTGATTAAAAATTGTATTTTCTTGTGATTTACTATGGTAAATGCTTATCAAACATTTACATTATCACAGCTACTCTCATATTTCTATATGCCTACAGGTTCCATGATGCTCAATAAAACGAAGTTCGGGTATCGAAAAATATTTCTTATGAGGTAAATTTGCGCTCATTGTATTCTAAATGCAAGGTACGTCCAAAAATATATGCGTGAGAAAACCAACAGATGCACATAGGTCCGGTCAATAGCACACATATTAGCCCACCACCTTGGCAAATAATCGCCAATTTTATGTACTAACTGCTCGATCGCTACTACCAATCAAATTCGCTTTACGAATACTTTCGCGTAGAGCTGACCGTCGTCTCGCTTCACGGTAATAACAACTGCGCGTGGAAAAGTTCTGAAGCTCTTAAATACTGCTTGTGTTGAGACGAGAGATTTTTATCATGCTCAATTGACTGCGAGGAATGTTCGGAAAGTGTGGAGAGCATTGCGAGAAAAGAGTGGGAGAAAAATTTCTCCACATTCCAGTTGGATATGGAAGGGCGTGGCTTTCTCACTGGAAACTGATATCATTCAGAAGTGCAAGTTGCCATGTAACAATACATCAGACTTCACAAAAATGTAAATTCCATAATAAAAATTCTGAACTAAGTTTTATGCCCACAAATTGTAAATATAGTGAAATATTTTAAGCAATCGCAGTCAAAAGACTTAGAAATCACCTTAACATGACGAATTTAGGGTATTTTACTTTAAGGGTTGAACTTCAAAAAATTCTGAATATATTTTCTGGGCATTTATCTGATGAACTCTAAAAAAACCTAAAAGATATGACGAAATTCGTGAAAATATATGCACCCTATTTTTACTGACAATTTTTTTCCCCACCATACGCCAATATATATCTCTCAAAATTTTATTTCCGATCTACTCTTCTGGTATACCTACAAACATACACCAAGTTTCAACTTTATGGCATTAACCGTTTAGGATATATAGATTTTAGAATGGCTTAGTCCCACGATGCATTGTCCATTTTTATGGAGTTACGAGTATTTCGTTGCCACCTCGATGTTTTGATACGTCTCTGGCCGCTGCCGTCGCGCTCAATGGAAGTGAAGTGGAAATTTTTTTTTTCCACCCAAACAAATAAAGGAAGTCATAAAAGAAAAAAAGGATATTGGTTCTGAGTTACGAAACAATTCAGGTGAAAAATACCTCACCTTAGATTTTAAATAAAATATTAAAATAAAAGAAGGACAACGATTAAAATACTTGGTAAATCCGAATTTTGATATTTAGTTTCTTTCCTTGCATTGATTTATTTTCCAGTGGTTAGTTGAGGCTGGAAGAGCCATGTCGGCCCCTCGAGGGTATTCTTCTGACTCCAACATCTCTATAATGAGCCACGATGGGACTTTTCTTAATCTACTATTACACTGTTTGACCAAGCGGTCAAATTGCAGTAATATGCAATGCGAAAAGCAAATTTGACCGAGCGGATACTGTGAGATTAATTTCAATTCACTATTTCGCATTTGCTTTTTACTGGAATTTGACCACTTGAACAAACAGTGGAATACTAGCTTTAGGAATATCGTAGCTGAGACAGGGTAGGCCAAAAACCAGTCTTGCCGCGTGTTCGCCGATCGGCCAGTGACTCTGGAGACGTCCACACGGCTCCTGCTCAAGAGTTCATCTGTTCTGCTCCGGCAGTAGGTTGGCCATATCTTCCTAGATATGACGCAGTTGGTCAGTCCTCTCCATCTGGAGTTCGCGTTTGTGAGAAAGTGGGTGGATATTTGGCGCTTAACAGTCCCTAGTGGGATCTGAATGGATTCTACGAGAAAGCCCTGAAAAGCAGAACCTTGCCTAGCTAATTCGTCTGCCCTTTATCATGCTGTGGCCTGGGACCCAAAGCAGAGTAACTTTGACTTGACTTCCTAAGTAGGCTAGCTCTTCTCGGCACTGTTCGACGAGTTTAGAGGAGGTGGTAGCCGAATCTAAGGTCTTTATTGCGGCTTGGCTGTCAGTGCGGATTACAACATTTCGCTTTCGCGTAGCGTCTTGCTGCAAAGTCCGACAGGCCTCCCGGATCCCCAGTACTTATCTCCGCCTGGAAAACGCTGGCGTAGTCCGTTTGCGACATACTTAGTGTGTGTCTGAGAAAACTTTCGCTCCGACTCCGCAGTTCAACTTTGAACCGTCAGTGTATATGACTCTATCGAATTCATGAATAACTGAACCATTCTTCCGTTCCGCCCTGGTTGGAAAACCCACAGCGAAAATCTTCTTGAAGGTCAGTCTCGGGATAATGTAGTCGGTGGGTGATTTAACTATTTCCGCTGGTAAATATTCTAGAATGTTACTGTGACCGTAAGGTTTGGCATACCAGCACTCAGATTCCTTGAGTCTGATAGCGCTACACGACACAGTACTTCTGATATGTAAATCGATAGGTAATAGATGCAACAATGCGTTCAAAGTGTCAGTCGGACAAGACTTCATTGCGCCTGTAGTTCCGACAGCTGCAGTTGTTTGAACTTTGCTGAGTTTGTTTATGTTATAACTCTTACTAAACGCTGGCCACCAGGCTAGCGATCCGTAGGTAAGAATTGGACGTATTACGGCTGTGTACAACTACAGAACCATTCTTGCTTTAAGTCCCCACTTTTTGCCGAAGTTTCGTTTGCAGGCGTAAAAGGCAATGCGTGCTTTCTCCACCCGTTGTTTAATATTTATCTTCCAGCTGAGCTTCGTATCGAGCACAACTCCAAGATAATTTGCACTAGATGATAATGGTATAAACATCATGGCCAAATCTGTTCCAGACGCGAAGGAAGTCTTCCACTTATTACCCTCCAAACAGGGGGTGGGCACCAGCCTTGCTCAGTCGAAGATGGGGTAGTTCGGGGATCACTTATATGACCGTACCGCGTACCTACACGACACCAGGGCACCACCCAATTTACAGGACGAGGAAGAAATTGGGAAATTCCATAAAACAAACACCAACGTATAAAATATTTCAAACAAACCACCCGGCGTATTTATTGAATTCTGAAGAAAACATAAAAGATACCACACCGAAAGATCTCCTCGGTCGTGAACCTCTCACGTCTTCCTTCCTTCTCGTGTCTCGGTCTACGTCCAACCTAGCAAGGAAAGGGAAAAGTACCTGTACTCTAATTAGGTTCTATTATCGAACGGATTCCGGCGCGAACTCCAACTCCGCCGTTACACCACGTACGCCGTAGTCGGCTACTCGTCCCTTTTAATCCTTCGCGTCGCTCCTCACTCTCGATCTTCAACCGCCGCTTCCTTTCTTTCTAACTGCCACGCACTCCTGCTCCGCTCCATACTTCCACAAGAAAAATAAATTCCAAGCTTCCGCTCCAACGGTCCAGAAAATACGTTCAAATTCAAATTTTTATTTTAAAACTCCAACGGTTCAGAAAAATCCGTTCAAATTCGAATTTTTATTTTAAAACTCCAACGGTTCAGAAAATCCGTTCAAGTTCGAATCTTTATTTTAAAACTGCAACGGTTCAACAATTACTTCGCAACCAAAAGTCCGTCCTACACTCTACACAGGTACCAGCCAAAAAAAGCCCCGGACTACTCGACTTCACTCTTTAAGTAGGCTGCGCTACCGAACTTCGCCTGTTCTGTTTCCGGCGTTCCCCGTATCTGCTGACATTAATTAGAGCGCTAAGCCGTGTCTGGCGTGTTGTTATCCATCTGTCAAGTGTTGACAGGAGAGTTCCATATGGCGTCCGAGATCCGGTCGGTACTCTGTGCGGTCATAATGGAATTCTTTAAGTGCTCTTTCTCCAACCCACCAGCTGCCGGAATTCACCTACGGCAGCTCAGTATATGGGGATTCATCTGTCCGTTCCGCAGTTACCGGTGACGTACGCGAGGTGCTGTCTGGTGGCTGGCATGACGTAGTGGACGGCGGTGTCGGAGGTTGGTAGGCAAAATTGGACGACGCGTGCGGAAGAGACTCATCTCCCTTTCCCCACCAGGTCTTAATTTCCGGCTTGAACGCCTTTTCCCGGATCGCGGGCAGAACGTAGAGGAACCCAGTTCGCACATTCCAGCGGGAGAGATCCATCCGTTCGGTCCTCGAGAAACTACAGTTCATAATAAAAGGCAAAATTCGATCTGACGCAGAAAGCCGGAATCGGTGGTTCATCCGTCCACACGTCCTCGGCCGCTCCTCATTCTTTCCGCACGGAATTCGACCTGAGAAAGGAAACAGAGCGTAGAATAACGAACCGGATTTACACAAACATTGACATGTCACACACTGTCTAGACTCAGCGGCAAAGGATGTCGGGTTAAGGGTCAATGAGAATAAGACCAAGTTCATGACCCAAACAAAAAGAAACGCGCCAAATAGACAAAATATGACCGTGGGGGACTACAACCTGGAGAATGTGGATCATTTCTCATACTTAGGAGCACACCTTGTAATAGACGGCAACGAACGGGACGAAGTAAAACAACGGACCACACTAGCAAATAAGGCGTATTTCACGGTTCTCCCGATCTTAAAATCGAAATAAGTGCACAGGCAGAGCAAACTTCGCAAATACAAGAACATAATAAGACCTGTGCTACTATATGCAAGCGAAACGTGGAATCTCACCCAAGCGTCTAAAAATCAATAGACGCTTTTGAACGACGAATTCTTCGAAGAATTTTGGGACCAGTAAGAGAAGGCACTGAATGGCGTATCTGGTACAACGTGTTGTATAACATCTATGACGACCCAGCCGCATCGACTCTTATAAAATTTCGTAAGCTACAATGGGCAGGCCATGTGGAGCGAATGGACGAAGGAAGAATTCCCAAACGCACACTGAAAGGTAGAGCTCAGGGCAAACGACCGGTGGGAAAACCGCGGAAAAGATACGAGGACTCAGTTGACGCAGATTGCAGATCGCTTCTTAGATGTACAAATTGGAGGACGCGGGCGCTGAACCGAGATGACTTCAGACAATGTATCCTGCAGGTCCTGGCCCGATTTGGGCTGTCGCGCCATTGATGATGATGATAATGGTAGTTGATGGCCGTTTAGGCGGGGGAGGTTAAAGTCCTGTATTTTGGTTTTAGTGGTGAAGAGCATCAGTTCAGTTTTATCCGGATTTACACCCAGGCAGCATCTAGCAGCCCACGTGTTTTCCTTACCCAGCCCGCCTTCCATGATTTCACTGATCACTGAAGGAAACATTCCTGATACCAGTATAACCACGTCATCCGCATACGCCACCACCTTAACCCCTTCCCTCTCCAGTTTTACTAAGATCTTGTTCATGACCATTAACCAGAGTAGAGGCGAGATAACACCACCCTGTGGTGTTCCTCTCCACACCGATTTTTCCAAATGGCTGTTCCCTAAGCTCGAGTTGATAAGTAATTCTTGTACTTAACATGGATACTATCCAGTCACTGAGACATTCCTACACACCAAACTCAATGAGAGATTCTTGAATGGCCTCAATATGAAAGTTATTAAAAGCACCTTCAATGGCTATAAAGGCAGCTAGGGTATACTGTTTGTAATGCCTTGTGTATTCAATTGTTCGCACAACCTCATGCAGAGCAGTCTCCGTGGATCTTCCCTTGAGGTATGCATGCTAGAATTTTGAAAACGTAGATCTATCCAGGATCTGTCGCAAATGGATGTCTAAAATGCGCTCTAGTGTTTTCAGTACGAAAGAGGTAAAACTAATAGGTCTGAAATCTTTCGCAAGTTCATGACTGCGTTTGCCCATTTATGGTATGAACACCACTTTGACTTGTCTCTAAATCTGAGGCACATGATTTAGGGAGATGCAACTTCTAAAAATCGTCACCAGCTAGGGGGCTACTATATCTTGTAGCTTCTGCAGCATAATTGGTATGATACCGTCGAGGCCAGGAGATTATTGCACGACATACTCCACACAACCGGAGCTAGCTCGGAATAGCAACAATCGCACCGCTTCTATTCTTTGGTATGTTCAGAGTAAGAATATTGCCTGCCAGTCTTTAAGAAGTCCACACTGTGATTTGTAGAAATGACATATTTCGCCAAGAATTTAACATTGGGGAGAGGGTGAAGGGGAATTTCCATGTTGGAAGTTCTTGTTTTACTACGTTCGTCTATGTTTTTGTTTTATACTGTCGTCCTAAAAGATAATCCTAATGATATCATTACTCTTTCCTCAAATAGCCAGTTTCTTTTAGTCTTTCCAGCAACATTCCATTATACCAGCTCTTGCTGTCTGGGAGGTACAGAAAATAATACATCTACGAACTATCATTATTTGTATGAACTACTGTATATAGAATAAATGATGAAATAAATTGAATATATCTAAAAAAAAAAAAAAAACATTGAATGTTGTTCTACCGCTTCAAACCCTTTTTTCTTGTAAATCTATAAAGATCGAAAGGTACAGTAGCATTGCTTTGTTCTTGAAAACCATATTGCTGTTTGAAATATAAAATTCGACTGTTGACTACTTTTTCGGGTCTCTGTTTGCTCCTGCTTTAAAAGTTGACTTGATCAACGAAGTCTTTAAGCAGGAAGGAATGAATTAAAAAAAAACCGCTTAATCATAGAAATTCCAATTTTCCATAGTCTCAAAAAAGGGATCGAAAGAAGGCGACTGACTTTATGGTTTTCAGTGAGCAATCCTCCCTACAACTTCATTTATTGTGAAATTTCAAAGCCTTTTTCGGCTCAATCGAAGTGCTTATACCGTTTGAATACAATTAAGTCCGCCGCTTTATCTGAAATAATTTTTCGTTTGACATTTTTCTGAAAGTCCATAAAAAAACACTAAAAACTTGTATCGCATTCATTTTACGTCGTAGGCTCCGCTCAACGACTCGAACGAGTGTCGGCGCCAACACAAGTCTCGCCACATGGGGGTAGCAAAGCGTTAATGGCACAGTGTACCCACTCATTGCATACATTCCCTTATTACGCATTTTGTCGGGACGAGACCGAAACAACCAGCCGAACAACCCTCAGACAATGACATAGGGTAGAGTCGAGGAATCACCCCTCGTTTTCGTTAGAGCACGACATGATTTGAGATTCGAAAAAGCAGTGCAGAATGACTGCCTTCCGCCCACCCGCCGGGTCGGAGATCGCCCACACCTAAAACGCACCTGACAGACAGGTGTTTCCTCTTCCGTATAATCCCTTCCGCCCTCCACCCGGAGGTGTTTTATCTTCATTAGCAGTTGTTGTAGGACATAAAAGACTTACCTCTTCGGCCTGTTTATTGTCATCCGACGACAGGCCAACCTGCTGCAAGTGACCGGCAACGGGATCTCCGGCAGCACCTGCTGCGTCATTGCCGCCGGTTATGGTGAGCGGCTGCTGATCCTGTTGTTGTTGTTGTGATGTGGTTGCGGCCTCGAAAAGTGAAGTTGGATCGCCGCCCGATTCCCGATACTTTTCGACGTCGGACAGAAGCCGTTCAAGATATTCAACGTAGAGCGTTTCCTGTTCGAGATCCTTTCGGAGTTCGGCGATTTTTTGCCGATGCCGTTCGAGACTGGCCCGCACGTCTTGCTCCCAGGCATCCGACAACGAACTTTGCGGAAATCGCTGCACCCATAATCTCTGAAAATCACTGAAAACGCTCATTGCGCTCCGACCGATAACGAAATCGTCGTTGCCCGTCCTTGGCGTGGCCTTTTTTTGCGTTCCCTACGAGTGTCGAAACCGATGGGGAATTTTCGAAAATAGAAAACGGTGGGCGCGTGTGGGCGATGGAAATCCGAAAGAAAAACCAAACAGAAATAAAAACGAAGCACTTGCGACTTTTCCACTATTTTTTTTTTCTTTTTTTTCCTACTGCCACTTAACACTCACACATCCGTGCGCCAGACATGTATACGTACACGGAATTTAGCACGCACACATTCGACCGGACCGTGATCTTTTTTGACACACGTCAAAAACTTCGCTTTTCACTGAGCACCCGTTCGAATTCTTCACTTGTACATTTTCCATTCGGTTTTGTGCGAAACTCGATTTTCGCAAATTGGCGAATACAATGAATTTTTTCTCGGGCACGACAGATTTCCTTTTCGTGAAGACTTTTGCGCGGCCCTTCTTGGAGAACTTTTCTGTTTAAAACCGCACTTAAAAAATTCGTTTCGACGTAGCACTTCTTTTCGCGACGACGACAGACACAAAACTGAAGTTGAACACCTTTCTCCTCTCGGTCGAACTGCATTATCGGAATTGTTTCGGCGGCGCACGGTTCGCGCGGATGGTGTAATATGCAGAATGGTCGATAGATGGCTTCAATTGTTATTTTTAGCGGTTTTATAGCATTGAAAACAGATTAATAAAATGCACAATATAAGGGACTGCGGCGATATTATGGGCGTGTTTTATTCACCATGGGTTCAATACTCTCACCTTATTTTAACTACCTTCCAACATTTCTCTATTAACGTTTCATGGCAAAACCGCTTTATTGATTTTCAAACTGGAAAAAATAACAATCCGTCTCTCTGTCCGCCGCATGCAACCGTATTTGAAAGGTCGTTTATCACAAATCCTTTGAGAATTCGGGAGCGGGCAAGCTTTCCAGTCTTTGGAACGGCTTATTCTTTTCGCTCCGAAAAATAGATTAATGTAAGGACGAGTATCGATCGAAGAAGGTGCTTCGATCGCAAAAATATTGGCCGCGACCATGACCACGTAATCCCGCTCTGTCCCGAACCAGAACCTCGAACAGTGCAGACATTTTGTTAAGTGGTTCTATTCAAAAATAAAGATTAATAAAGCTTACATCGTCAGGTGTGCGGGACCGAAACGAGTGACTGCCTGACAATTGCTAGGCTTTATGCCAAGCCGACGACATCCACTTTCCGCTCACATTAGATGAAAAAAATTAATTTCATATATCCATTGGCATACAGAGAGGAGGGACAAGAAATTGGGTTGAATATATTTTCACGAATTTCGTTGAAGCTCTTAGGTGTTCTGAAGTATTGAATAAATCGTACGTGCCGCCTTGGGTGCCTATCGCACAAAGCCGATAGACTCACTTCTAGTGGAAACCGGATGTGACAGCATTGCAACGCTCCTTAACAAGGCGCTGATAAATCTGGCTTCGAAAGGATGTATCGATCGGAGAAGTCCTCATCACGCTGACTTCTATCACCTGGCGACGACATCGGCAGATCAGGACCACAGCAATTCCACCAAATCCGCTCTATGGAATGCACGCTCTACCCTTATCCAGTTCTATCCCAATATCCCTTCCCTGCCCCAAAACCGCTCACGATCAATCCATTTCCTTTCTTGCTCCTCTAGATATCCAAGCAAAACCCATACTTCCGCCTCGCTATACAAAACGCTACACCGCGCACACATCGAAGAGTTGGCAGGATACACCCTATATTATACGGACGGGTCAAAAACCGAAAACCAGACCTCGGCGGCCTTTATCGCACTGTGGTCCCCTTCCAACGTAACAACAGGCTAGGGTATATTTAAACTACACCAGGACTCTAGCGTCTTTGAAGCAGAAGCCTTCGCCATCTGGCAAGCTGCAGACGCGGCTCGTATAGCTGCTGCTGTCAGCGCCATCTTAAAATACAATGCCGACGAACCAATGTTCCAACAAGTCAGGGCCACTATTGTAGCTAACCCCGCTGGGACCCACCTCTTCTGGATTCTGGGTCACGTGGGCATCCCTGGAAACGCAAAAGCGGACCAACTGGCGAGTCAAATAATCTCCCCTAGACAATTCCGCAAACGATCAGCTTCGCTCGGCGCACGGCCAAAAAAGTGCTCGCTGAACAACAGATGTCTCACTGGGCCTCCCGCTCAATATTCCTGACCTAGCACTGGCGCTACATCCGTCCACCAGAATACTGCCCTCAACAGGAAAGAAAAGATTCAATCGTACTTACCAGGGCCAGACTAGGTCACTCGAGACTGACCCACCAGTATTTGATTGCCAGAACGCAGCAACCGGGGTGCTTGACTGGTCAGAAGGCCCTTACCATGGAACACATCCTGACGGAATGCAGCGAGTCAGCGGATTTCTTTCACCACTCCCTGCCCCACTAAGCTCCCTTCTCTCCACTTCTATTCCAGAACTCCTCCTCCAACTGTTTAATCACCTCCACATTTCCCACCTACTGTAACTCATCCTACTAGACCCTGCCCGATCCCTTCTCCCACTCAATCCAAGCTTTAATACTGTCCTTTACTTTTCTTTTTTGTTTCTTTTCTCTTAATTGTTTTGCTTACTTACATACGAGTACCTATTACTTAATCAATTTTGAATTAATACATTGGCTTTCAGTTTTTATTAGATGTAAGCTTGAATTCATTCTTATTTCTTTTCTTTTCTACAAGGCACAGTTTCATTTTTTGTTTTTCCTTTTTTTCTAATCATTTTAACTATTTAAACTTTTTACTTGAACTCACATGAATTAATTATGCAAGTATTGTAACTGACGTGCCATGTTCGCTCTGGGCTTGGCCGAAAATGATGGGTTTCATTATTCATAACGGAACCACATCTTGAAATAAATAAATAATAAATTCTACAGGTTCTTCAGATGAATTCCTAACAGTTTTCGAATAGTTATTTACTTCCGTAAAAAGAAAACCGGCAATATTTCAATGTGTGCGCTGATAAAAAAAAACTTTCATAGTCAAACCGAACCCGTGTTATTGACCTTTTCAATCTGAAGTCTATCGATCGAGTACATTCGACTGTGCGTGGAAGATACAAGAATATCGTAGAACTTGCCAATTCATTCTAATTGAATAATGGTAAGTTGTAACTTTCAATCAAACTCAAGGAGAGGCTCTGTGATAAATCAGGCGCTAGCTCTTTCTGTGGGGAGGCCAATTGTGGACATAAAGCAAGCTATCGACTTGATGACCAAATCGCGGGATAACACGGTGGTCCGGTCTCATTGCTAGGCAACTTTGCTCTGCCTTGAGGACGAGCAGAACAAAGTTCGTCCTACTCAGAGATATAAATACTCTATGTATCCTCATTGGCTGATCGGCCGTCGAGCCATAAGTCTGGGTGTAGCGGACGTGACAGATCTGTGCCCCATTTGTAGTGACCCTGATGACAAATCCCTTGCTCTGGCATGGAGGCAGGAACGTACGCTGGATACGCCGTTCGCCATGGGCTTGGAAGTATTCGCCAGTGAAGCTGCTTCAGTTTGTTAGGCTGGTTCACCTGAGGTGATCGTGGTTACACGGATATTGCTCCACCGTACATGGGAGACCACAATGGACCCATGTGTTTGGCTGCTTCAGCGGCCACCCATCCTGCCTAACCTAGCTCTCACTGGAAGTTCCTCTTCATTAATAATCGACCAGGCCAGAGTATGCATTTTAAAATATACCGCTATCTTTCCACAGTTCGCGTACAGGGACGGACGGACATAAACGGTTTTTTTTACAGGAAGAGCTAAAAATACAGGGATATTAGAGCGCCAGAATCAGAGAGATACTTGAATACGGAACGAATATAATTTTTAAAAACGCATCAAGACTGAATCTTGTTTGTTCCAAAAAAGTACGGATGGTTCTTCTCATTAAAAAGCCTGCATCGGCACAATATTCAACATTTTTTGTATCACGTTTTAAAAAATTTAAATTAACTCTATTGCTCTGAACGGCGGCCAAGGTTAACTTCAAAAAGTAGAAATAATCGAAGGAAAACTGAGGTGATAGGATTTAGTAGGTCAGTTCCTTTTGAACTGGTGGCTGAATATCGAGCAGGAGCGGCGCACTTGATGGCACCCGAGTTAGCTGCGGAGTGGTACGTTGCCACAGCACCGACAAAAGGAGGAATTGTAGGATGGCAATCGGGCTATGATAACAGACGCATAAAAAAATTCTTTCAATACTTTAAACAAACGAACTTGTCAAGAAAAACGGCAAACCAATTCGACTTGACTTGTGATTGAAATCAGAAATTTATTCGAAGCTTACGATTTATCGCGTCCTGCATAATCACAATGTGAATTTTAATGAGAACAGAATAAATCAATTCCTGCACAATTCCCTAAACTTAAAACTGATTCGGAAAAAGCTTTAGTATCACGCACAAGCGAAAAAGTAATGTACGAGATTTTTCATATTTTACATTTAGGTAATGAAACTTTGGTATGTTTTAGAATGTGGTCAATAAAAACTTTTGACAACAATGAATAAAAACGTTTTAAAATTTTTGATTTCATCCAGCCAATACAGTTCGAGACGCCATTATGGCATGTTTGGCTGACGCGCGCTACGCTTCAACTACCTTCCGTGCAGCCCTGCGGGGCTAAGGGATTAAAACTCCATTTTCACGTTCATGTTTGGCTGTCGCGCGCTACGCTTCAACTACCTTTCGTGCAGCCCTGCGTGGCTAAAGGGATTTAAACTCCCTTTTTCGCGTCCATGTGTGACGAGAAACGTCAAACGGAACCGTCATAGTGGTTCGAATAAAATGTACTGGGTGAGCAAAATTAAAAATTTGAAATCGGTTTTTTATATAGTTTTACGTCCCAAATGTCAAAAATTTTTATTGACCACATCCTAAAACATACCAAAGTTTCATTTGGAACGTAAATGTAAAATATGAAAAATCTCTTACATTATTTTTTCGCTTGTGCGTGATACTAAAATTTTACCCTAATTCGCCTCGCCATCAACTTCTAAAGCTTGTCTCAAAAAAAAAAAAAAAATGCTTTCAATTTTATAATTTTTTTTCTGAGTTTTTTTTATTTAAAAAAAACACAATTACCTCGTGTTTTCTCTTATTTCCTTATCAGATAAAAACAAAAAACGAATTTATCCTTGTTTCTGCGCCAATTCACGTGCTCGCGCCCGTTCCAACTTGGCGATACGTGCCAAACTCTTGGAACCCAACAAACCGCCTCCCCAGTGTCTTCGGATTTCGTCGTGACGATCGTTGTAGTTGGTCTTGACGGCTTCGACGATCTTGGAAAGGTTTGCCCGATCGTTGGCCTCGACACCGGTCAATGCGACGGCAGTGCAAGTCTTGCGACGCACCAACAAACCGAGACGAGCTTTGCCCTTGATTATGCAGTACGGGACACCCATTTTACGGCAAAGGGCTGGCAAGAAGAGGACGAGCTGCAACGGAAAGTTATGTAAACAATTAGTAAAAAAAATAGATGAGGGATGAAGGAAGGAGGGTTGGTGAATTTTGTTTTGGGTGCTCAGGGGTCAAAGTGGCCACATTATCGACTACGCGCCGTGTCAGTCTTAGCTGATGGGCTGTCGCGTCTTCAGTTGAAGAAATTCTTACATCATAGACAGGAGGGAAGCTGCTTCAAGGCCGGGAGTGTCGGAAAAACGGATAAAATTCAACTCACCTCAATTGGATCGACGTCGTGGGAAATGACGACCAATTGCGCCTTCTTCTGCTCCACCAATTTGGTGACTGTGTTGGTGCCGGATCGAACGAACAAAGTCTTCTTCTTCGGTGTGACTTCCTTACCCTTAGCCTTGGCTTCGGCGATCTTCTTCAAGCGTTGCTTCTTGGCGAGTGCCGACTCTGGCCGGTACTTGTCCAACAACTTGAAGAGCTTGACAGCGTTTGTTTTGTCCAGGGTTTGTGTGAACTGGTTGATTGGTGGTGGGACCTTGAGACGCTTCTGGAGCACGGTCTTTTGGCGCTGCACACGAATGTACTTGGGCCATTTGACGAACCGGGACAAATCACGACGGGGTTGAATGTCTTGACCTGTTAATAACAATAAAATGCCGATTTATTTGCGTGCGTTTCTTAAGGAACAGGTAGACCGAGAATGTCCGGTTTCAACAACTTACCGATGCCAAAGTTCTTGGGGCGCTTCTCGAACAGCGGGTTCACAACTTTCTTGACTACCGTCTTCTTGACGGCCAATGGAGCTGGTGCGACCTTCTTGGCGACTGGCTTCTTCTTCGGTCTTGGCTGAAATTACACAAACGAGAAACACTTAGCACGTTATTTTTCTTCCTCTTCGAAACACAAAAACAGTGCGCACTACAAAGTATCAAACTCAGGCGGTATGCGAACGGTTCCGTAGTCGCCGACATAAACATTTCCAAGTTTTACACAATTCACACACTGAAACACCGGAAATTTTCACGTCGACGAATTCACGGCCATGTTTACCTTCTTGACAACCATTTTTAGTTGGTTTTAGACAAACGATGAATGAAAAATTAGCAGATATTCGGCGGCTCTACGGTGGGAGCTGCTTTTTCCTCTGCTGTCAAAATGTAAAGAAAGATGTTGAGCGGAAATGGCGCTGGCATTGCTGTTCGTCTTCTCGTAGGCGAACGTAGTGACATCTGGACTTCACTAAAAGTTTATCGAGCGAGTTAAAATTCAATCTCCCAACGAATTTAAGTTAGACTTTTAGTGAAATTAATTAAGATTACATTTTTTTTATTCCGGTTATTATTGGGTTCAAGGATACATTTAAATACAAATTAAACTAACCCTTGAAATTAAATATTTATTCCATAAATTCGATAGCTTACATTTTTTCTAATTCCATCGAGTGCCTAACCTTATGAATCGAAAATAATAATAAATAACAAAATTTTGCAAATAAAAATAAAGTCGTAAGAGCCGACTGATTGGTCGCGTTTACTTGCGGACCAGACCAGTCTGAATAGACCAGAAAAACCAGTTTGGTCGTACACATAAACGCAAACCAAACCAGTCTCGCACCCGAATACCAAGCTCCTTACATACAAAACTCTCATCCGCCCGGTCATTTCTTATTGTTTTCCCTTCTGGGTTGGCATCTCCCCCACTGCCGCAGAGGAAATTAACATCTTCGAGAGGAAAATTCTCCGTAAATGCCTGTCTAAATATAGAAGACCGAACAGGAAATTCTACAAAAACAGAGTACTCTATGAAGAAACCAAAATAACCCCAATACTACACTATATGTTTCAGACTAGCAAGGCTAGAGTGAGTAAGTGGCGCTCACATCCTCTTCTCATTGTACGTTCTCTCTTTCCAGAACCCCCCTGGCCGGGAAATTCCTACTACATTTCACCCATTAATGTCTTGTCCGAATACACACCACCTCAGAACACTGCCCAACCCCAAGCCGACTTACTACTCTGATCCCTCCCCGAACACTTACAGAGGATGAGGTCTTGGACCCACACATAACACACCCCTTTTTGGTAATTGGGGTTGAATCTGTTTGCGGGTGCTCCGTTGCCATTAGCCACTACTCGTTCGTATTTTGCCTAGCGTCCTGCTGGACGCCCTGGGCTTACCTCAGATCAAAGCATCTGTCACAGTATAAGGCTAGCACGTAGCTTGCCTCTACATTCGCTCACACTGGACTTCCAGGGTCCGCTGCAACTTCGACTTCTATATTCGCATTAAATTAGGCTATAACTCGCTCGTAAGGCTGGCATGGAACACGCACTTCCCTTTGTCGTCCTGGCTCACCAGGTACACGATGCGGGGTGAAAGTATTTTCCCAGCTCCTCACTTGATAATCCTGTAAAATTACCTTTAGTAATAGTTTAAGTAAAAAACAATTGTTTGTACATATTAAGTTTAAGTCTTGTTAACGTCAAATATCAAATGAGCAATTGGTGATCTCATTACACTAGTTTACACTTCTTTCATGTTTTGGCTAAGGTCGAAATTTTTATATTAGGTCTGTTCTTTTTGGCTACACCTTCTACACTTTTCTACACTTTTCTGCACTAACGCTTAGTGTAGAAAAGTGTAGAAGGTGTAGCCAAAAAGAACAGACCTATTGTCAGTGCTGGTTGACATTTGGATCGCTGTCAAGCTTTTTCTTGTAACTTTTATGTATCACTTATAGCTATAGTCTCAATAAATTTTCTGAATCTGAATCTGACCAGTCTCGCACTGTGAAAATGTGCATTTATGACCGAAGACCGAAAAATACCAAACCGGTCTATGTGGACTGGACTGGTCTGCACGTAAACGCGACCATTGGTAACAGCTTGTTCCTCTAGTATATTCGCAATGACATTCAAGAAGGATTTCGCTGTGGGTTTTCCAACCAGGGCGGAATGGAAGAATGGTTCAGTTATACACGAATTCGACACAGTCATATACACTAACAGTTCAAAAATGAACTGCGGAGTCGAAGCGGGAGTTTTCTCAAATACACACTATGTCGCGAAGTCTTACCATTTACCGGACTATGCCAGCGTTTTCCGGAGATGCTGGGCATCAGGGAAGCCTGTCGGACTTTGCAGCAAGACGCTACGCCAAAGCGTAATGTTGTAATCCTCACTGACAGCCAAGCCCCTATCAAGGCCTTAGACTCGGCTACCACATCCTCTAAACTCGTCGAACAGTGCCGGGAGGAGCTAGCCTACTTAAGAAGCCAAGTCAAAGTTACTCTGCTTTGGGTCCCAGGACATAGCATGATAGAGGGTAACGAGCGGGCAGACGAATTAGCTAGGCAAGGCTCTGCTCTTCAGGGCTTTTTGGTGGAATCAGTTCAGATCCCAGTAGGGACTGTTAGACGCCAAATATCCACCGAGTTTCTCACAAACGCCAACTCCAGATGGAGAGGACTGACCAACTGCGTCATATCTAGGAAGATATGGCCATCCTACTCCCGGAGCAGAACAGAGAAACTCTTGAGTAGGAGCCGTGTGGACGAGTCCAGAGTCAGCACGGCAGTCAGCACGGGAGACTGGCCGATCGGCGACCACGCGGCCAGGCTGGGTATTCCCTTTAACGTCAATTGCCGCAGCTGTGGGGATACAAACGAGAAGGAAACCGTTGTCCACCTGCTTTGCGAGTGTCCTAGCTAGAGCCAGACTTCGCGCACTAGTCAAACCCTTCTTTAATAACCTTGATGAGATCTCGAAAAACAGCTCTGGATGAATATGATAATCAAGCCCTAGGTTTCTGCAAAACTATATATCCACTTCATTAGCCCTCAATACCAGGTTAAATGAGTTGTGGTATCAAAACGGCGCTTCCTGTGCTAATTGGGCTCTGTTTACGGCATACGGGCCACCACGTAAACCAACCAACCATATGCGGCAACGAACAGCGTTTTTCTCCATGTATGAAGCAGCTGCATAACATACTTCAAGGAGTTTTTGTGAACGGAGGCCTTGGAGTGGTTATTTCGACTTGAAAAGGTCAAAATAACCGAAGGAAACGTGAATATAAAGGAAACAGTGGGCAAATTCCGCCTACGTCCGAATTGGTGGCTAAAATGTGAACTGAAGCGACGTACTTACTGACTTTCGAGCTAGCTGTAGCTGTTGGAAGGAAGGGGGGAGAGTTACGTTGTTTACATTTCACACCATAAACCCTTGGCTTGTACAACAAAAATTTCACGCCGACTTACTCGCTTGATACAATTGGGATAAGATTCCCAGTCGGTCATGAGACCTTCAAGTCTAGTGGATAAAAAACCAATCTGCCCACCGTTAACAGTTTCCGGTTACTTCTGTTAAGAAAAAACTCACTAGAGAGCGCCGGGCGCGCTACAAAGTCGACTAAATTGGTATAAATTTTTTTGACAGTTCTAAATAAGTGGTCGGTTTGTGTTCTGTCAACAATTTCAATGTCGGAATTTTTTCCAAAACCTTAGTAAAAAATTTAATTCTTCAATTGTATGTAGACAAAAGTGTATTGAAATCATGTCGGAAACAACCACTGAAACAAACGGTGATGCGATTACCACCGCACCAAAGCCATTTCTCATGAAATTGAAGAAACTGAAGCCAGCGGTAGCAGCACCGATACCAGCGTCGTCGTCCCAAAAGAAGACAACTACATTTGTTTGTGCCGTATGCCGGGCGCAATTTTCCACCCCATCAAGTCTCAAGGATCATTTCAAGTAATAAAAATCCGTTCGAATTATTCTGCACATTTCTGACCGTAAGTTTCTCTGTTGCAGGCAGCATGCCAAAAATCCGATCGATACTCCAAGCCGCACGCCGGCACAAGAAAAACCTACTGCCTCCGTTAATCCCACGTCGACAACCTCGATTGCCGGTCCAATTCCGTGCGAGTTCTGTCCGCTAATTCTGCCCAATATTTCCAAAGCGATTCAGCACAAATATCGCAAGCATCGCTTCGAAGGTAAGAACAATTTCTGCGAGTTTTGCGGGCGTCTCTTTCCACTTCGCGTCGCCCTCGAACAGCACAAGGAAACGAATCACAGTGCCGAAATTCAGTCGAAAAAGTCATCAGCATCAGCAACAACAGTAGCCGCTACCGCTTCATCGACCGGCGAGCTACCGCCGAATGAGGCTGCAACGACTCCAACAACTCCAACGATCGATTCGGACGCAAATCTTACGTGTAAATTCTGTTCGGCGCCATTCCTTACACGCAGTGCGCTCGATTTTCACGAGAACGGAGTTCATAAGTTCGAACAAAACCTGTTGAAGCCGATTTTCATGCCGCCGCCATCGACTAAAATCAAAATGAACAACAATTCGGAGGTGTTCTCGGTTTACTACTGCTATCTGTGCGGAACCGAGTACATTATGAAGTACAATCTGAAAGTAAATTGTCTCGCTATGTTTCAACTGGCCCTTCCTCGCTGATATTTTTCCCTTTTCAGAAACATCTTCAGGATCATCACACTCCAACGGAACGGAATATGCCGCCACAGGACGGTCTGATTCGGTGTAAGACGTGCGAAGCGATTTTCTACTCGACAAAAGCATACGAAGCGCACGCCATACATCATCGGCCCGACGATCTGTACGTAACGAGCGAAGAACATCGACGGCAGGTCGTGCATCGAGTCGATCAGGACTTCGATTTTCGTCGTGTCCCGCAAAACTCCATTGCCCTGCCAAAAATGAAACGACGACCGCGTAAACAGCTGGACACGGATTCGGTGTCGCGAGCAGCAAAAGTTGTAGGTTTCGAATTTTCTAAAAGAAAATAAAAAAAAAATTATTTCGGTTATTTTCTCAACGAATTGCAGGCAAAAATTTCGGACAATGAGTCGATGTCGCCGCCGTCTTCAGCTTCGAACTCTAGCGATGAAGAGGATGAGAAAACTGTCAAAGAGAAAAATACTTCGTAGGGCTCTTAGTTTAATTTTTAAAGTTACCGCCTAAGGTATGTGTGTAAATTAGTGTGTAAAATTAATTATATTATACAATTTGTGAAACTGAATTCTGTTAGGTTTAGTTTTTTCTTTTTCAGTTTTTTAACAATTCAATAGTACAGAGTTCACTTTGTGTACAGGACAGTCGTAAGTCCAACTGTTTTTGTATGTGTGGGCGGAGGCGGATCAGGGCATGAATCGAATGAAACGCCGTTACTGTGTAGAGGGTAACGGCACTAATGTAACAAAAATAAGCGTTCATTTATAGAGAACCATATAAAAAAATAATTGTCTAACGAACGCGAGGCCAAAGATGGTGAAGGACGGTAAAGAATCCCGATTCACTGCGGCCTCGGCGATTGTCCTATCGTATTATAACTCACTCAGGACGGTTAAATCAATTAATTTTAACATAACGCAGTCACGATCGGTTGCAAGTCAATCGTATGATACTCTAGATAAAATACTGAACTCCGATTTATATTTTAGTTGGGAATATATGAAAAGAATGAGGGATGCTCATACGATTATTGTATGACCTTTTATTTAGGTAGAAACTATTGCATAGTGGCTTCTCGATGGATGGTTAAACGATTTTTTGAAATATAGTGAGTTCCATAAATTCAGTTGGGACATTTTTACAGAATTTTTGTATGGCAACTACATGAAGGACTTATGGGATATTTTTCATATTAATACTTTCAGCTGAGACTATTATAAAATTAACGTGTACAAAATTTCAAAGTCGTAACTTAAAGCGTTCTAAAGTTATCGTTCAATATTGATGAACACGTGTTTTAAGGACTTTTGTATGACAGCTACCCGAAGGAGTCGACGGATGGTGCTAATTAATGAACTCAGTCTTGCTTTTGATATAAAACTAATTCCTGTAAAATTTTGAATCCCTGCTTTAACTCGTACTAGAGTTATAGTGGATTCTGTAACTTGTATAAATTTTTGAAGGACTTTTGTACGCTGCTACACGAAGGACTCATTCGATTTGCATCATATTCGGAACTTTCGCTTCAAACATTGCAAACTTTAAGTATGCAAAATTTCAAATTCCTAACTAGAAGCATTCGAGCAATAATTGTGAATACGTGTTTTAAGGACTCTTGTATGGGAGGTACCCAAAGGAGTGGAAGGATATCGCCCATTAACGAACTTAGCCTTACTTTTTTCATTTTACCGTTGGTGACAAAATTTAAACTTCCTAGGCCAACGCGTTCTTGAGTTATCGTGCAATCGGACGTACGGATGGACAGCAAACGGATTTGGGGTTTTTGGGTACAACTGAACACAAAATAATATATCACTTTTTTTCGTCCGAGGCTCGGTTCTATGCGTTACAAACTTTTCGGGCTGGATTAAACTTATAATACTCTATATGATTTCATCTAGAGTATAAAAATACTCTTGATTGAGTTAGACATGAGTTCCAATGGTGTTAGGAAGTAGAAGTTTGAGTTTTCTGTGTGCGAGTTCTTCGTAGTTGCATAGAACGTACTCTTCAGTTTCCTCTTCTTCTTCACACAATCTGCAAATATCATCTGAAACCAATACAATCGTATGCAGATGCTTTTTAAACTTTGGGTATCCTGAAATTAGCGAGATCAAGCGCAGAACTTAATTTCGGCTCATTTTAAGCAAATCGGAGGATCGTTTCTTCGAGTGATCTTCCGAGAACAGTTTGGACTGTTTCCATCCCACCGTCCCTGTCCAGTGGAGGTCAGCTTTGATGATCCAACGCAATAGTCTTTCTTTTACTGCAGCTGTTGGTATTCCATAGAGAGGAACTGATTCTGAAACCGGTTGATTTCTTACGAGGAAAACGTGAAATAGCCTTTAATAATTATAATAATAGATTTAATCCCTTCATGCAAAATGGGCAACTCCTTCTAACTCAAAAAGTCGGAAAAGAATTCCCTATTTGGGTACACTTTCGCAGCTTAAAGAACTGGAGACAATATTGTCACACAGCTCAATGACCTGGATTATCAACATTCTCATGCATGTATGCCGACATTGGGCTCAATGTCTAAAAATATGTATACCTTAAAAGTAAATAATTAAAAAAAAAAAAATATAAAAAATAAGAAACAAAAAAATAAACAAAAACTTGAAGTTATCAGAAAAATAAAATAATAAGAACCTGAATTTTTCTTTTTTGGCGAAAAGGAAAATGCAATGAAATAAAAGTGGAAATTCAAGAAAAAAAAATTAAAATTATGAAGATTACCAAAAATAAAAATAATTAATTATATTTATATATGTATATAGTATAACTAATAATAATAAAAATATAAATAAGCATTTCGCAAAACATGCAACAACAACACAAATCACAACCATACGTTTAGGCGTCAGTCTCGTCTGATAGCTCGATGGCCAGGTCTTCGATAAGTAGGTGAAGCCGCCTGATCTGATTCAGGTCGTCTATAATTGCAACAATTCAAAAATCACATTCGTAGCTTCGACAAAGAAGATGCTTCTTTGCAAGGTTCTTTAGCTGAAAGACATTCCTTGCCATTTGTATTATTGAAGGTAAAGAGTTATATTCACAAATTGCCTCAAATACAAGATCTTTTTTAAGTCGATTGACCGACAACCTTGTTGACTAATAAAATCTGCACTTCTTGTGTTAAAGTTGTGTATATCGTGATTGTGGATTGTTGTTGATTGAGGATTTTAGTCTATTGTTCTTAATATTATAAATAAGTTTAATTCGTTCCATGCTTACTTATGTGCTGTTGTAAGGCAAGTTTTCCATAAGTATAATAAAGTTCCTCCGATGGTGTTAAATAGGGTAAATGCCCCTATTCATAAGTTTCGCAATTTTGTCTAGGTTTCTTTTCGAGGATTGGCTCCATAGAAGAAGTCCATAACTTATGTTATCCAATAAATGCATTATAGAGCATATTCTTTATTGGTACGTGTAGATAGTCGTTACGTCTTATTACTACAATAATGGGGGCCATTTTGTTTCTAAGTTTAGTAATGTGAGAGGTCCAAGTAAGTTTATCGTCAATTATCAGCCCTAAATATTTTGTTTCATGTGCTCTCATTAGTTGAATTCCATCTATTTCTAGTTTCAAGTCCATATCCAGTTTGTTTATTTGTCTAAAGATCATATAATTTGTATTTAATGTGTTTAATGTCAACATATTACCTAAGAGCCAATGTTGAAATAGTTTAAGATCACAATTAATCAACAACTCTAGTTGATCAGGATATTTACCTTTATAAAGAAGTAACGTGTCGTCAGCAAAGGTAATATATTTTGCTTTAAGGCCCGCGAACTGTAGGTTGTGTATATATAGCAGATATAAAGTAGTTCCGAGAATCGAACCTTGAGGGACTTGTATACTGGCTGGCATAGGAGAGCTTAGTTCGTCGAAATTTCTAGTAATGTATTGTCGAACAACTAAAAAGTTTTTTATTAAGTCATTTGCCTTTCCCCTAATTCCGATTTCCTTCAATTGATCGAGCAACAATATATGGTTTACTGTGTCGAAAGCTTTTTTTAAGTCCACAAAAATCGCAGCGACATACGAACTCTTGTCGAGGCTTTCATTTATAAACTTCATTGCATCCAATAAGGCTGATGTCGTATTGCTGTCTTCCTGAAATCCGTATTGCTGTTTATCAAAACCAATATGTTTCTTTATAAAATTCAGTAACCTCCTGTTTATTACTTTTTCGAATATTTTGCTAACTGCGCTAGTTAAAGCTATTGGTCTATAGTTATTAGGATCTTTTATTGAGCCTCCTTTATGAATGGGAGAAATCAGTGCTGTTTTCAAACAAGGGGGAAATGTACCACAGTTTAGATGGTTATTTATGGCAGTGCTTAGCGGTGAAGAGATGATTGTCTTAAGTATCTTCAAATCATTTGTTGAGATGCCATCAATACCGGGGGCTATGTTGGATTTGAGTTCCTCTATAATATTTTCAATTTCAATATAATCTGTTGGAAAAAGAAACATGGCCTCTGTTACCGAAGGACAGCAGAATCTTTGAAAATTCTTCGCATTACTATGGTTTATTAGATTCTCCGCAAGAGTGGAGCCAATCGTTCCGAAGTGTTCATTTAAATCGTTGGCGATTAACGCATGATCTTTAATCAGACCATCTCGGGAATCTAACTCATCAATTCCCTTTTTTTTAACTTCGTAATTATCGCTTTTACCAATAGATTCTGTAATTACTGTCCATAGCTTCCTCGGATTTCCATCCGTCGTAGCGAATCGGTAATTATAGTACTGCTCCTTAGCCATTCGGATCATATTTGTTGTCTGGTTTTTTATCCGCTTATAATCTTCACGTAGTTTCTGGTCATTGGGATTCATCAACATTTTTTTGTAGCTTTTTTTTTATTATCAATTTGTTTTAATATACCATATGAAATCCAAGTATTATTTCTTGTTCGTCTCATTTTAGATGTTGTCGCTACTAATTTGGCGGATTTTATTATATGTTGGATTTGAGTTCCTCTATAATATTTTCAATTTCAATATAAAGTTCATTCGCAATAATGAAAAATATGAAATTAAATGTATATAAATTTTATAGGGATTTATTTTTAGAATGAACTCTGTTTTGTTGATAAATCCGTTAATAAATCTCAGGTCTCAGGGCCTAGTTCAAGCAACCTCAGCTGCAGCATATTAGCGTGTATTTGGATATCACCAAAGAGCCGATCTCGCTGCCGTATTCCTCCAGCGAGGTTTTTGTGCAAAAACTGATCGAATTCTTCTATGCCTCGACTCTACAATTTCAGCCTTTCCATTTCGTCTCTCCACCGACGAAATTCTGCTTCACATTAAAGTATAAATATTTGTCTTCTCGAAAAGTGTGAGGCCATCATTCCACCGAATCCGAAAACATTACGTTGCAAGTTCTCACAAAGTCTGATCTCATTTCCAATGCAACATTCTCGTAAAAATCTCATTTAAAATTCAAGTGCCTTCTCGGCTTACGAACCGCCGAATTCTGAAATAAAAAATCACGTGTCATTCCGTTACAAAAAAGTCGACGTACTCCAACGCAACACGAACCACACAGACTGCAGTTGCACTGCAACCCCGGCTGCACTACGGCAGCAGCATCTGCTGCACCCGATCAGCAATTCGCCGCGGCAAAACGCAAAACCCAGTGCTCTGCGATCCACTGCACCACGACTGCATCGCTCCGTCGTTGATTTTCCGTCTGGCAACGCTCTACAGGCACCATTTTTAATTTTATCTTTCTAATGTCAATTGTTTTGTGATCGAGCACAAAGTGTCGTACGCGTGGTTAAAAATCGAGAAAGGCGAAAAGAACTCGTCGCGTTCGATAAAATTCGACTTCCCAAAGTGCAATCTCCGATTACCGCAATGCAAAGTGCAAAGAATTGTTGAAAAGTGCTCACTGTTGACAAAATGCCGTTCGCGGCAGTGCATTCTTCCTCGAACCGTCGTAAGCACTTTCGTCGTCGTCGAGTGCAAAATCAACAACTTGTGGAGGATCTCTGATGACCGTCCGGGTTCCTTTTACGTCTGGTGCATTGTCGTCTCGTCGCGGGTTAAATTTTGTTTGTTTTGTTTCGATTGTGCAGACCTGGGTCTGGGTCGTTCTTGGAGCAGCCCGACAAGTTGGTCAACCGCGTTCGCCATCCCCTCGTTCATTTAAAAATTAAATTGTAATGTGCAGCGTCCCGGAGACTTGATTGCCACCCCATCATCCACTCAATTGAATTAAAAAAAAATAAATAAAAAAAAAACAACGCCCAGAAATTGTCTGGGTCCGACGATAATTCGTGTCAAGTGGAACGAACTATGGCAACAAGTTGTCATGCCGTTGTCGTCTGGGAGTTTGAATCGCACGGTGGCAAGTGGCTGCCCTACAGTCCGGCCGTATCGCAACACTTGGAACGAGCCCACGCGAAAAAATTGACCCGTGTCCTGCTCAGCGATGCCGATCCGAATTTGGAACAGTTCTACGTGAACGTGCGCAGCATGACCCAGAGTTCCGAAGATATCGAGCTGCCCATGATAAACGTACGGCGTACATTCTACAAGCCCAGCTCGCCGGCAGGAAAGGGCACCAAATGGGAGTGGGTGGATGCGATGGGCAGCGACTGGCATTCGTATAATATGACGGTGCAGTGTATCATAGAGGAGGCTTGGTCGAAGGTACAGTCGGACGAGTTGTGCAGTGTCGAACGAGATCCATACTTATGGAAGTATTTTCATGTTTACAGGGCGAACAAACGTTGGATTTGTGCAAAACGAATATCGGACTGCCGTACACGATCAATTTCTGTAACTTGACGCAAGTGCGTCAACCGAGCGGACCAATTCGGAGTATCAGACGTACGCAACAGGCGCCGTATCCGTTGGTTAAAATCACACCACAGCAAGCGCAACAGTTGAACGGTAAGATTATACCCTACTCATTAAAAGCATTGGCTACTGGCCATAACATCCGATTGGTTGTTATTAGTTTTATTGCCTAAATTAAACAAATCTTGTTCCGCAACAAACACACTTAACATCCAAACTTGATTCCAATGATACCGGACTGGATACTGGAATTATGCCTTTAATGTCGTGTACGTATTAAGCGCATGCTTCTTGAATGTCCCAAAGGAATCAAAAGTTTAAGATGTCTTGTCTGTCGCAACGAAAATAAATTTTACATCTTTCTCCTCCGGTCCATCACTACACTACCAATTCACACTTCCTGAATCAACGTCATTGATTCTTCAAAAATATGCAACAGCTTTAATGGGCCTCCTTGCAATTGTCCACATCTCCCTACTGGTGAAAAAACTCTGGAATAAATTAGTTTCTTGGATTGAGTAAGTTGCAATGAATGATGAAATTTCTGCAAAGTAAAGGGAATGGTTGGTTTTCCTCAAGTCTGTGTAATCGAGCCTACATTTGTATCATTAATGTCCGTATCAAGAGCGCCCATACAAAAGAACCCGCAAAGTCATGGCTTAGAAAGGAAATTTATGTGACGAATATTTATGAATTAAATAAAATGAGGTAGATACGGTTTCGGACTAAAAAAAAATAGTCCAGGCGACACCCCAACCAAACTTGCTAACCATGCGCGAACGGACGTACAAAATTGAAAGTTTATTTCACTTTTTCGAGCAATTATCGTATCTGCACTAACCCTGGAAGCGTATAGCTACATATTGTAAATGGAATTGCTTTCACTTACTATTAAGCTAGGTACTGTTCACAACTAAAATAAATTTCCCTGTTCGTAATGCAAAGCTAGTTGTATTTGTTTGGAATAATTGTATAAAATGAATCAAGTATTTTTTGATCCGTCGAGCCGGATTTGAACCAACCGAAGTAAGTCAGAAGTAGCGAGCAATAAATTTACCGGGAACCTGAATTGCAAAGTAGAGCCACATTTCATTAGAGATTTTTCCGTGTGGTTTGTGGGAGACTACAAGTGCCTCTTCTTGTGCCGCTCTAAGGGAGCCTTGCCGTCGTGTATCTATAGCTTATTTGAATCTGTGAGAGTAAAACTGGTATCCTACATTTCTATGCGTTTTGATCTTAAATTAAAAAGTTAAATATTTGAGAAAAAAAGACGTGAGCTAGGGTAAAGACCCCAGTTGCGAGCCCTACGCCAGTTCCGAGCTACCATCTTTAATTCCACAAATAGCTAAGAATTCATGACAATTTTTCCTTCACTACCATTTTTAGCAATCACTTCCAACTGTTTTTAATGATTCAGCTATAGGTTTCGTGTGAAATATTTTCAATTGCTGTCAGAATTCGTAAAGAACAGACGTGTTTCAAAAAACTGCAAGTTCCTTAAGGTTTTCGTTTAGAAAATTCAGTGACACCATAGTGCTTACAACATTAGTTTTACATAATTGGTGTAAGTATTGTGACAATATCGAAAGTGTATTTTACAAATATTATTATGTAATTAATCAAACATTGAAAATTTTATATTTAATTCGAATAATAAGGAGGCTCGGGACCGGTACTGTATTTCTGATAATTTCCATTTCCGAGCCGGGTGGCTCGCACTGGCATTTCTGTATCTTTTTCATCGACCTAGTTGCGAGCCCCAAGTTCCTGAGCCTCCATCGAATTTTAAGACAATTTCCTTAAAAATACAATTCTAATTAAAAATGTAACTATACAGAAAATATTATAATATAATATTGTTATAATGAATTATTAGGTGTGTTTTTTTGCGCAGAAAATTTATATACAATATTATATTCTCCATAGATAGCTGCACCTGTGAGCTCACTGAGGCAGCTATTCGCGTTAAATTTTCTAATGTACGCAACGTTGTTGTGGTTCTATATATAAATTTTCTAACCTGCTCTGCTCTGGATAAGTGCGCAAAGAAACACCTATTATCGATATTTTTTGTTAGAAAGTGTGTTTACTCTAAAGTTAGAAACTACTCACTTGTTTTAGATATAAGGTAATTGAATATGCCAAAACCGAAATATTCACAGGAGCAATTACAGAATGTTTTAGAGGAAATCAGGAAAGGGTTAACAATTCATTCTGTAGCTCAGAAATATAGGATTCCATTAAAAAATTTATGTGTACAAAATTTCAAATTCCTAGCTGGAAGCGTTCAAAAGTTTTTGGAAAATATTTTTGCCCACGTGATTTTTTGGATGTAAGCTACCCGAATTAGTAAAATCGATTAATAGAATCGAACTTCGTTTTCATTCAAAACTAATTGGTACAAAATTCCGAATTCGTGGCTAAATCATTACTTGAGTTATAGTGAGTTCCGTAAATTCAGTGAAGACATTTTGACAGGATATTTGTATGACAGCTACTCGAAGGATCAATAGGATTTTTTTCATAATCGTATATTTAGATCCAACTATTGGAAAATCAATGCATACAAAATTTCAAAGTCGTGGCTTAAACCAATATTCTTGTACACCCTGTTTTAAGGACATTTTGTATGGCAGCAACCCGAAGGGGTAGGACGCTTTTGCCCGTTAACAATTACAAATTCGTCCAAACATCCGAATTCAAAATTTCAAGATCATAGGGCAAGCCGTTCTTGAGTTATCGTGCTAACGGACAGACAGAAGGACGTCAAGGGGATTTGAAGTTTTTGGCCACAAATAAACAAAAAATAATACAAAACTTTTTTTCGTCTGAGGCTCCGTTCTATGCGTTACAAACTTTTGGGCTGGATTAAACTTATAATACTCGCAGATTTCATCTAGGGTATAAAAAGTTGAATGTTACAGAGAAATTTGGTACTGAGAGACAACATGCAATTGCTGTAGTGCAAAATAGTCCTGTAACCCTTTCCAGAATGGATCGAGTGGATCTCATATAAGGAACCTATTTGTAGATGGACAGTTTCTTGTCGAAAAGTGAAAAAGTGCATACTATTTGCTATGAGAGCATGGGAGGCTCGTAACTGGCATTTGATGGCTCGGAAAAGGGATCAGAGGGGCTCGAAACTGGAACGAAGACCATTTGAAACTTTTTATTGATTTCCTTTAAGCTAGTAGCAATTTTTTGTTGAATGAATATTATAAAAAACAAGAATGAAATATTAAATCAGAATAGTAAAATATCAGATTGGTAACTGTTTATTCTGATTTTTAACGATGACTCAAAGTCAACATTTGTCTTAAGGGGGCTCGGAACTGGGGTCTTTACTCTATTTGGTGGATAAAAGTGCGCAATCGAGAAAGTATTTTTTTTTTATAATCTTGATCCTTTTACGCAATAAATTTGGATCATGTGTTGTTATAAAAGTATTTTGTAAATCCAGTAATTAACCCTTGTTAAGACAACTTAAATCGCCTGTAAATGGGTTTGTTTAGTTAATGTTCAGCGTAGCATCGGTGTCGTGAACCCTAGATATTTTGGACACTCTGATATCGTGAAATGTCATGTAACGAATATTTGAGTGGTTGAGTGGAAGAGTAGCCTAAGCCACATTGCTGCAAAATGACATATCGGACTCTAAACTTAGACGTAATTTGAAAAATTACTCTCAAAAAGAAATAATTTCTATTTTATTATAGTATATATGGTGAATAAATAAGTTTGGAACACAAAGATATGGTTATTATGGTCAAACTGAAAAAGCCTAAGCATCAAAAAATTCAATGTGGCTTAGGCTACTCTTCCACTCAACCACTCATTTATGCAACACATAAAAAAGGGCTTGATATAGGTTTTAAACAATTCTTCTCCACCGACTTGCAATTATCAATTATCCGACGATATCAGATAAACCTTATTATGAAAACATTAGTTATGTAAACTGAGAAATTTTATGTAAATTCCGGCCTCGGAACGACTCGCTGCAGTACTTATTATTCGGCTGAAGCAAGATCTCAGTTTTACGGCATTCACTCTTATCATTTTCAGAACTGATTCCAGATTTACTACAGATTCTTTGTACTGAAAAATCAGTACTAAAAAAAGGTTATGCAGGTAGCGCTATATCTGGCACTAAGCGTTTATTAGATAAAAATAAAAAGTTTTGTCTTAAGTTATTTAGGTAGTTATTAGTAGTAAAAGCTGATAAGAGTACATAGTAAATACTAGGTTTTCATGGCGAGTTGAACTCGGGTTGAATCCTAGTTAGAGTTCAAATAAACACGAGTTGAGTTTGTATGAAAACCACAGCTCAGCCCAAACTCCACTCAGCTCACGGAAACATGTTATTTGTCTCGCTTTTCGGTATTCTAATAACTTTTTTACTAAATTTATTTTTAGGGCGCACCTCCATATAAGTTTCAACTGTTTATTTTTATTTATTTATTCAAAAAACTTCATCAATAATATAAATACAACAATGAATAGCAAATAATAAAAATTAAGATTGAATTAGTCGAGCAAAAACGAGCAAGGACGATCTTATCTGTTTCAAAGTCGAATAGGAAGACGTAAAGGGTCTGGCCAAGGAAGGCTAAGCAAACCTGAAAAATGTACGTTATACTGGCTCGGTCCTTTTTATCTGTACATCACAGAGTGGAACCCATACTGGCTGCCGTATTCAAGGATCGAATGAATTAAAGCACAATACAAAGTCTTTGTAATATAAATGTCATCGAAATCTTTACACCATCTTACAAAACCCAAGATGGAGTTGGAATAGAAATAGAATTTTTCATTAAAAGTTACCTCTACATTGCGTGTACACTTTAA